>JASKMD010000029.1:1926351-2194845 GCA_030144725.1 Haematococcus lacustris | reverse complement strand
CAATGTCTGTATGAAGTTTGCTTTCAAACTCACAAGAGTTCGCCCCATGCTGGCACAAGTGCTCTGCAGACTGCTGTACTACGCGCAACCAAGGGTGCAAAGTGTAGCAGCCCAGTCCTTACATTCTCTGGCATGTGGTGCGTTCTCACCTTGCTTCGCTGCCCTTGCCGCGGGCGCCCTACGCTTACATGACGTGCTCGCCGTTCCAGCCGCTGCCAGCTGCCGCACAGCGGGATCACCAGCAGGTGCAGGCGGCTCAGGCAACCCTGTGGTGGTGGCTGTCGGTGTTGGATGCTGTTGCGGAGGCCGCGTCGGTGGCACCGGGCAACGGACTCCGGTAGGGTACTGTCGGTCTGTTGCTTCAGATAGGAAGACTCACGGAATCTAGCTGCTAAGGGTGCTCAGTGACGAGTCGTCACTGACGACCCACAGACCAGGAAAGATAGATCCAGGAAAACATCTTATTGATCTTAACATGTTGCATTGTGGTGCCATCACTAGTGGTCCTGCCTATTAACTTTCCTGAAGAAGCACGAGTACACCACAGTCACAGCCTCATCGCTGGCTTCGTCGCGCTTGCAAATTGGACTCATGCAGGCCAATGTCTCCTGAATGTGGACATGACCCGGCCGGCATGATGTAGCATGAGGGCTGTAGCATGAGGTGTTCAGGAGTTGCCTGTGCCGGACCAAAGACAGAACCAAACAGTGAATTGCGGGGCCAATGGCGGGGGTGACCTGCGGACAAAGGTGATGGTGGGCGCTAGGTGTTAGCCTTACTCGTTTGTGCGTCAAAGATGGTTACCTCCATGCTAGACATAAAAAGGCACAGAGGTGAACTCCGGTGAACAAGACGCGGCAGGGTGTTTCAACAAGCATGGATCAATCTGAAAGTAGGTCCTTTGCATGGTCCCATCACCTCATGCCAGAAGTAGGAGTACGAGCAAGATCACCACGCAACCAGCGCCACGACTCGCTCCGCAAAAGAGTTGTTGAAGCGTAGCAAAGTAAACCCAGTATAAGCAAGGTCGAACCCTAAATGGGGTCCACCGGCGATGGGTTCGACTTTAGCTTGTGCAAGAGGAACCAGATGATGGAGCTCAAGGGTATGCCCCCTCCCAAAGCGTGGAAGACTGGGACGACGATTGCAGGCATTATATTTAAGGTGCGTCGCAGCGTCTGCTGTTCTGGATACTCTGCGTATGTAACGATCAGTGCTACGATGCAAGCTTTCAGGATGGTGTTGTGCTGGGAGCCGATACTCGGTCGACGTCCGACACCACAGTCGCGGACAAGAACTGCGAGAAGATTCATTACATCGCGGACAACATCAGATGTTGCGGTGCAGGGACAGCAGCGGACACAGAAAGCGTCACAAGTAAGTTCACAACCCAGATCATTGCCTCTATGCCCACGTTTATACCTGGATGTCGGCCTTCCCGTTCGCAGACATGATTGCAGCAGCGCTTGAGCTACATCGATATGGGACGGGGCGGTCATCTCGGGTCATCACAGCCATGACCATGCTTAAGCAGCATCTATTCAAGTGAGCGCTGCAGATGCCCCTGGTCACTACAGCAACAGTGCTGTGAGTGGTGGTAGCACAGATTGCAACCCCAATGCCCAAGGTGGCCACCTGAGATTGCCATGCCTAGCAAACGCACATTCAGCTGTCGACCTAGCCAGGAGTGCGAGCACCTTGTGGCAGCCAAGGGCGGACATCTCACTGTGCAGCAGCTGCCCACTAAGGGCAGCAGTTGACCCTGACGCTGCCTTCAGGTACCAAGGACACATAGGAGCTGCATTAGTCCTGGGTGGAGTGGATGTGAACGGGCCCCACCTGTTCACGGTGAGCGCTGAGCCAGCACTACACACAGCTCTGCACACAGCCCAGCACCGCTCGGCATACAGCTCAATACACAGCGCAGGTGGCTGGCAGCCTTGACGGAGGTGGTGCAGGTGAAGGTAGGATGTGGCAGGGAATGACGGGGATCAGGGGTGGCGCAGTTGTCCGGAGGGTCAAGGGTTCAGAAGGCAACACATTGTATGCTGACTGTACAGCGTGTGTGTTGGGCATGGTGTCCCTGCCATACTCGTGTCACTAGTTGGCAGTCTGGATGCCAGCTGCTAGCTGGTCTGGACTGCAGATCTACCCCCATGGCTCCACCGACTCTCTGCCCTTTGCCACCATGGGCAGTGGCAGCCTTAATGCCATGGCTGTGTTTGAGTCGGGCTACAAGGACGACCTGAGCCAAGAGGAGGCCATGGCCCTGGTGGCTAAGTGAGTGGCCGCTGCTGCCCTGTGCCGCTGCGCTGCATACCTGGTGGCTTCTGGAATTATCAGACGGCGGCCAGTGGAAACAGCTGGGCAAGCAGGGAAGCCAGCAGACAGCCTGGGGCAAGGCAGGCAGGGGAGGTGGCACGCACCTGACCCCATGGTGTTGCTTGAACAGCCCCAGCAGTCAAAAGCCTCGGCAGGAAGCGCCCCCTGGTTTTCAGTTTGGGTCGCCAGCGTTACAAACCGTCCTTCCCCCTCACTGCTCCCTCCCCTGTTCCGCCCACCCCTAACCCCCACCCCTGCGTCCTGGCAGGGAAGGCAGCAGCAGTGGAGGCAGGAGGTACAGTGGGTGGGCAGCTCGCGAGGTGGCAGGCTAACACGGTCGTGTAGGCCAGTGTCGTTCCTGGCTATCTTCAATGTTGCATCTCATCATCCGCCATGCTTAATGACACTGCAATGCGCCATCTTGCCATACCTTGGCCCTTTTAGTTACGGAACATACGAATTGCCGCATCCTCATCACCACCATTAACTGAATCGCCACTGCTACCACTGTCACCATTGTCAACATTATCGTCCTCACTGCATGACACACTTCATCGTTGACAGCATGCACTTGCAGGCATTGTCACCGCACAGCAGTCAAGCTCAAACCCAAGCCTGGCAGCAGGGAAAGGCAGGCGATGAATTGAGCCCAGCGCCTGTGGGCTGTGTGGTGGCGGGTTGCAGGGCCATCCGCAGCGGCATCTACAATGACCTGGGATCGGGCTCTAATGTCGACCTGTGTGTCATCACCAAGGCTGGCGCCACATACCTACGCAACCATGAGTACCTGATGGACAAGACCTACGTGCGCAAGTTCCCCGTGGTGTACCCCAGGGGCTCCGCCAGTGAGTTAGGGGCGGCAGGGATGGCAGGAGCAGTAGGGGCGGCAGGGGTGTTAGTGCAAGGGCTGCTGGGTCTGTCACTGCTTTGCCCCAGTGTGTGCCAGCTGTGTTTGCTAGCCATGTTTTGTTCCATGATTCAGTTGCATGCTCTGCCTTTGCTGCATGGCTGCTGCTGCTGCTGCAGCCATTGTGAAGGAGCGAGTGCACAAGTTGACGCTGCAGGACGTGCAAGTGGTTGAGCAGTACACGGCTGAGATGGAGACCTGAGTCGGGCCACTAGTGGTCCCTAGTATCTTCGCTAGTGGCTGATAGTGGCCACTACTGGTCCGGCTCAAATGGAGGCCCTAGTGAGGGACAAGGGGGCTGCCTGATTCTAGTGGCTAGGTCCATGTTGCCGAATGGTGTTGGTGAAACCAGTGCGGCTCACAAGTGAAACTTGCAGCTGTCGCAGCCTGGTGTTCTATACCTGCATAACAGCACCCTGGAACCTGGCAAAAAAAACCCAGGAAACCATGTTGTGCTGGCACGCGCACAACTGAGGCAGGCTTTGCAGTATCCTGTACAATGGGTTTCTTGGAATTCTCGCCGCCCAAGCTCCAGCTCCAGCGGCTGCAGCAAATGTTTGACCGGTTTTACACTATGCTATCATTGGGCATGAAAGATCATGTTGGCCCCAAGCGTGGGCTAGGGTACGCCTATGGAATTTTATGCTAACAAAGTTAGAGTTCTAGGTTGGCAGTCGCTCCCTAGTGGGCACCGAAGCACATCAGAAAGCGCCGAGGCATTGCTAGAAATTGTGCAAGGTTGTAACCACCGAATTGCACACACCAGAATGGCTAAGCTGAAGTTGGCATTAGGCACAGTAGCAGTAGCCTTTACACTGTTGAGCTCGGAACCTGTGCTTGTCAACAAGTCTTGGTTTGTTGTTGAGTAGCAGAGGGCTGCATGGATCAAAAGGAGTAACTACTTGATGATCTAACTGCGGGGCTGCCTGAATCGTGGAGCCTTGCCCTACGTTTGACGATGTTGGCGTGATCGCAACCTGTTGCGAAAGCAATGCAGACTTCCTTCATCCAATTTGCACGTGGTGTGGAGGGCTTGAGCCCAACGTGCAACTGTGCAAAGGCTCTAGCTGTGAGCTGGCGCATCATTTCCTCCCAGGTTCCAGCTTTACTCACTTCTGTTGGTAAGTAGTGGCCTGGACTGGCCTCGACAGGGTGGGAATGTCTCCTGAATGTGTACACTTCAGCTCTTGTCCCTCACTAGGGCCACCATTTGAGCCGGATCAGAAGTACCTACTAGCAGCCACTATCAGCCACTAGCAGCCACTAACTAGATCCGACTCAAACAGTGTGGCTGTGTGGAGTGTTGAGCCTACCACCTACACTATTGCCTGACCCGTTAGGGCTATGATGTAGAGTTGGCATGAATAAACATGCACTAATTGTAAGCTGATGACAGCTCAACAAAGGGAGCACACATTCCTGTGCCTCAGCAGGCTGCTGCTGCTGCTCCTGGGCCTTGGGTGGCTTGTCTCGCATCCGCTTGTAGCCCAGGCCAGGGTACTCCTTGCCCTTGGCTGGCAGAGCTCCCTGGTCTGGCCAGTAGCACAGCTCGAGTGGACGCCACCTGCTCTCCCCAATGCGCTGCATGTTCAGCGCTGCATTGCAGTCCCGGTCTACCCACCTGCCTGGCTGTGGTGCTGGCTTGGCTTTAACAGCCTTGCCCTTGCCCTTGCCCTTGGTGGGCTCAGCTGCCCCTGGCTCAGCCTTGGTGCGCTTGCTGCGCTTGGCTGGCAGGGGAGTGCTGGGCCCTGGCTCTGAGGCTGCTGGCTGTGTGGCTGCCTGGCTGCTGCGTGGGGCCTGTGGGGGCTTGCGGGGGGCCACTACTGGGCACCACATCATGCCCCGCACTGGCTGGCCACGCTCCTGGCTCCAGGCTGGGCGCACCAGGTGCTGTTCCACCTGCCCTGCTGGGGGCTTCCAGCCTGCAGGCCTTGTGGCACTGAGTTTGTCCAGCTCCACCTCACAGGGCTGCTGGCCATTCACAGCTGAGCTGACCCGGCTGGTGCGGTGCTCATCCACAAGCACCACCCTGCCCCGCAGCTGGTCTGTGCCCCTGGGCCTGCACACCACCTTGCGGCAGGCGCGCAACACCGCATCAGCACCCCACCCTCCCGCTGTGCCAATGGTAGTTGCTCCAAAGAACACCACCAGCTGCTTGGCACGTTCATGGCGCTCCATGGACAACTGCGCCATCTCTCTCACCAACTGCAGCCATGCACACAAGGCACACACAGGGTGGCTGACATGGTGGCACCAGGTTGGGCATGGCACAGTCAATTACCTTTTCATATCAAGCCCAACCCACCACCTCTCAGTCCCTTACCCTCCCTCCCTCCCGCCTACCCACCCACCCACCCTCACCTTGTTGAAGAACTGCTCCAGCGCCCGGTCCTGGGCTCCGTACAGCCTACGTGGGGGTAGGGCGGGTAGGGGGGGAGCATCAGGGGGTTGGGGGGGCTGCACGGCTGGAGGCTGAGGGGCGCTGAGGTACCCCGGGGAGGGGTAGCCAACCAGGCATGTCAAGAGAATCCGCAGCACAAACAGCGACGCAATCACGCGGAGCTGGGAGTGGATTTCAGACCTCAGCCGGAGGTGCTCCCGCAGCTTGCGCCGCGTCTTCTTGCAGCCGCGCAGCACTGCGCCCTCGGGGACCTTGATGACCTGCAGCCAATCAAAGTTGCCATTTTGACAGGCCAAGACACAAGGCGGGGTCAACACACACAGTGCGGGGACACATAAGGCGGGGACACACGGACCTGACGCCTGCTCGTTGCCCAGCCATCCCGTCGCTCCTGGCGTTGCTTGCCTTGGGCGGAACGAGACGTTGCAGTGGAACGGACAGGAGCGACGGGTTATCACACAGCGCGTAGCCCACAGTAGCCCACAGTCGGCTAGGGTCACGCACCTTTCTGTTTCTTTCCCGGGTCCTTCTTGTGCTTCTTCTTAGCCATCACGCGATGCGCAGTGCGACGGGCGGTGGCCTTTTCAAGCAACTTGGGTTTCCCGTGAAAAATACACGGTTGTGTGAAATAAGTGCTGGTCACTGGGCACCTCATCACACAGGCCTCATCGACCTGCCCCCCCCTCCTGCTGCACCCCCCTGGCAGCAGCAGGCAGCTGGTGCTGGTGCCACCCCTGACCTGCCCCCCCCCTCCTGCTGCACCCCCCTGGCAGCAGCAGGCAGCTGGTGCTGGTGCTGCCCCTGGGCTGCCCCCCCCTCCTGCTGCCCCCCCCTGGCAGCGGCTGGCAACTGGTGTTTGTGCATCCCCTGACCCGCTCACCCCTTTAGCTGAGCAGCAGGGGGTCAGGGCGGAGCTGGACACAAGCTCGACACGCAAGCGGAGGGCGGGCGGGAGGGATCGGACCCAACATGTCGAGCAAGGTGACGTAGCAATGGCCTACACACCTTGTGTGGCCTTGCCGAGTGGCCTGGTAGTAAGTGCTACTCACGAAGGGGTCAAGCATCGCAGCAGCCTTGCATATTCCGAGCATGGGTGGAGGGGCGTCGTTACATCGGTTTAGCGTGCCATGTGAATCGTTTTGACTGCGACGACTGTCCCTGACTGTTTGCAGAGGCTACTGGGCCACGTCGGTCGCGGCGGTCGGTCGCGGCGAGGCTCGCATGAGCAAAATTGGCATGAATTCTAATGTCAAGATTTGAGCCGCCATAGCACTCGGCACACTGCACAGTGTTTAGTGTTACAAGTTGCACCGCATATCTGACAGAGTCCTCTATCCAGAAATATGCGAAACATAAATAAAAACCACGTGGCTGAGACGCGGCGCCGTTTTGATTACCAGGGGTCGGTTTCCTATCATTTCCTGTCATTTTTTGTTAGTTGGGGTCGCCTGAGTTGTAACCACCGAATTGCACACACCAGATGGCTAAGCTGAAGTGGGCATTCGGCACATTAGCAGTAGCCTTTACACTGTTGAGCTCGTAACCTGTGCTTGTCAACAAGTCTTGGTTTGTTGTTGAGTAGGGATCAAAAGGAGTAACTACTTTATGTTTTAACTGCGGGGCTGCCTGAAGCGTGGAGCCTTGCCCTACGTTTGACGATGTTGGCGTGATCGCAACCTGTTGCGACAGCAATGCAGACTTCCTTCATCCATTTTGCACGTGGTGTGGAGGGCTTGAGCCCAACGTGCAACTGTGCAAAGGCTCTAGCTGTGAGCTGGCGCATCATTTCCTCCCAGGTTCCAGCTTTACTCACTTCTGTTGGTAAGTTGTGTCAGCTTGTAAGTTGGGCCTCGACAGGGTGGGAAGTTGGGCCTCGACAGGCTGTGTGAAAATAAGTGCTGGTCACTGGGCACCTCATCAAAAGTAACAGCACTGGGCACCTCGTGTGTACATTTCTCTCATGTGTACATTTCAGCCGACACTCAATGGCCATGCATGGCATTGCAGGCAGGGCATCGCTCGCTTCTGGCTCTGTGGACATGGGCCCTGTGCTGCAGCAGCTTGTGCGCAGCAGCACCCAGCCTGGAAAGCAAGGCTCCACGGTGTACACCGCTAGTTTAGCTCCCAACCCCAAGGCCAAGGACCCGGTGCAACCTGGATGCAAGCCAGCTTCTGGCACCAAGCGAAGTGCCTCTGAAGCATCAGACACACAGCAGCCACACAGCAGCATGAGCAGGACTGACGTTAATGGTCTTGTCGGTGCACATGATATCCACCGCCTGCACCTGTTGTCCCTCATGTAGGCGCCACGAGTGCTGTCGAGTTGACCAGCCCCCTTGTCCCTCACTAGGGCGTCTATTTGAGCGGACTACCAGGGACCACTAGTGGCCGCTAGCGGGAGCACTAGTGACGCCCGACTCAAGTGGTGTTAATGAGCTGTGTGGAGTATACCCAATGCACATGGACACCGCCCGCCCGCCCGCCCTACCCCCCGATCCTTACCCTCAACCTGCCCCTCAACATGGGACTGGGCAAACATGCATTGGGTGTTGAGCAGGGTCGGGTAGAGCAGGGGCGGGCAAGTAGAGAACGAGCTGAGGAAGTGCACCATAATGGTAGATGCACCATAATGCAAAGGGAGATGCACCATAATGCACGATGGCAGACAGATGTGGATGATGTGCTCCATCTCATCATTGTTTGACAATGCGCTGCAGACCTCAGGCTTTTGTATGGGAATGTAGTTTTCAAAGGCAGATCTATGAAGCGTCTCAGGGTTGAGTTTTGTACATGCTCCTTGTGTGCATGCTGAACAGCCCCCTTGTCCCTCGCTAGGGCCTCCAAGTAACCCGGACCAGTAATGGGCACTAGCGATCGCTAGCGGGAATACTAGGGACTTCTAGTGGCCCGAGTCAAATGATATTGATGGGGGGTGTGGAGTAAACCCAATGCACATGGACATTGTGCATGAGTGCCTACTACCTATTGCCTGACTGCTGAGGGCTATTGTGTAGAGTTGGCATGACAAAACATACGCTAATGGAAGCTGATAACAGCTTAAGAAGGGGACACACACTACTGTGCCCCAACAGGTTGCTGCTGCTGCTGCTGCTGCTGCTGGGCCTTGGGAGGCTTGTCTCGCAGCCGCATGTAGCCCAGGCCAGGGTACTCCTTGCCCTTGGCTGACAGAGCTGTCTGCTTCAACCACCAGCACAGCTCCAGTGGGCGCCACCTGCTCTCCCCAATGCGCTGCATTTTCAGCGCTGCATTGCAGTCCCTGTCCAGCCACCTGCCTGGCTGTGGTGCTGGCTTGGCTTTAGAAGCCTTGCCCTTGCCCTTGGTGGGCTGGGTGGGCTCTGCTGCCTGCTCAGCCTTGGTGCGCTTGCTGCGCTTGGCTGGAGGGGGAGTGCTGGGCCCTGGCTCTGAGGCTGCTGGGCGCCTGGCTGGTGCATGTGGCTTGTGGGGGCTTGCAAGGGGCCGCTACTGGGCACCACATCAGGCCCCGCACAGGCTGGTCACGCTGCTGGCTCCATGCTGGACGCAGTAGGCGTTGTTCCACCTGCCCTGCTGGGGGCTTCCAGCCTGCACGCCTGGTGGGCTGCTCATGGTCCAGCTCCTCCCTACATAGCTTCTTGCCATTTACTGCTGAGCTGACCCGGGTGGTGCGGTGCTCATGCACAAGCACAACCCTGCCCAGCCGCTGGCCTGCGCCCTTGGGCCTGCACACCACCTTGCAGCAAGCACGCAGCACCGCATCAACACCCCACCCTCCCTTGCTGCCAATGCCAGCTGAACCAAAGAGTACAACCAGCTGCTTGGCAAGCCCATGGCGCTCCATGGACACCTCCACCATGTCCTTCTCCAACTGCAGCCATGCACACAAGGCACACACCACCTCTCAGTCCCTTACCCTCCCTCCCATGGACACCTTCCACCACCTCGCAGTCCCTTACCCTCCCTCCCACCCACCCACCCACCCACCCTCACCTCCTTGAAGAACTGCTCCAGCGCCCGGTCCTGGGCTCCGTACAGCCTCAGCCGCTGCCGTGCCCACTTGGGGTCCAGGTACACCTCCCACACCGCATCCCAGGTGGCCAGGGTGACAGTGATGTGCTTCAGCTTGGCCTCCAGGCAGGTGTACACATGCTTGTTTACACATGCGTATAAGCTCGTTTCAACCGCCGGTAGATCACTGTAGTTGCTGAAGCGCCGGCGACGGCTGCTCAGCAGCTCTCGGAGTACCTCAAGCTCAAATGCAAAACCATACATTGAATGGTTGGCTAGTTGGTATCAATCCGAAGTTGAGACAGCACTGCTGACCACCTCTTTATTAACTAGAGTTGCACCAAATGCGATGAAATGCGATGAAATGGCATGAAAACACAACTGCCATGCTGGCCATGCTGGTGGGATCCTTAGGCCTTGCTCGTTCCTTGAGGCTGCGGCTGCAGTCGCGATGGACGCCGCGGTGGGCAGCAACCAATTTGGGCTGGATGCCCAGCTGTTCACCCGTGGCACGGGCGAGGACAGGGACAGGGGCGGTTCAATGGTGCAGCGGCATCAGGAGAAGCTGCAAGAGGTGAGCAGCACGGGTGGCAATGGCCTCACCAGTTTAGGCCCAGGCCACCCTCGCCCTCTCAGCAGCTGTCTTGCACCCTTGTCACCTAGCACAGGAGAAGGAGAACTTATCCATCCTTAAGCTCGCCAGCCTCATGCCACAGCTTGGCGCAGCAGTGCGGGTGCTAGCCCTGAGAGAGGCTGTGTACGATGTGGACACAGCAGTGTCAGTGCTCAAGTCCTTCCAGACTCACAATGATGAGGCTGTGAAAAGCATCTTGCAGGTAACACTCACCGCCGGATGGCTCATGCTGGCTGATGTCAACCTGTTCATGTTGTGCCCTGTACTGGTCACAAGATTCGTTGCACCTCACCGCCCCATTCCGCACCACACCATACTCACACCTCATTCCACCTCCTAATCCTCACCACCTCACCTGCAGCGGCGGAAAAAGCTGAATGAGACAGAGTCCACAGCTGTTGCCAAGGCAGAGGCAGAGGCTGAGGCCGCCAGCAGCAGTGACAGCAGCAGCAGCAGTGGTAGCGGCAGTGACAGCAGTAGCTCGGAGTCGAGTGGAGACAGAAAGAAGGTGAGTGGGGGGCCCTGCACAGGACAGCAGGTTGCTGGGCAGGCAGGATGCCCTGTGATGATCAACAGCACCAGGCAGTAGTGCGCTGGCCAGGTGCTGCTACAAAGACCAAAGAAAGGGTGGGCACACTTGGCTGCAGCGGAGCAAGAAGTCGAGCAAAGACCGCAGCAGTAAGAAGCGCGGCAAAAACAGCAAGAGCAGCAACAGCAAGGATAAGAGGAAGAAAAAGAAGAAACACAGGCAACCTGACAAGGAGGAGAAGAAAAGCAAGGGGCGCGGAAAGAAGAACAAGAAGACGCAACGGAGCAAGGATGCGGAAGAAACTGACAGCGAGGATCTGGATGGCGCACTAGCTCGCCCCAAGTCTCTCACAGCCAGCGACAACTTCGGGCGCTTCGGCATCATTCGCGAGGTGCGGCGAACGGGCAGCTCCGGTACTGATGCCTGGAGCCACGCCGGCTCTCCTCGCCGGTGTCGCCTCAGGCCGGCGGGTGGGCAGGCAATTAGTCGGATAGGCAGGTGTATTGATGGGACGGCAAGACAGAAACTTGGGCAGCAGGCAGGTGGGCACAATGCAGAGTGGCGTCCCACTATCACAGGCTCCTGCCTGGCCTGCAAGTGTTGCCCACAGAAGAGGTGGCCTGGGGTGGGTAGCCTGGGCCTGTGCGCCAAAGGTGCCTCGACCTGGGTGGCCTCCTGTGCAGACCGACAGCCTAGCCAAGCGTAGCGAGTTCACACTGTGGGCTATGGAGGTTAAGAAGGTCAACATTGAGCTGCTAGGCAAGAATGAGGAGCGCGAGCTGTTCAAGGACTACATGGAGGACTACAACACAGGTGGGCCGGGCCACAGGGGCAGGGGCAGGGTGTAGTGCCCGTGATCTGGATAACAAGGCCTGCCTAAAGGTTTTTGCGCAAGTGCTTTGAGTTAGCAGTCAAGTCTGCACGGATGGTCAGCAGAGGCAGCATTTGCAACAACATATGCAGCAGTGGCAGGGACATCAAGGGCCAGGGGTAGGTCGGTTGTCTGGTGTAATGGTCACAACCAGTACTACTGGCAGCTGATAGTGGTAAGCCTTGGGTGCATGTCAGGCAGGGGAGGTGGGTCCATGCGAGTGCAGTACCCTAGGCCTCAGCTGCCACCTACACCGCTTGCCTCATATACCTCATGAGCCGCATGTGCCGAGCAGCTGGACTGTGGACAGACGGCACCAGGGCAGGTGACGTCACTGCTCACCCCTTGCTACTACTCTGGTGCCAGAGCTGCTGCTCCTGTTGGCTGTAGGCACCTTGTCGCACCGCAAATACTATAATGCAGAGCTGTATGAGCGCCAGAAGGCAGCCAAGGCGGCTGCTAAGGGCAAGCCAGTCAAGGCAACAAAGGTGACAGTTTATGGCTTCGGCCTTCAGTTGATACACTGTTGAGGAGTGAGAGGCTGTGCAGGGCTGCGTAAAAGGTCAACCTGGGCACGGACCGGCACAACACGCTAGTGGGTGCCGCCACACCCCACCAGTAGGATGGCGCAGCCAGCTTGCTTGCTCGCTCGTTTGGCGACAATGCATCCGCAGACGATGGTAGATGACGAACGCGAGATGCGGCGGCTGCGCGAGGAGGAACGGCAACGCCAGGCGGAGGAGCGGTTGCAGCAGACGATGGCAGAATTGCAAGGCACGGACAAGGCACGGGAAATGCGAGAGCAAGACTTGCTGCGTCAGCAGATGCAGGTGAGTCGCAGCGCATGGTCATCAGCGCGGCTGGCGTGCAGGCGGTCAGTTTGAGCAGCACACACACGGGCGGACAATGGGGAGTGGGAGAAGAGTGAGTTGCTGTCGAGGGTCGCGGGCCTCAAGTCTAGGATGCGCGTCGTACATATCATTGGTGGTTCCGATCAACCTGGCAGGCTTATACGCATGCCAAGGTGGAGTGTGTTGCTTGCTCCGGCCTTGGGATGCAGGCTGCTTACAAGGTGGGCGACACGAAGACAGCGCAGCTCATTCAGAAGAGACTGATGACCGATGATGAGAAGATCGCAAAGGGCATTATCAAGCGCCCCAAGTATTGAAGTTGAAACTGTAAGGTCAGCCTCTGATTCCTTTCATGCGTCCTGATGGAGTTCAAGCTGCGACCTCTCAACTGTGATAGCTACTGCGAGCATAGCCTACTGCTCTGCTTGTCTGGTGGTTTGTCTGGTGGTTGGCTCTGTAATGATATATGATCAAGCGCAGGACTGGTCTGGACCGCAGTGTTCAGGTCGCAGGCAGGTCTCAGCCAGCCAGCAGTGCCAGCAGGTCGCAGGCAGCCTGGCAGGTGGCAAGCGCAGTGCTGCCCTCAGAGCCACAGGCAGAGGGGTGGGTAGGACCAGTGTTGGGAAGGCACACATACGTGCAGGGTGGGGCCCCGTGCCACGGGCTGCATGGTACTAGTAGGTACTTCTGATCCGGCTCAAATGGTGGCCCTAGTGAGGGACAAGAGCTGCGTGGTACTCAGACAAGCCCCACATCACCGTCAAGGCACAGCAGCCACAGGTGTGACTCGAACCTGCCCCCTGCACTGCTTCCGTTCCCACATACTAGCTGTAACCTGGATGATTCCATTGCTACCCTCATCCCCCCTTCCTCCCATGCGGACCCCTCCCAGCTGGCACCACCCTGGACAGCCTCCAGGCCCACATCCTGGCCCTCAAGGTCACTTGGGATGCGCTGTGGGAGGAGTACCTCAAGCCACGCTGGCGCAGGAACCGGTTGGGGCTGCACCATGCCCATTGAGGGCTTCTGCAAGAATGTATAACCTGACCTGACCTGACCTGACCTGACCTGACCTGACCTGACCTGACCTGACCTGACCTGACCTGACCTGACCTGACCTGACCTGACCTGACCTGACCTGACCTGACCTGACCTGACCTGACCTGACCTGACCTGACCTGACCTGACCTGACCTGACCTGACCTGACCTGACCTGACCTGACCTGACCTGACCTGACCTGACCTGACCTGACCTGACCTGACCTGACCTGACCTGACCTGACCTGACCTGACCTGACCTGACCTGACCTGACCTGACCTGACCTGACCTGACCTGACCTGACCTGACCTGACCTGACCTGACCTGACCTGACCTGACCTGACCTGACCTGACCTGACCTGACCTGACCTGACCTGACCTGACCTGACCTGACCTGACCTGACCTGACCTGACCTGACCTGACCTGACCTGACCTGACCTGACCTGACCTGACCTGCAAGTGGTGGAGGGCATGAAGTGGGTGTCCAGGCAGCACTACTACCGCGAGAGGGGAGTGGAGGTGTTCCTGGGAGCGGGCTGCTATTACCAGGGTGGGTGGAAGGCGGGGGCGGTGCGGGAAGGGTTTCGCATGCCAGGTCAACCAGCGGCTGGTGCGCCCAGCCTGGAGCCTGCGGCATGCTAAGTATGTGCCATGAGGTGCCACCCAACCCCCCTCCCCCTCCCCCAGCCCCTGCCCAGGACCCTCCCTCTCCCCCAGCTCAGCACCCCCTGCCTCAGGACCCCCTCTCCCTGCCCAGGACCCCCCACCCCCAGCCCAGGAGCCAACCCCCCCTCCTGCTCCCCCTCCCCCTCCCCAGGACCAGCCCCCTGCCCAGCCCCCACCTGGCCCAGTCCCACCAACCCAGGCCCCCCCATGGGGCAGGTGGCTGGACCGAGACACCAACGGGTGCTTCAACTTCCAGCGCATGGGTGAGAGCATGCAGCGTCCCCTGGAGCTGTGCAGCTATGAGGGCTTGGAAGCTCTGCCCCCCGTTGGCAAGGAGTACCAGCAGGGCTACAAGCGGGTCGATGACCGGCTGCCCAAGGGCAGGCAGAGGCTGTACCGGGCTGCTCAGTACCATCTCTGAAAGTCTGACAACTTGTGCAAACTACTAGGCCCTATGGGTTATTGCAGGCCCGGCCATCAATGCCCTGATGGTACTGAGCAGCCATCTTGTCCCTCACTAGGGCCACCATTTGAGCCGGATCAGAAGTACCTACTAGCAGCCACTATCAGCCACTAGCAGCCACTAACTAGATCCGACTCAAACAGTGTGGCTGTGTGGAGTGTTGAGCCTACCACCTACACTATTGCCTGACCCGTTAGGGCAACGTATAGAGTTGGCATGACAAAACATGCACTAATTGTAAGCTGATGACAGCTCAACAAAGGGGGGATACATTACTGTGCCTCAGCAGGCTGCTGCTGCTGCTCCTGGGCCTTGGGGGGCTTGTCTCGCACCCGCTTGTACCCCAAGCCAGGGTACTCCTTGCCCTTGGCTGGCAGAGCTCCCTGGTCTGGCCAGTAGCACAGCTCTAGTGGACGCCACCTGCTCTCCCCAATGCGCTGCATGTTCAATGCTGCATTGCAGTCCCTGTCCAGCCACCTGCCTGGCTGTGGTGCTGGCTTGGCTTTAGCAGCCTTGCCCTTGCCCTTGGTGGGCTGAGTGGGCTCAGCTGCCCCTGGCTCAGCCTTGGTGCGCTTGCTGCGCTTGGCTGGCAGGGGAGTGCTGGGCCCTGGCTCTGAGGCTGCTGGCTGTGTGGCTTCCTGGCTGCTGCATGGGGCCTGTGGGGGCTTGCGGGGGGCCACTACCGGGCACCACATCATGCCCCGCACTGGCTGGCCACGCACCTGGCTCCAGGCTGGGCGCACCAGGCGGGGGTCCACCTGCCCTGCTGGGGGCTTCCAGCCTGCAGGCCTTGTGGCACTGAGTTTGTCCAGCTCCACCTCACAGGGCTGCTGGCCATTCACTGCTGAGCTAACCCGGCTGGTGCGGTGCTCATCCACAAGCACCACCCTGCCCCGCAGCTGGTCTGTGCCCCTGGGCCTGCACACCACCTTGCGGCAGGCACGCAACACCGCATCAGCACCCCACCCTCCCGCTGTGCCAATGGTAGCTGCTCCAAAGAAAATCACCAGCTGCTTGGCACGTCCGTGGCGGTTCAAGGACAACTGCGCCATCTCTCTCTCCAACTGCAGCCATGCACACAAGGCACACACAGGGTGGCTGACATGGTGGCACCAGGTTAGGCATGGCACAGTCAAGTACTCTTTCACTTCATGTCTAACTCACCACCTCTCAGTCCCTTACCCTCCCTCCCTCCCGCCTACCCACCCACCCACCCTCACCTTGTTGAAGAACTGCTCCAGCGCCCGGTCCTGGGCTCCGTACAGCCTCAGCTGCTGCCGTGCCCACTTGGGGTCCAGGTACACCTCCCACACCGCATCCCAGGTGGCCAGGGTGACGGTGATGTGCTTCAGGTTGGCCTCCAGGGAGGTGCCGGCTGAGCTGGCTGCTGCCAGGTGCTGGAGGTGGGACTGGATCGGTGCTAGCCACCGCTCAGTGTCACGGCGGGCATTGTTCAGGCCGCTGGCATGCTTCACCTCGCCCTTGGTCAGCTTCCACCGGCGCAGCTGGTCTGCCATGAGCTGGCCTGTTGCTGGATCCCACACCCCAGAGGCTGCGCTGACTGCCTGGGTGACGCCGGGGTCGATGCCCACCCCAATCTGTGTGTCTGGGTCAAACACAAACTCACGCATCTCAGCTATGCCCCTGCCTATGTGGGGGAGCCCCACTGCATGAGCCGCTGCTGCCGCTGCACTTGGGCGGCTGCTGGTGCTGCTGCTGCTGGCATCTGGAGGTGGGGCTGGAGGAGGGGGAAGGGGCCGCGTGTAGTGCACGCACACGCTGACACCGTCAGTGTCCACCAACCTCTCAAAAGCAAACCCCTGGTTGCCAAGCTTGTTGGTGTTGAACCACCTGGCCCAGTGATGGCTCAGTGCTGGCTCTGAGGTGAATGCTGCCCGGGGTTCCTTGGTCAGGCCCAGCTGCTTGCACACCCCATGCAGCACCCTGCTGTCCACCTTGATGAAATGCACCCCCACCCTGGCCATGGGGGTGAGGGTGAAGGGGGGTGGGCAGGTCAGGGTCCGGGGACCAACCCCACGCCTCTTGCCGCGCTTTGGCTGCCCTGGCACGGGGGGGGGGTGGGGCTGCTGCCACCGCTCCAGCCACCGGCACACATGCACTGCATGGCGCATGCGGCAGGGCAGGGGCAGGGTGTCTGTCATCAGCTTACAATTAGTGCATGTTTTGTCATGCCAACTCTACATCATAGCCCTAACGGGTCAGGCAATAGTGTAGGTGGTAGGCTCAACACTCCACACAGCCACACTGTTTGAGTCGGATCTAGTTAGTGGCTGCTAGTGGCTGATAGTGGCTGCTAGTAGGTACTTCTGATCCGGCTCAAATGGTGGCCCTAGTGAGGGACAAGAGGGCTGCTCAGTACCATCAGGGCATTGATGGCCGGGCCCGCAATAACGCATAGGGCCTAGTAGTTTGCACAAGTTGTCAGCCTTTCAGAGCATTAAGCTGTTTGATGAGGTGCCCACTGGTTTAGGGGGGAATTGTGCAACCGGTGTAGGGTTGGTAGTCATCAAGGGTGCGACCGAGGATGCTTCAACTTGATTGGAGCAGCCGAGTAAGATTACCCACAGTCAAACATGTTGTTCCATGTTGAATGAGTTTTGTCTGACTGGTGTAATCATAGCCATGCTGGCTATTGTGGCACACTGCTGCATTGTGATGCAGCCATCTTGTCCCTCACCAGGGCCACTGTGATGCCATTGTGCCATTGTGATGCAGCCAGCAGGTACAGCCATTGTGATGCAGCCAGCAGGTCATCAGCTATAGGCTGTTTAGTCAACATGTCGAGTTCGTACGGAGACCGAGAGCAACTAAGAAGTGTTATACAACACACGGGAGGGTGTAGAAACAGCACGACATCACAGATCTAAATTTGAACTATGGTGGAGACTTTCTCCTTAAAGACCAGCCGCTCCTAAGCTTCACATCACACAGCGAGCAGCTCGGCAAACACGAGAGTGCGAGCAGCACCTCGTGATCACGGCGTCACATTGACACACTATTCTCGAATTGCGGAAGCCGGAAGACGGACACTATCTTCTTGCCAACACGCCTGGTCTAAGTAACCTCAGACACCTTGACCGCTACGATGGCATTTCGACAGCTTCCTCGACAGCCGCTCTTCTGGTTCCTCGTTCTTGGCGTGGCACTTCGTGTCACCTTCGCAAGTACGTTCTGCGTCGTCCGAGGCTGCGTCACATGCGAAGTTGATGCTCCTGAGTTTTTGCTGATGTGCCGGGTACTGTGCACCTTCTTCCTCCAGATGCGGCCAGCAGGAGCCTGCTGCAAGGCTCTTCAGCGCAAGCCAACTCAGTAGCTTCTGCGACTGCCGCCCCCATTCCGGACAACACCGCCAGCTCAGCTTCTTTGAACAACAGTGCTGCAGTCAGCGACCCCGTCGGCTACGCTAGTCTGCCCCCTTTCTATGCTGTCCGGTCGTGTGTACCTTTTACAGTACTCATCGCAGCCCCCAGCAACGCGTCTTCTGACGGTGCGCTGTCAGGCAACGGCTAGACAGAGGTAAACATGCCAGATCTTGTGCGGCCATGCACGACATGTGTACATGCCCTGCAGGCAACGGAGTTTTGCTAATTGACGCGGACGTGGACGTGATCCAACGCATTAGCGTGAGTGTCAAGCAGCTGCTGCTGCACCTGTCCTGCCATTACTGTTGCGAACAACATGGAGAGCACAAGAGCCTGCCTGTTCCTGCAGGTCTCTTTGTCCAACGGGGTGCTTGCCCTCTCTGTTACGGATGACTTCATCACCAACAGCACCATCAAGTGCACCATCACCCCAGGAAATGCCAGTGGTTTGAGGTAATTCCCTTTGTCAACAGCCCAGCCTGTCACTGCTCAGCTGTCATTGCCACCTCCCCTGCAATTCGCAAGCCGCCCTGTGTTTGCTGTTGCAGTTACGTGCAAAACTTTGGCATTGGCGACCTGGTGGTAGGTCCCGGCTTCCGCTCCTCCCAGTTTTCCGTCTCTTCCACCGGCATAGGCAGCACCTATGTGTTTGGACTTACCACCTCTACAGTCCGCGTCGTCAGCACAGGGTGGGTGCTCAGCTGCCCAGGATGCTGCACACTTAGCCTCCATATGCAGCCCCCTGATGCAAGCCTGTACCCAAACATGAATGCACAGGTGTGGGTGTGGTGGATGTGTGGTGTGTGGGGTGAGGTGGGGGTGTAGGTTGTGCCTGTGCAGGTCATCAGCCGTGCTGCTCACCAACTCTTTGTGCAATTGCCTGTGCAGGTCATCTACTGTGCTGCTGAACGGCAATGTTGGCGAGGGCGGCAGCCTGGAAGTAGGGGGCACCTCCAAGGTGTACCTCACCGGCTCCATTGCGGGCACCCTGGCCGTCACCTTGGGCGGCATCAGCACCACCTACATCCAGGGCACGACCAGTGAGTTGCTGACCGGTTGGCACCCAGAGACTGGGAAGCTCGCGGCAGCAGCCTGGCCAGGAGGCATCTGGGGTGCAGAGCCTCTTAAGGGCTACCCCTGCTCCCTTGCAGTAGAACACATGAGACGTAGCACTTTAGCCATTGCAGTATCAGTACCTGGGCTTTGCTGTAGTGGTTGCCCCTACACATGGTGTTGAGGTATGGTGCACCCATGCTGGCCCCACGGGAGGAGGGTGGTGCAGCGGCCCTGTGGCTCAAGTCGTGGTCGAGCATGGAATGTGGTCGAGCATGGAATGTATCCACCGCTTGTGGAGGTCTAGTGAAGGGGTCGTGCTTCCTGCTGTCCTCGCAGGCACAGCCATTCAGGGTAGTGTGGATGGCCTAGCCAAGGTGCTGTATACAGCAGGTACCTGCAGCATCAAGAGCCCTTTCCAATCCATCTTTGGCATCAACGTTTTTGGTGGGTGGTCAAAACACACTGCATCTCCTTTCCATCGGTAGCCACCAGGTCGGGTCTACAGCTTGATGCCCTCACGTGCACACCACCCTCCATGCACCTGCATGCACATTTGTTAGACATCCCTTCACCCTTAGCAGCAGGAAAGGTGGTTTGCTGCCATTGGAATGCCTGCCTAGTCTGGGCGGATAGCGTGCCGTATAGTCCTGGCCTGGGTGTGCACGCAGCTGCCATGCTACCCTCTTGCAGGTGACCCTTGCACCAAGGTGCAGGCTGGTAGCGCTCCCACCTTCTCGCCCGTGTGGTCCTGTGGCCTGAAGGTCGATGGCCAGTCTAGTTGCCAAAGTGAGTGCTGTCTTCTGGCAAACGTGTTTTGACAAATGCTGCATCCCTCCTGACACGACTGCCAGGTGTTCATCACACTTCCCATGCTTGTGACAGCTGCTACCCTAAGCTTGAAGTCAGGCTCCTGCTTTTGCTGCAGTCTGCTGGTCACTCAGTGGGTAAAGAGTCACACCTATGAGTCACACCTGAGTCACACATACACATGAGTCATGAGCATGGCTGCAGGTGCTGCAGTGCCTGAGGCCTCACCCGCCCCTGTGGTGACCAGCCCCGCCCCTGTGGTGGCCACCAGCTCCAGCTCTGGCCCAGTGACCCGCACTGTCAGCACGCCCGGTGGCAGCGTGACCACCAGCACCTACACCTCAGGCCCGGGCGCTTCAGCTTCCTCTGGCGGTCTGGTCTCAGGCAGTGGTGAGTCCGCACCAGCAGGAGCAGTGTGGTACGGCTGGGTCTTAGTCAGCGAAGATTGACTTTTGGCCCTTGTATGAGGAGGCAAGGGATATGGGCAATGAGACCCATGTATGAGGCAGGGTGACTGACCTTGCTGGCCTGCAGTATGCCGGCCATTGCATGTCTGCTTTCCTGCTTGCCCCATGTCCATGGTGTAACTGCATCCACCAGCCTTGTTGCCACCAATGTCAACCAATGGTGATGATCTGGTGCCCTGACCAGCCTCATGGACCTGGCCTTGGTCCCTGCATTGCCCCTGTGCAGGGTTCCCCACCTTTGGCAGCTTCCAGACCTCCATTGGTGGCTTCCCTCCCATCGTCACCCCGCTGCCAGTCCCAGCTACGGCCCCTGAGACTCCGGCACCCACCGCAGGCACAGCCAGCACCCAGGTACCCCCCCTGGACCTCAGCATCCCTACCACTAGCTCTGGGATGTCTGTGGTCAGCCTCGCCTGCGTGGACCCTTACCCCCTGTACGTGCTGCAGTGAAGGTCAGGGCCAGGCCGCAGGCAGATCAAAGTCGTGGTATGATCGGTGCTGACATCATGCTACAGCAATGTGGTGTCGTGGTACCGCAGCCTGCGATGATCTTGGGTTGGAATGGTGACAGTGACAGTGAACTCGTCACAAAACGTGTGTGATTGAAACAGGGTGATTTGGGATCTTTTGCTTAGGGTGGCTGTTGTTGTTCGAGGTGGAGACAGCTTGATGCGGTTTCACATAGGGTGTACATAAACCCAGGCTTGTTTGGATGTTCTTGTGATATGGTCTTCATCATTACTGTTTTCCTCTTTAGCAGTCCGGGAATGAAGATAACACACTTATGTGAGAGCAATGCCACATCTTACATACTCCGTCCAAGCATCTCAGCGTTTGCGAAATGTACTCACTACCCTCGCCGTGCCGAACAAGTCACTGACAAGGAATTGTACAAGATCACTGAAACATTAGCAAGCAGTAAAAGAGATATGATCAAGGCCAGTATCTCAGTACACAGTAGCAGATGTAGGCGAACAGTTCTGGAACGATGAGCATTGTTCACTCTTTGTACCCACATCATGGTTGCTGTCAGTCCTACCCTCCTATTCACCAATGGCCTGTTCACAACCGATGACATGGAGACAGTTTGAAGACGGGGAACAGCTGTCCGGCCGGTCTTATTCCTCACCACCACCACCATCGTCCATCATGTCGTTCATTGCGGCGCCCAGCAGCATTCCGCCAATCTGAACAAGCCCAATATGATACGCAATGCAGGACGACAAACACAATATGTCAGCCATCTTTCAATCAACACATCTCTGCCCGCAGCCAGCATGGCAGTCGGCGCAGCAGCAGTGACTACGTCCTATCACATCACCAGCCGATCAGTTGGAGGCAGACACAAGTACTGGCTGGGCATGGGAACAAGCTGGTGCATCAGCCCAGCGGAAGCGCGGTGCACCACAGTCACCACATGCTACTGCAGCCAGGCTGGCAAGAGAGTGGGCAGCCCAGGAGGACGTGCATGCAATGGAAGACGTGCATGCAATGTGTGTGAGACATTCACGCCACTCAGACAAAACACAACCCCTAGTGAGGAGCCTGTGCTTCTGCCTTGACATTGGCCCTTGTTGCCCGCTTGGCTGACAAGGCTCTTCAGTCCAGTCATTCAGAGCTGACCAAGTAGCCAAGTAGCAAGATGACAAGTAGTAAGATGACAGCCCAGTGACCAGCACTTATTTTCACACAACCGTGTATTTTTCACGGGAAACCCAAGTTGCTTGAAAAGGCCACCGCCCGTCGCACTGCGCATCGCGTGATGGCTAAGAAGAAGCACAAGAAGGACCCGGGAAAGAAACAGAAAGGTGCGTGACCCTAGCCGACTGTGGGCTACTGTGGGCTACGCGCTGTGTGATAACCCGCCGCTCCTGTCCGTTCCATCGCAGCGTCTCGTTCCGCCCAAGGCAAGCAACGCCAAGAGCGACGGGATGGCTGGGCAACGAGCAGGCGTCAGGTCCGTGTGTCCCCGCCTTATGTGTCCCCGCACTGTGTGTGTTGACCCCGCCTTGTGTCTTGGCCTGTCAAAATGGCAACTGTGCTTGGTCATGCAGGTCATCAAGGTCCCCGAGGGCGGACCCTGACCTGCCCACCCCCCTTCACCCTCACCCCCATGGCCAGGGTGGGGGTGCATTTCATCAAGGTGGACAGCAGGGTGCTGCATGGGGTGTGCAAGCAGCTGGGCCTGACCAAGGAACCCCGGGCAGCATTCACCTCAGAGCCAGCATTGAGCCATCACTGGGCCAGGTGGTTCAAAACCAACAAGCTTGGCAACCAGGGGTTTGCTTTTGAGAGGTTGGTGGACACTGACGGTGTCAGCGTGTGCGTGCACTACACGCGGCCCCTTCCCCCTCCTCCAGCCCCACCTCCAGATGCCAGCAGCAGCAGCACCAGCAGCCGCCCAAGTGCAGCGGCAGCAGCGGCTCATGCAGTGGGGCTCCCCCACATAGGCAGGGGCATAGCTGAGATGCGTGAGTTTGTGTTTGACCCAGACACACAGATTGGGGTGGGCATCGACCCCGGCGTCACCCAAGCAGTCAGCGCAGCCTCTGGGGTGTGGGATCCAGCAACAGGCCAGCTCATGGCAGACCAGCTGCGCCGGTGGAAGCTGACCAAGGGCGAGGTGAAGCATGCCAGCGGCCTGAACAATGCCCGCCGTGACACTGAGCGGTGGCTAGCACCGATCAAGCCCCACCTCCAGCACCTGGCAGCAGCCAGCTCAGCCGGCACCTCCCTGGAGGCCAACCTGAAGCACATCACCGTCACCCTGGCCACCTGGGATGCGGTGTGGGAGGTGCACCTGGACCCCAAGTGGGCACGGCAGCGGCTGAGGCTGTACGGAGCCCAGGACCGGGCGCTGGAGCAGTTCTTCAACAAGGTGATGGTGGGTGGGTGGGTAGGCGGGAGGGAGGGAGGGTAAGGGACTGAGAGGTGGTGGGTTGGGCTTGATATGAAAAGGTAATTGACTGTGCCATGCCTAACCTGGTGCCACCTTGTCAGCCACCCTGTGTGTGCCTTGTGTGCATGGCTGCAGTTGGAGAGAGAGATGGCGCAGTTGTCCATGGAGCGCCATGGGCTTGCCAAGCAGCTGGTTGTATTCTTTGGTGCAGCTGGCATTGGCACAGCGGGAGGGTGGGGTGCTGATGCGGTGTTGCGTGCCTGCCGCAAGGTGGTGTGCAGGCCCAGGGGACCAGGGGACCAGCGGCGGGGCAGGGTGGTGCTTGTGGATGAGCACCGCACCAGCCGGGTCAGCTCAGCTGTGAATGGCCAGCAGCCCTGTGAGGAGGAGCTGGACCATGAGCAGCCCACCAGGCCTGCAGGCTGGAAGCCCCCAGCAGGGCATGTGGAACCCCGCCTGGTGCGCCCAGCCTGGAGCCAGGAGCGTGGCCAGCCAGTGCGGGGCATGATGTGGTGCCCAGTAGTGGCCCCCCGCAAGCCCCCACAGGCCCCACGCAGCAGCCAGGCAGCCACACAGCCAGCAGCCTCAGAGCCAGGGCCCAGCACTCCCCTGCCAGCCAAGCGCAGCAAGCGCACCAAGGCTGAGCCAGGGGCAGCTGAGCCCACTCAGCCCACCAAGGGCAAGGGCAAGGCTGCTAAAGCCAAGCCAGCACCACAGCCAGGCAGGTGGCTGGACAGGGACTGCAATGCAGCATTGAACATGCAGCGCATTGGGGAGAGCAGGTGGCGTCCACTAGAGCTGTGCTACTGGCCAGACCAGGGAGCTCTGCCAGCCAAGGGCAAGGAGTACCCTGGCTTGGGGTACAAGCCAGTGTTTTTTTTTTAACGCTATATATAGCGATCGCTATAAAAAGCGACATTTCAGAGGGCTCCGTGCGCTATGAATTGGACCCCTTGCGGACTGCGCTATAGCGCATCGCGTTATAAATCGCGTTTCCTGAGCTGACAGCCTTCACCAATGTGGCAGGACCTGGCAGCTGCCTGGTGTACAACGGCTCTGGCCATTTGGCATTGCAGCCGCATGGGAGTGGCAGTATGACAGTGCAATCAGATGAGGCTGACAGTGACAGTGAGAAGGAGGTAGGCAGCAGGCAGGCAGCAGCAGACATGGAGGAGGAAGGCAGTGAGCTAGGCAGTGAGCCGGTGCAGCTGTACGCCATCCCCCCAAAAGGGCGCCGGGCTGCTTGAGTGCCAGCTTGTGACTTCCAGCAGCATGTCGACAGTGCCAAGCAGGAGCTGGCAGCAACAGCAGATGCTGTGGTACGTGACCTACACAGCCGCTTCCTCCCACCGGAGCATGCCAAAGGACTGGCTGTTGTGTACGCCCACTACTGGGACAAGCAGCCAAGCGATGAAGACTTCCTTGAGCGCCTGGCCATTGTCAAGGCCCGGTACTGCATGGACGCGACCCTGGCTGACGGCCAATTGGCGCCAGCCTTGTTGGACCAGCAAAAGCTATTTGCCCAGCAATCATCATTTGTGGAAGTCATGCGCTGCCAAGCTGAACACCGTGTGCAGCTAAGCTCAGCAGCAGCCAACCCAGCCAAGGAGACCACCAAGCTGTGGCGCTACCTGGCTGGCCAACCCATCACCAAGGCTGACATCTTGGAGTACATCAAGCTGGCAGAGCTTGCTCTGGTCATGACACCAGGCTCAGTGGAGGAGGAGCGCATGTTCTCAGCCATGGCTTACCTCAAAGATGACACCCGCAACAGGCTGCAAGAGTGCCACTTGAATGTGTGCGCCCGTGTCTTCAGCAGCAATCAATTTGACTTGGATACAATCCCAGATGAGCGTGACATTAGCAAGTGGCTGGATAACGCTGCTGTGTGTGGGCGCTACCGCCTTTGATTGGGCCAATTGCTTCAATTTGACATTTTTGTTGTGCGCTATGGGGCCCAATAGGGTCGCGCTACGAACATGACAGTCCCAATCTGAGCCATGACACTTTGTGCTATGGAATTGGAAAGAGGCCAAATGAAAAAAAAAACACTGGTACAAGCGGGTGCGAGACAAGCCCCCCAAGGCCCAGGAGCAGCAGCAGCAGCCTGCTGAGGCACAGTAATGTGTGCCCCCTTTGTTGAGCTGTCATCAGCTTACAATTAGTGCATGCCTTGTCATGCCAACTCTATACGTTGCCCTAACGGGTCAGGCAATAGTGTAGGTGGTAGGCTCAACACTCCACACAGCCACACTGTTTGAGTCGGATCTAGTTAGTGGCTGCTAGTGGCTGATAGTGGCTGCTAAGTAGGTACTTCTGATCCGGCTCAAATGGTGGCCCTAGTGAGGGACAATATGGCTGACAAGGCTCTGGGAACAACAAGTTGTCAGCCGTGTGCAGATGTGATCCATTGACCCAGCACATGAGCAGAGCAGCACAAGCTGCAGCCCGGATGGCAGGCAGGGGATAGACCCAGGCGGCCAAAACAGGCTACTCTGGGTGTGAGGAGTGAGGCGGGCCTGAGAGCCTGACTTTGCACCACTCACCAGGCCACCGCCTGCTGCCAGCGCCACAGTCCCCATGCCCATGCCCCCGCCATGCTGCTGCTGGTGAGGGTAGGCTTGCCCGTAGCCCTGCTGGCCATACATGCCTGCAGCCACAAGCAGGGGCGGTCTGGGTCAGGGGGACAGGGCCAGCTGCGGCAGCTGCCGACATGGGTGGCATTGACAGAGTGTGGCATGGCGTGATGTTATGTGGCAGCAAGCCCTCCCAGTGAACGCACATCAGGCACACCAGGCCAGTCATGTGGTTGGGGTTGCAGTCACAGCAGCGGCAGCGGTAGCAGCAGCAAAAGCAAAAGCAACAGAACAACAGTAGACTGGCAAGGTGTTTGACCACTGGACAAATTCATGCGTGGCAGGGGCCACAATGCGACACCCGGCCCCATGCGGCAGCAACCCCCTTATCATGCTGTCGTCGTGCTGCATGGTAGATGGTCCAGTCATGCAGAGCTGACCTGGAGGGGGACCATAGCCGGGCGGAGCGTAGCCTGTAAGCAGGAGCAGCGAGGGCACGCAGGGCAGCAGAAACAGCGCCGCTGAGCGAGAGCTGAGAGAGGTGCAGGTTGGGTGTAATTTTCTAATATTTCTAACCCTCTTACCCCTGCCTGCTCATCTCTAACCTGTCACCGGCCCTCTCGCCTCTCCTAACCTTCCTGCTTTCTTTAATTCCTTCTTCCCCTCCTTCTTCTTCTGGCTTTTCTTTCTTTTTTTGTATCTGCTTCTCCTTCTTCTTCTTCTTCTTACGTCATCCTTTACTCTTACCCGCCCACAACACCCGCCCTGTCCCACTCCTGACCCGGCACCGGTCGTCAACAGCCTGGTCATGGCACTGAGCCTGGTTCAGTAGCATTGTATTTAACTCAAGTGGTGTTCACAGTGAGCTGCCGCCCTCACCTTGGGGGTAAGGCTGTGGCGGGTAGGGCTGCTGAGGGTAGGCTGGCGGTGCATATGGCGGCGGGGCATAGGCGGGTGGTGGCGGCGCTTGGCTGTAGCCATACCCGGGCGCAGGTGGGACAGGGGGGGCCGCAGCGTAGCCAGGTGCAGGGGGGGCAGGGGGGGCCGCAGCATAGCCAGGTGCAGGCTGGCCAGGGGGTGGTCCAGCATAGGCAGGGGTAGCTTGACCAGGGGGTGGTCCTGGTGGGTACTCCGGAGAAGGCTGGCCGTGTCCAGGGTCCGAGGTCGAGGGCTTAGCATACTCAGGTGCATGTGGGCCGGGTGCAGGTCCCGCATAGGCAGGTGGAGGTGGGCCGCGACCAGGGTCGGTGTTCATCGCCCCAGCATAGGCAGGTGGAGGCGGGCCGCGACCAGAGTCGGTCAGTACTGCCCCCGCATAGCCAGGCGGAGGTGGGCCGCGACCCGAGTCGGTGCTTGTCGCCCCCGCATAGCCAGGGGGAGGTGGGCCGCGACCAGAGTCTGTGAGGATTGCCCCCGCATAGCCAGGTGGAGGTGGGCCGTGGGGTCCGGGTCCATCTGCAAATCACAAAAAATGTATGCTTTCTCTGCTTCAGGCGATTTGTGTTCAGTCGCGGATGGTGCCGATGTGCATGTATTGTTGAACATCGGGTGGGCAAAATGTTATAGTGGCGCATCAAACAGTTACCAGGTGTGGACGCCCCGCATCCCATGATGTCGTCTCGAAGGCCTCAGAAATGTCAATGGCACGAGCGCGGTGCACGGCGCACCCCTGCAAAACTTGGAGCAGCTACAGCGGTAGCTGCACGCTCTCTGCGTTTCAGCGGTAGCTCATTAGTGAGGCGAACTGAGCATGTCACGCAACGCCATGTCACGATAATTCGCCCGCACTACTTCACTTTTGTGCAGTTGTGAAGAGGAGTCAATGACAAAGTTTTGTGTGGCTTACCATGTTTCAAGGGCCAGCTGATAATATAGCCAGTCAAACGAAATCACTACACAGGCATCATTGTCAACATCTACAGCTTTACCCAAAATAGTACAGAGATGGGCATTGGCCATACTCCACAACGCAGATTGGCTGTTGTAGTCCCTGTCCAAAGTTTCATCAGGCCCTGCCATACAAGAACTTGTATGGCAGTAGATATATCGGAATGGAGTTCCGAAGCGCAGTTTGGCTGTTGTAGCCCGGAGTTTCATCAGTCGCCTGTTTACAGCAAGAGTTTTGCTTCAAATCTTCGAAAAGCCGTCCAGCTGTACTCCAGCCGACCTCATTCCTCACCACCTCCATCGTCCATCATGTCACTCGTGGCGGCGCCCAGCAGCATTCCGCTGTCCATAGCTGTCTAGGACAAACTGAAATGTTCCATGCATACCCACCAGGCCGCGGCAATTGCGTCAGCTCAGTGTCTTGTCTACAAAGCACGATGCTCAGCACTGCGCATTCCCTAAAAATGGTTTTGCCATGATCTCCACAAGCACCATGACCGCCATGATCTTCTGACACAAGCCAGTATTACATCCTGGTAGGTCCAAAACCCATCCCATCATTCTGCCATGTGACTTATCCTGCGTTTGGGGGACCAACTTGCTGGAGCCTGTTCACCGCCCTGCTGCTCCTGCTAACCTGCATCTTTCCCCACCCACATCTAATTCCCTGCAGCTTCCCCATGCAGCACATATCTCCCCCACAACCAGGGGCGGCCGAGCATAGGCGGGTGGTGGCGGCGTTTGGCTGCAGCCATACCCGATTGCAGGGAGAATCTTCCCCATGCGGCAGGCTGCATGTCCCGACAAAAATGGTACGCCAACCCCACAACTGCAAGCAATGTAAAGAGAGGAAGAGAAAGACAAGAAAAGAAAACAAACACGTAACAGGAAAAGAGAGTACGGGCTAAGCCACGAAATATGTAGATGCGTGGGTATGAGCTGACAGGGCGGCCAGGCTCCTCCACTTCGTCAGGCTCACTAAGAGACGCCCCCTGCCCCTTGCACGCCCCCTTCCCCTTGCTGCTGCTGCCCACGGTGCGGTCCTGTAACCCCCCAGCTGCCACCTCCACCCCCACCCCCTCCCCCACCAGCGCTACCATCCCCACTGGCTCTATGCCCCAGCAGCCTCCCGCCCGCTGCCTGCAGGAGCTGCTGCTGGGCCAGGGGTGGGCTGGTCGAGCACCTGCAGCGTGAAGTCCACAGCCTTGATGGCCGCAGCGCTGGCTGCCAACACATACTGAGCTGAGGCCACCCTGCGGAGCTGCTCTGCGCTGCCCACCCTGCCACTGCCACTGCCCAGCCCAGCCCGCTGATCTTCCTGGACCGCCCCAGACGCTGACCCCAGCCCTGACCCCAGCTGCCCCGCCCCCACCTCCGCCTCAGGCTCGCTCGCCGGCACTGAGGAGTGAGGGGCCGCCATGGAACTGCCCGCTGCAGCCGCCAGCCCCGGGACCCAGCCAAAGGCCAGCGGCACCCGCCCCTCTTCCACGTCAGTCGCCAATGGCCCCGCCAGAGGCCCCTCCCCGGACATGCCGTGCCACATGGACATCCGCCGCCGCCCCCCTCCCCCCCGCTGCTGCTGCTGCTGCTGCTGAGGCAGGGCACAGGAGCCAGCCCGGTCCAGCCCCCCACCCATGTCCCCCCGACTCAAGCCGTCCATGTCCCAGCCAGGGCAGCAGGCCGAGGCGCGGCGCTGGTTGGTCCTGAGGGCGCGCCGCTCTCCAGTGGAGGAGTGGGTGCCTCTGCAGGGCAGGTCGGAGCCGCTGGTGCTGCCAGAGGTGGCGCGGGACAGCGACACGGGGCTGGCCCCCATGCGTTCTGGGCTGCTGGGGCCGCGGTGGAAGGCGGAGGGCGGGTGGGTGGAGGTGGGGGCGGAGGCGGCCCCCCACAGGGGGGGAGGTGAGCTCGCCCGCATGCCGGGGGTGGGAGGGGGGACGTCGCAGGGCGGGGTGGCAAAAGGGGTGGAAAAGTGTGACAGACCAGGGGCGGGGCCGCTGCTGCTGCGGTGGGTGCCGGGAGCAGGCCCCTGCCCGCTGCTGCCCCCTGCAGCATCAGCCAG
This sequence comes from Haematococcus lacustris, assembly GCA_030144725.1. Classification (NCBI taxonomy): domain Eukaryota; kingdom Viridiplantae; phylum Chlorophyta; class Chlorophyceae; order Chlamydomonadales; family Haematococcaceae; genus Haematococcus; species Haematococcus lacustris. The sequence goes on along the minus strand of JASKMD010000029.1, from coordinate 2,165,022 downwards.
GACCACCCCTGCTCCAAATGCACTGCGCAGCTGTGGCGGCGGGCCGGCGGGGCTGGCAGAGCTGGCCGAGGGGCTGGTGGCTGGGCTGGAGCCAGGGCTGGGGTGAGGGTCGAAGAGGGGGCGGCCCAGGCTGGCCCGGCTGCTGCTGCCCCCGGCGCTTGCGGGGCTGGTGCAGGGGTGTGCTGGGAACTGGAGGGGGTAGTAGGTGAGGAAGGCGGGGGGAAGGTGGGAGCCGTCCCGAGGGCACAGGCCCATGCTGCCCTGGCTGCTGCTGCGGGCGGGCGAGGGGCGCGGGGAGGGGGAGGGGGGCTCCATTGCTTCCTCTGGGGGGGCTGCTGTGAGGGCGGGGATGAGCATGGGTGGCTGGGGGCTGTCATTACTGCTGGCACGCTGGGGGGGTTGGCCCTGGGGGGTGTACAGGAAGGGAGGGGGGGCAAGGGGGGGGGGCGGAGTCAGCGGAGTCAGCAGGGGAGGGGGGGGGAGGGGGGGGCATGGAGGGAGGGGCGGGACTGCATCATGCTCCCCCCCGGGGCCGCTGCTGGGGAGCTGGGGGTGTCAGGCCGCCAGGGCACCCAGGCATGCACGGGGGCCGCCAGCTGCACCACCCCCTCCCCCCCGGCCCCCCCCCCCACTGCCTCCCCCTGACACCAGGCCCACGTCCCCCAGGCTGCGGCTGCTGCAGCGGCTGGTCTGGGGGGTGCGGCGCGGGCCTGCACCAGGCGCTACGCTGGCAGGCCGGCGGTGGACCGGGGATAGAGCTGCGCTGCCTTCGCCTCCCGCGCCGCTGGGCGCTGCTGGCAGGCCCCGGCTGTGATCAGGGGAGGATCTCATGTCCCACCCACCCTCCATACCCTCCTCCTCCTCCTCCTCCACCTCCACCCCCCACCCTGCTGCCAGCCCCAGATCAACACTGCCTGCGTTGGCAGCGCTGTCCAGCTGGGCGTTGCGTGTTAAGCTGCTGCTGCCTGCCCTGCTGACATGCGGTGCGGCAGGGGCAGGGAGGCCGCTGCCAGGCAGCTGGACCAGCGGCATGCCACGGAAGGACGGGGCGTCCGGCACATAGCTGGTGGAAGAGTCATGAGGGGGCGGGCGGCTCAGCCAGCTGGTGCGGCTGGGCATCATGAAGGTGGTGTCAGTGGGGGCAGAGGTGCTGGCAGTGGATGGCCCAGGGGGGGGTGCCCTTGCCTCCTGGTGGTCGCTGGCCAGACTAGCCAGACTCGCCTCAGCATCCCCATCCTCCTCCTCCTCCCCCTCCCCCTCCCCCTCCTCCCCCTCTCCCTCCTCCCCGGCTGCTGCTGTCCCTGGCAGCACTGCAGTCCCTGCTGCTGGGGTTGCGGCCTGATCCAGGTCCTGCAGCATGCGGTCTGCGGCCCGTGCCGCCCCCCTACTGGCCGCCAGCACGTGCTGCGCCTCCCTGACCCCCTCCCCCTCCTGCTGCTGGGCAGCAGCCAGCGCAGCTGACCCGCTAGGGGGGCTGGTCGCTGGCAGTGGGCTGTCAGAAGCAGCATGGGTGGATAGGGCAATGGGGGAGGCAGCAGCTTGTGGCGCACACCCAGCCTGGCTGTGAGGGGACGCAGCCTGGCTGCCACCACCAGTAGCAGCGGCAGGGGGGCCAGCAGGAGCAGCAGCAGGGGGGCCAGCAGGAGCAGCAGAGGGGGCAGCAGACGTGTCAGCAGCAGCCAGGGTGCGATCCACTGCTGCTAGAGCAGCAGTACTGGCTGCCAGCACGTGCTGCGCCTCCCTGACCCCCTCCTGCTCCTCCTGCAGCAGCAGACCAGCCACATCACCCGCAGCACGCGCCTGCGGCTCTGCGCCACGCCCTCCCCCCTCCTGCTGCACCAGCCCCCCCCTTTCCTGCATCTGCTGCAGCATGAGGCGGTGCTGGACCAGGTCAGTAGCTGAGCCCGGGTCAGCACTGGCCCTGACCTCTGCATGGGCGGCAGGGGGGGGGGGCAGCGGCCCCTCACCCCCGGCTGCTGACGCTGGCGGTGCCGAGCCATCACTGGCCTGGCTGTGTGTGTGCAGGGAGGTGGAGGCTGAGCTGGTGAGGGAGCTGCCAGGCAGGGCCGTGTGGGAGCCTAGCCACATCACAAAAGAGTCCGGGGGGGCGGCCTGTGAAGCAAGGGGGCGGTGGGGCAGGGGCAGGGGGCAGCAGGGGCAGGGCTGGGCAAGTAATGCTGATAGAGCCTAAATTGATAACAAAGAGCAGCCAGGGTAAGCCTCTGCCCCTGCCCCTACCCCTGCCCCTGCCCCTGCCCCTGCCCCTGCCCCTGCCCCTGCCCCTACCCCTGCCCCTGCCCCTGCCCCTACCCCTGCCCCTGCCCCTGCCCCTGCCCCTGCCCCTGCCCCTGCCCCTGCCCCTGCCCCTGCCCCTGCCCCTGCCCCTGCCCCTGCCCCTGCCCCTGCCCCTGCCCCTGCCCCTGCCCCTGCCCCTGCCCCTGCCCCTGCCCCTGCCCCTGCCCCTGCCCCTACCCCTGCCCCTGCCCCTGCCCCTACCCCTACCCCTGCCCCTACCCCTGCCCCTACCCCCGCTCCACCTGAGCAGGCGGCAGCGACCCCGCAGGGCCCCAGGACGCCATGAGAAAGTCCGTGGCCTGCCTGGGCTGCCCCTGGGCCTGCAGCGGAGGCATCAGGCTCACGGCCCCCAGCTGCCGCACCCGCCGCCTACCCATCTCCCCTACCCCAGCCTCACCCTCCTCATCCCCCCCCCCTGCTGCTCTGCTGCTGCTCCCACCACCTGCTCCTGCTGGCTGCTCTGTGTGTGGGGCAGGCGGCGGTGGCGCGCGCCCTTCACTGCCTGAGGCAGCACTCAGATAAGGCTGGCGGCCACACCCCGGCATCTCATGCTCTTCTTGAGTCAGGCCTTGGGCCGCAGCAGGGGCAGGAGCAGGGGGCGCTGTCATGCGCTTCAGCAGCGTGACCAGCTCTTGCACTGGCATCTCATGGGAGGGGGCCATGCCACAGCCCTGGCCAGCAGACAGCGACGAATTGAGTTTGCCTCTGAAGGTGCCAGGTTCAAATCCTGCCCGTGGCCCTGTTGCTGAACCTGGCTGGGCTGTGGCGGCTGGGCTTGCTGTGGTGTGTGTGGGGGTGTTTGGGCCAGATGAAGGGGCCAAGGAGGAGGCAGGAGACAGGGGGTGTGCGGTGGGGTCAGGGGGTGGGTTGTGTGTGGGGGGGTGCGGCGGGAAAGGGGGAGCCAGATCCCTAGAGGTCAGGGAGGGGCAGACTGACTGTGCCGCAGCCGCCGCTGCCGCTGCCGCAGCAGCAGGGGGGGAGGGGGTGGGGCTTAACGCGGCGACGCGCAAGGCAGCTAGGGGCTGGGGTCCCATGGAGTTGGGTGGTGAGGGCAGCCCCATGCTTGAAACCGGGGAGTCTGGCAGTGTGCTGCGGGGCGAGGGGTGGGGTGTGAGGGAGAATGAGGAGGAGGGGGCAGGGGAGGAGGGGGTGGGGGAGAAGGGGGTGGGGGTCAGATGGGGAGGCGAGGGCTTTGTGTTGACGCCCAGAGGGGAGGCCATGTTGGCTGTGGGGGGGGGTGCGGGAGGCACCTCCACTCGGCCTCGGCTGCATACCAGGAGCACCTACAGCAGCAGCAGCAGCAGCAGCAGCAGCAGCAGCAGCAGCAGCAGCAGATGGCGAAGGGTGCACAGACAGAGGCGGCAGCAAGCATCAGGAAAGAGACACGGGCGTCTGCAGGTCACACAGCTCAGGGTGGTGAGGCACAGGGTGATCAAGGTGGCCACCCTTCCACTGCAACCTCCACCTCCACCTCCACAGGGACCTAGGCCACTCCAGACAGCAGGCCAGCCGGGCCCGCAGAGCTCTGAGGTGTGCTCACAGGAGGTAGGCTCACCTCACCTCCTGCTCAGTGGCAGCTGCTGTGCTGCAGCTGCTGCTGGGTCCCCCCCCTTCTTCCCTACCCCCCCCCCCCCCCCGCACCTATACCAGCAGGGCAACCAGGCCCTCGACTTCCAGGTGCCTGTGCAGGGCCTGGTCTGCCCTCTCCCTCACCTGCCAGCAGCCCCCCGCCCCCCGCCCCCCACCCCCCGCCCTAGCTGCTGACCTGCATGCGGGTCTGCCGCTCCCGTTGGCGCCCTGACCGCCACTCCAGCACAATGGGTGTGCTCAGCTCCGCCCTGTCGTCCTGCGCTGCTGCCACACTGATATGGTCTGGTGGGAGAGACGGGGTGGGGGAGGCGGAGGGGGTGGGGGTGGCGGGCGGGGGGGGGGCAGTGCTTGGCCAGGTCTACGCTGATGGGGGCGCTGAGCTCTTGCCACAGCCCGGGCTGGCCTGAGGGCTGCAGCAGCAGCTGGAACGACACCTCCTGGAGGCAGCAGCCAGGGCCAGGGCAAGGGCCAGGGCAAGGCAGGTGCAGGTGCAGGTGCAGGTGCAGGTGCAGGTGCAGGTGCAGGTGCAGGTGCAGGTGCAGGGCGGGCTTGTAGCAGGCGTCGGGGAAGGTAAAGGTGCTGCTACACCACCACGACCTTCACCGTGGCAGATCTTGCCTGATGTTTTAGGCCTGACAGGCCTGCATCTGACGTTCTGCCAACCACCATTCACTTTGCCGGCTGGCCTCTTTCCCATTGTGTGTAGCTGAGCTGCCTGACTGCCCTAGCTACCTACACTGCCTTCGCTAAACCTAGGCTGAGCAATATGACCTTGACTCAGCCTTGGCTCAGCCTTACTTGGCTTGGCTATGGCTTGACCATGGCTCAGCCTTGGCTAGGAATTTTCACCAACCTGTTTGCCCAGTCTATAATGTGTGCTGGACAGTGTGTTATTCCGTTTCCCGTAACATGCTCATGATGGTGTATCAGACCTGCTTGCGCCACCCCTCCTTGGGAGCTTGCTGCATTTTGAGCTGGAGCTGGCAGCTGGTTGGCGGGTCCCACACTGCTTGGAGCGCGTCGTCTCCTGCAGCCGCAACGAAGCATGCGCGAAGAGCCGAGGTTAGGAGCCCCAACATCGGAGCTGGCAAGGAAGTCTCGGCGGGGCATTGAACGACCAGCTGGGGCTTGAACGGGCTGACAGGCGCAGGTTGCAGGGCAGGTTTGACAAACCGCATGAGCCGCGCTGTGCTTTTGATGTACTGGGGGTTACTGGCGAAACAGGGCTGTCCCAGGCCACACTGCCCCGGTCCAAGACCCTCATCTTCACGGCCGTGCAGCCTGTCGTGCCACGCGGGCACGGATCACATCACAGCAAGCGCGCAGCGCGTCATTAGGCTGATCCGACCGGGGCAAAACATAGCCCGAAGTGGCTGAAATGCCGCTTAGCTCAACCTGGTGGCACGCCATCAGCCGACTCGCAAACAATGCGAATGCTGTGAAGGTGGCTAGGCATAGTGTTCTTGGAGTCCTTACGGAGCAGGTTCGGTAGCCACGACATGGTGCGATAGTACGTGTTGCCCGCACGGCCTTTAACTTCGCCTACGTACAAGCAATTGAGGGCGAGGGTGTGATGCTGGTACTTTGCGCTATGACCTCCTGACATGGACTTGACGTGAACCACCTGGCGTGGACCACCTGGAACCTACCTAGGCCATTGAGCACCCTACTAGCCCGCCTTAACCTCACCTACCGCCAACTTAGCCCTTGCCTCCCCCAGCCCTCAACCCTGTCTCCCTGCGTGCCTCAACGCTGCACTTGCCTCCCCATCACCAGCCCCTGCACTGCTCTCCTACACCCAACCCCATAGACCCGGTCCTTGGCGGCAAAGGCCGCCAACGTGGCGGCTGCATGTGGGGATGTGCAGATCCTGGCGGCTAACTTTTAGCCGAAAGGCATGAGTCGCGCCCTTGTGTAACAGTAGGGATCGTCCCGACCCATCTAATGCTAGACTAGATTAGACGATTCTAACGTTAGATTGGCTTGTTAGATCTAATCTAACCATCTAATCTAACGTTAGATCTACGTAGATCTACGTAGATGGGACCATCCCTATGTAACAGATGTCGACCACTGGCCTGTGTCGAGTATCATAGGGGCTGCAGGATAGGAACACAGGGTTTGCCGGTGTGCACCACAAGGATCACACGTGTGACAGTGGGGTGGCGGGGGTAGGCAGTCAGGCGGTCAGGCGGAGGAGCGATCGCCCAGGCGACGAGGCGAGCGAACAGTCCACACTACGTGACGTGCGGCTGCAAACGGGCCCCAAAGACAATTAAGACGTCAACAGGCGATGCATCCAATATGGTTGGGGGTCCAGGACCTCTGACGGAGGCCTCACCTGGCTGTGCAGGCTGCCTTATGACCTGTTCTTGACCTGTTCTGGCTTTTCAGGCTTACTGGCCATGGGGGCTGATCTTGAAGCAATCAAAACCATCTTCGATCCACACACAATGCCTCACGATGGAACTCATGACGTGTCCAAGCCAGCTGTACAACATGCAGCCTAATGGGTAAGGGTTCTAACACACACACAGCACAAACACGCATTCTCTACAAAACAACCAGGTAGTCAATACAACTGATGCTGCAAAACAACTACTGCTACATCAACTGCTCATCCAGGTAGTTACTGCTCATTCACTGCTGCTCAACTCCAGCTCATTCCCTGCTGCTCAACTCCAGCTGCAATCTACCACCCAGGCGGTTGGCACCTGTCTGCCACACTTGTTACGCAGCACACTATGTTATTCCATACAACAATTTCGAGAATTTCTACCATAAGCTGATCAGGGCTCAAGGTAACCTTCGTGCTAGAGTGCGCCATGCAGGGCCAGGCAGTAAGCCCCACACGCCTCATCAATCCTGCAGGCAACATGTGCCTGAGCAAAGGGAGTGCTTACGGGCCTTCTGGCTACACTGTTGCCTGACACCAACCCTGTCAGTCCCCAGCACCTCCCTCATCAGCCCGGAAAGGCAGAATCAGGCGCACAAACACAGCAGCATGTAGGCAGCCACTAGTAGGCTGGAGCAGGAGCAGCAGCAGTATCAGTCAGCCACCAAGGCGTGCATAGTGCTAGGGGCCTGGAACTTCACCCCTTCCCTACCCTCACCCCTTCCCTACCCTGGACCGTGTATGTGCGCAGACAGTGGATAGCGCTGTATGATTGCGCCCAGTGTTGCGCGCTGTCACAGGCAGGCTGCTGCTTCAGTGCCCCAGCTGCTTCAGGCGAGCTAGGGCCTCGTGTCGCCCCGCCCCATCCATGCAGCTGCTCAGCCTCTCCAGGCGCGCCGTGTCTGCCGGCTGTCCACTGCTGTCGATGTTGCGATACCTGTGTGGTGCCACATGCGCTTGAGGCCAGGCAGGCAGGGGAGGGAGATCAGGCAGGAGGAGGAGGGTGGGGTGTGGAGGAGGTGGCGGGGGAGGACGTGTGTTAGAAGCAGAGGAAAGCAGGGGGAAGAAGAGATGTGGGTCCAGCAGGGAAGGAGGCAGCAGCAGGCAGCAAGCAGCAGGGGAGCAGGCAGTGGGAGGCAGCAGCAGGCAACAGCAGGCAGCAGCAGGCAGCTCACCAGGCCAGCTCAGCAGTGTTAGGGCCCAAGATGTTGAGGATGGCGTGGCCGAAGCTGGGGTCCCTGTAAGCTGACCACTTCGGCTGGCTGGACTGACAGAATCCCAGCACCTCCTCACTGCTGCTGTTGCTGCTGCTGTCGCTGCTGCTACTGATTATGGCTCGGCTGCTGCTCCTGGGCTTTTGCAGCACCAGGGGAGGCCCACCCGCTATGCCATGAGCAGGCTGCCAGGAGGTGGTGGGGCAGCCCGGGGGGTGTGCCTGGCAAAGCAGCCAGGGCAGTAACAGTGACAGGGGGTCAGTGTCAGGCAACACGGAGGGCGGGCAAGGGGTAGAACAGCAAGTCAAGCTAACCCAGGAAGGTCATACGCCAAGGGCTGCCTCGATCCCTGCCAACGCCCCCCCTGTGCCCTCCCGGGCCGCCCCCCCACCATCCACCTCCTCCCTCCTCCCCGCCCCTACCTCCCGCCCACTCCTGGTGGACAAGGTAGCCTGACCCGACCTCACCCTGACAGCCTTCCCCCTCCTTCCCCTGCCCCGCCTCACTGCGCGCTGGTAGTCTGGGCCCCAGCTGCTGGCCCCAGGCGCCGTGTCAGGGGGCTTTCCAGCACCATCCTTCAACATCTCACAATACCTGCAGCCAGCCGCCAGGGGGGTCAGCAGCTGGGGGCCACTACTTCAGTGCAACACTGCAAGAGGGGGAATCCAGGGCAAGGCTCAGGGACTGCAGGTCGCTCCTGACCTCTGCATTGAAGACAAGCCTGAAGGGAAGACGAAGGCCAGTGTTGGCTTCTGGCCCTGGCCCTGGCCCTGGCCCTGGCCCTGGCCCTGGCCCTGGCCCTGGCCCTGGCCCTGGCCCTGGCCCTGGCCCTGGCCCTGGCCCTGGCCCTGGCCCTGGCCTCATGCCTGCTACCCCATGCCTCCTCCCCGTAGAGCTTTCTCAGGGCAAGGCTCACGTCTTGTTAGTCAGTGGCGATACCTCGTCCACAAAGTTGCGGTAGGGGCCTGCAAAACGTTCATAGCAAACACGAAACCCCAAGGCTGCTCAATGCCAGCAGCAGCAGCGGCAGCGGCGGCGGCGGCGGCGGCGGCAGCAGCGGCGGCGGCGGCGGCGGCGGCGGCGGCGGCGGCGGCGGAAGCAATATTGGTGGCGGCAGCAGCGGCAGCAGCAGAGGTCCATGCTCGACCTGAGTGCCCTGCAGGCCACTTTCAGCGTCACCCACCTTCAATGTTGCCGCCGTCGCCAATCACAACGTGCATGGGTGCGCAGTTGTCCTGTAGCCGCGAACCGGAGAAGGAGCGGCCCAGGGTAAAGTAGCAAATAGCAGGCAACAGTGCGACGAGCAGGCGCTTGTAGAGTGCGCGCCAGGCGTGGCAGTGAGGGAGCAGGAAAAGCAACAGGTGGACGAGTGGTAGCAGTGGTGAAGCAGCAGGTGGATTTGGTAGAGGAGTAGGAGGCTGAGGAAGAGGGTGTTGAGGTAATGTAATAACAACAAGAATTGTGATGCAGGCTGCTGAACCAGCAGGAGGTCAAGCCCTAACCTACCCCACCCTACCCCTGCAGCGGAAGACAGCCCTCCCTCAGACCTTCTCATTCCGCCTGGCTCGCCCCAGCCTGCCCCTGTCCCACCCCAGCCTTACCCGTTTGTAGTCGTACACACCATGGCTGCGCTCGTAGGCATGCACGTGACCTGCACTCCGCAGCGTGACCCACTGCTGGCGCCTGAGCTGGGTCAAAGTGAGGTTAGCGTACGTTGAGGCGCCCAGTGCTGGTCATACCCCAGCAGTGTGCACCAATCAGTGCTGGTCATACCCTTGATCAGTTGGTTGGTTGGTTGGTTGGTTGGTTGGTTGGCTAGCTAGCTTAGCCGATGACTTGGCTGTGGAGCTTCCCATACCTGACAGGACCAGGTCGACCTGGGCCCTGCAGCCAGAGTAGAAGCAGCAGCGGCAGCAGGTCAGTCAGAGCCAGGCCACCTCCCCCTCCCTCACCATGCAGCAACAGTGTGATGCAAACATGCGATAGTGTGATATGAGCAGGTGTGGCATAGTGGAGCAGACCCTGACCTCCCGCAGCGACTGGTACCTGGATGAATTCCCTGCTGAGTCAGAGGCAGGGCAGGTTGGGGGCCCATGGGGAGCGTTGAGGCACGAGCCCACACTGCCCCACACTGGACACACCAGCCCCACACTGGCCACTGTGGCGGTGCGGGTCAAGCCCGGTGCATCCGGCCAGCAGGTCATCGGCCCACAGGAGGGCCCACAGGTCAGGCAGCCAGCCACTCACGCGTAGAATAGGTCCTCGTAGACGGAGCGAAAGCACTCCTGCTCCTTGTAATGGGTGTAATAAGAGTGGTAGATGGGGCTGTGAGGCACGGCAGCGGCGGGGGCATTGGGGGGGAGGGAGGGCACAAGGGGGGGGAGGGAGGCAGAGCAGATGGTGGGGGAGGCAGGAGTGACGCTGGATTGCTCTCTAGGCCCTATTGAGCTGGAGCCTGTAGAGCTGGGGTCAGGGTGGAGGGGGCAGGGTGCGTGTGTGGGCAGGGTGAGGGGGTCAGGGTGGGTGGCAGGGTGAGGGGGTCAGGGTGGGTGGCAGGGTGGGTGGAGGGCTGCCTGACTCACGCATGGAACTGCACCACCAGCCAAGGGGTGGCGCTGCGATCCACCGACAACAGCTCCACCATGGCCCAGCGGTGCTGAGGCGTGCCTGCACCCACAGCAGGCCACAGTGCTGTGGGAGCTGGTGATGTGAGGGTGCAGGCGATACATTTGAGGGGCCATGCCGCCGCCGCCTCGTCCCAGTTTTGACTCTTTGTTGCAGAACTTCCCACAAGCCTCACAGCAGCATATCCCAGATGTCCCCCATTACCTTGTGTTCGGTACAGAGCTATCAAACGCTAGGAAAGCGAGAGAAAGGAACAAATGGGGGTGGCAGGAGTCGAACAGGTATCTGTGCACCCCCTGACATCCCCCCCACCCCCTGGTCGGCCTCAACAAGTTTCCGCCAGACCCTCCCAGTGCGGAGGTTGGGGGGAGGCTTGCTCTGCTGCCCTGCCCCCTGACCCCGGCCCCCTGCTTGCGCTTTACCCATGACTGACCCGCATGGAAGGGAATGTAGTTGTTGAGGGTGACCAGCTTGACCACCCCGCCCACCACTGTGCTGTAGTACAGAGAGCTGTCGATGTTGCCCAGGTCCTGCACCTTGGTTCCCTGTGGGGAGGTGACGGTGTCAGGCACTCAGGCGGGCGGGCGGGCGGGCGGGCGGGCGGGCGGGTGGGTAGGTCTGCTATACGTCGTCAAAACATACCCCCCTGTGATGCCAGCATTGTCCAAAGGCATGGAGCTCAGCCCCCCTCACCCCCACATGTCAGCACAACCTACCGCTCCTGGTCACAGGGTTATGCATGAGAGTTGTTGTGGAGGGTTGTTGTGGTGAGTTGTTGTGGAGAGTTGTTGCATGTTGGAGAGGGGCAGCAGCTGAGTGGCAGCTGCACAGGGCAAGCGCAGGCCTGCCCAGCGAGGCCTGCGGGTGTGTGAAGAAGGTGTGCCTCACCGGCACTGGCCAGCGCGCTGCATAGCTTTGGAAGGGATAGTTGGAGGGGAAGGCAAAGGAGGTGACGGTGTAGTTGATGGCAGCAGTGATGCCCTTGTCCTCTGCACCCACCCAGCAGCAGCAGCAGCAGCAGCAGCAGCAGCAGCAGCAGCAGCAGCAGCAGCAGCAGCAGCAGCAGCAGCAGCAGCAGCAGCAGCAGCAGCAGCAGCAGCAGCAGCAGCAGCAGCAGCAGCAGCAGCAGCAGCAGCAGCAGCAGCAGCAGCAGCAGCAGCAGCAGCAGCAGCAGCAGCAGCAGCAGCAGCAGCAGCAGCAGCAGCAGCAGCAGCAGCAGCAGCAGCAGCAGCAGCAGCAGCAGCAGCAGCAGCAGCAGCAGCAGCAGCAGCAGCAGCAGCAGCAGCAGCAGCAGCAGCAGCAGCAGCAGCAGCAGCAGCAGCAGCAGCAGCAGCAGCAGCAGCAGCAGCAGCAGCAGCAGCAGCAGCAGCAGCAGCAGCAGCAGCAGCAGCAGCAGCAGCAGCAGCAGCAGCAGCAGCAGCAGCAGCAGCAGCAGCAGCAGCAGCAGCAGCAGCAGCAGCAGCAGCAGCAGCAGCAGCAGCAGCAGCAGCAGCAGCAGCAGCAGCAGCAGCAGCAGCAGCAGCAGCAGCAGCAGCAGCAGCAGCAGCAGCAGCAGCAGCAGCAGCAGCAGCAGCAGCAGCAGCAGCAGCAGCAGCAGCAGCAGCAGCAGCAGCAGCAGCAGCAGCAGCAGCAGCAGCAGCAGCAGCAGCAGCAGCAGCAGCAGCAGCAGCAGCAGCAGCAGCAGCAGCAGCAGCAGCAGCAGCAGCAGCAGCAGCAGCAGCAGCAGCAGCAGCAGCAGCAGCAGCAGCAGCAGCAGCAGCAGCAGCAGCAGCAGCAGCAGCAGCAGCAGCAGCAGCAGCAGCAGCAGCAGCAGCAGCAGCAGCAGCAGCAGCAGCAGCAGCAGCAGCAGCAGCAGCAGCAGCAGCAGCAGCAGCAGCAGCAGCAGCAGCAGCAGCAGCAGCAGCAGCAGCAGCAGCAGCAGCAGCAGCAGCAGCAGCAGCAGCAGCAGCAGCAGCAGCAGCAGCAGCAGCAGCAGCAGCAGCAGCAGCAGCAGCAGCAGCAGCAGCAGCAGCAGCAGCAGCAGCAGCAGCAGCAGCAGCAGCAGCAGCAGCAGCAGCAGCAGCAGCAGCAGCAGCAGCAGCAGCAGCAGCAGCAGCAGCAGCAGCAGCAGCAGCAGCAGCAGCAGCAGCAGCAGCAGCAGCAGCAGCAGCAGCAGCAGCAGCAGCAGCAGCAGCAGCAGCAGCAGCAGCAGCAGCAGCAGCAGCAGCAGCAGCAGCAGCAGCAGCAGCAGCAGCAGCAGCAGCAGCAGCAGCAGCAGCAGCAGCAGCAGCAGCAGCAGCAGCAGCAGCAGCAGCAGCAGCAGCAGCAGCAGCAGCAGCAGCAGCAGCAGCAGCAGCAGCAGCAGCAGCAGCAGCAGCAGCAGCAGCAGCAGCAGCAGCAGCAGCAGCAGCAGCAGCAGCAGCAGCAGCAGCAGCAGCAGCAGCAGCAGCAGCAGCAGCAGCAGCAGCAGCAGCAGCAGCAGCAGCAGCAGCAGCAGCAGCAGCAGCAGCAGCAGCAGCAGCAGCAGCAGCAGCAGCAGCAGCAGCAGCAGCAGCAGCAGCAGCAGCAGCAGCAGCAGCAGCAGCAGCAGCAGCAGCAGCAGCAGCAGCAGCAGCAGCAGCAGCAGCAGCAGCAGCAGCAGCAGCAGCAGCAGCAGCAGCAGCAGCAGCAGCAGCAGCAGCAGCAGCAGCAGCAGCAGCAGCAGCAGCAGCAGCAGCAGCAGCAGCAGCAGCAGCAGCAGCAGCAGCAGCAGCAGCAGCAGCAGCAGCAGCAGCAGCAGCAGCAGCAGCAGCAGCAGCAGCAGCAGCAGCAGCAGCAGCAGCAGCAGCAGCAGCAGCAGCAGCAGCAGCAGCAGCAGCAGCAGCAGCAGCAGCAGCAGCAGCAGCAGCAGCAGCAGCAGCAGCAGCAGCAGCAGCAGCAGCAGCAGCAGCAGCAGCAGCAGCAGCAGCAGCAGCAGCAGCAGCAGCAGCAGCAGCAGCAGCAGCAGCAGCAGCAGCAGCAGCAGCAGCAGCAGCAGCAGCAGCAGCAGCAGCAGCAGCAGCAGCAGCAGCAGCAGCAGCAGCAGCAGCAGCAGCAGCAGCAGCAGCAGCAGCAGCAGCAGCAGCAGCAGCAGCAGCAGCAGCAGCAGCAGCAGCAGCAGCAGCAGCAGCAGCAGCAGCAGCAGCAGCAGCAGCAGCAGCAGCAGCAGCAGCAGCAGCAGCAGCAGCAGCAGCAGCAGCAGCAGCAGCAGCAGCAGCAGCAGCAGCAGCAGCAGCAGCAGCAGCAGCAGCAGCAGCAGCAGCAGCAGCAGCAGCAGCAGCAGCAGCAGCAGCAGCAGCAGCAGCAGCAGCAGCAGCAGCAGCAGCAGCAGCAGCAGCAGCAGCAGCAGCAGCAGCAGCAGCAGCAGCAGCAGCAGCAGCAGCAGCAGCAGCAGCAGCAGCAGCAGCAGCAGCAGCAGCAGCAGCAGCAGCAGCAGCAGCAGCAGCAGCAGCAGCAGCAGCAGCAGCAGCAGCAGCAGCAGCAGCAGCAGCAGCAGCAGCAGCAGCAGCAGCAGCAGCAGCAGCAGCAGCAGCAGCAGCAGCAGCAGCAGCAGCAGCAGCAGCAGCAGCAGCAGCAGCAGCAGCAGCAGCAGCAAGTTGTCCCTAATGTACAGGACTGAAGCTGATGTGGCTGCATGCCTGCCCTGCTGCTGCTGCTGCTGCCGCTGCCTTCTGCTGTCCCTGCTGCTGGACCACCCCACCTATCTCGTGGTTGCCAATGCAGTTCAGCACTGGCGTGGAATTGAAGGCGGATGCCCACAGGCTGGCATGAGAGTCCCACCGCCTGGACCGCACCAGCAGCAGCAGCAGCTGCAGCAGCAGCGATGATGGCGGCAGCAGGGGGAGGGGCAGCAGCAGCAGCAGTGGCAGCAGCAGCAGTGGCAGCAGCAAGGTGGCAACAGGGACAGAGTGGCATGGGCAGCAGACTAGTGGCTTCTGACCACACTAAAGCTGTAGTACCCACCTTGCCTGACTGCCTGACTGCCTGACTGCCTGACTGCCTGACTGCCTGACTGCCTAACTGCCTAACTGCCTAACTGCCTGGCTGTCTGACTCACTTTTGGTTGGTGCCTGACGAGTATGGCGGCAGGGGGCTGTCCTCAAAATTCATGGGGCCGTAGTTGTCGGCGTAGGTGTTGTCCCCAACATGAAGAATGACATCAGGGCGGTTGGCCACCAGGCGGGACTGCGTCACGCTGGAGTTGGCGGTCTGACCCACATCCGCAATCAGGCCCACACGCAGGGGGTAGCGCCGCTGCCGTGGCACAGTCCTGCAGTTGGCAATGCGCACAGGGGGCGGCGCTTCGGGGGCGGGGGCGGGGGCGGGGGCGGGGGCGGGGGCGGGGGCGGGGGCGGGGGCGGGGGCGGGGGCGGGGGCGGGGCGGGGGCGGGGGCGGGGGCGGGGGCGGGGGCGGGGGCGGGGGCGGGGGCGGGGGCGGGGGCGGGGGCGGGGGCGGGGGCGGGGGCGGGGGCGGGGGCGGGGGCGGGGGCGGGGGCGGGGGCGGGGGCGGGGGCGGGGGCGGGGGCGGGGGCGGGGGCGGGGGCGGGGGCGGGGGCGGGGGCGGGGCGGGGGCGGGGGCGGGGGCGGGGGCGGGGGCGGGGGCGGGGGCGGGGGCGGGGGCGGGGGCGGGGGCGGGGGCGGGGGCGGGGGCGGGGGCGGGGGCGGGGGCGGGGGCGGGGGCGGGGGCGGGGGCGGGGGCGGGGGCGGGGGCGGGGGCGGGGGCGGGGGCGGGGGCGGGGGCGGGGGCGGGGGCGGGGGCGGGGGCGGGGGCGGGGGCGGGGGCGGGGGCGGGGGCGGGGGCGGGGGCGGGGGCGGGGGCGGGGGCGGGGGCGGGGGCGGGGGCGGGGGCGGGGGCGGGGGCGGGGGCGGGGGCGGGGGCGGGGGCGGGGGCGGGGGCGGGGGCGGGGGCGGGGGCGGGGGCGGGGGCGGGGGCGGGGGCGGGGGCGGGGGCGGGGGCGGGGGCGGGGGCGGGGGCGGGGGCGGGGGCGGGGGCGGGGGCGGGGGCGGGGGCGGGGGCGGGGGCGGGGGCGGGGGCGGGGGCGGGGCTACGCCCATATGCAGCTGGTAGTGCTGGACCAGGTCATTCACCTGTCAGCCAAGGTGGTGAACACCAGGTCAGGGGCGGTGCGCCCAAGGCCCCCCAACTTGACTCCATAGGTGGTGCGTGGTTCTAACCCCGACAGCAGCACATGATAGATTGCCGGGGAGAGGTAGCTGCAAGGCAGTCAGCAGTCAGCAAGCAAGCTGCAGGCTGAGCGGTACACTGACCCCCAGCAGTGTGTGAATTGTTGACTAGACAGACGAGGTCAATATCAGGATGAGCAGTTTAGGGTGTGAGGAGAGGGGAGTGAGGAGCGCTGCCCACTGCAGGGGAGGATGGAGCATGCTGACAGAAGGCGAGCTGTATGGCTGGGATGGCGGCTGTGGAGTGCTGCGTGCCTGTAGTTGGCAGCAGCGGCGGCTGTGTACACTCTTGAGTAGGCCAGGCTGCGCCCTTGCCAGGTTTTCAACTCTCTGCCACGAGCAGCAGCGCCCTGGGCTGCAACAGGAGCAGCAGCCAGCAGCAGCAGCCAGCAGCAGCAGCAGCAGCAGCAGCCAGCAGCAGCAGCAGCCAGCAGCAGCAGCCCAACCCCGCCATGTGGCCATGCACCACACTGCCAGCCATACAGCTCACCAGCTGCCTGCCTTAACACGCAGCAGGGGCCAGCAAGGGGGTCCAGCAGGAGGAGGCAGCAAGGGGGGCAGCAGGCGGGGGCAGCAGCTGGCAGATGTGGTTGCAACCAAGATCTAATGGTTGCAAGCATCGGCAAATCCGTCGGCTGTCACCGCTGCGATCACACAACCGTGTATTTTTCACGGGAAACCCAAGTTGCTTGAAAAGGCCACCGCCCGTCGCACTGCGCATCGCGTGATGGCTAAGAAGAAGCACAAGAAGGACCCGGGAAAGAAACAGAAAGGTGCGTGACCCTAGCCGACTGTGGGCTACTGTGGGCTACGCGCTGTGTGATAACCCGTCGATAAACTCAGTGCCACAAGGCCTGCAGGCTGGAAGGGGACCAGGGGACCAGCGGCGGGGCAGGGTGGTGCTTGTGGATGAGCACCGCACCACCCGGGTCAGCTCAGCAGTGAATGGCCAGCAGCCCTGTGAGGAGGAGCTGGACCATGAGCAGCCCACCAGGCCTGCAGGCTGGAAGCCCCCAGCAGGGCAGGTGGAACACCGCCTGGTGCGCCCAGCCTGGAGCCAGGAGCGTGGCCAGCCAGTGCGGGGCATGATGTGGTGCCCGGTAGTGGCCCCCCGCAAGCCCCCACAGGCCCCACGCAGCAGCCAGGCAGCCACACAGCCAGCAGCCTCAGAGCCAGGGCCCAGCACTCCCCCTCCAGCCAAGCGCAGCAAGCCGGCAGCTGAGCCCACCAAGGGCAAGGGCAAGGGCAAGGCTGCCAAAGCCAAGCCAGCACCACAGCCAGGCAGGTGGCTGGACAGGGACTGCAATGCAGCGCTGAACATGCAGCGCATTGGAGAGAGCAGGTGGCGTCCGCTGGAGCTGTGCTTCTGGAAAGACCAGGGAGCTCTGCCAGCCAAGGGCAAGGAGTACCCTGGCCTGGGCTACAAGCGGGTGCGAGACAAGCCCCCCAAGGCCCAGGAGCAGCAGCAGCAGCCTGCTGAGGCACAGTAATGTGTGCCCCCTTTGTTGAGCTGTTATCAGCTTACAATTAGTGCATGTCTTGTCATGCCAACTCTATACGTTGCCCTAACGGGTCAGGCAATAGTGTAGGTGGTAGGCTAAACACTCCACACAGCCACACTGTTTGAGTCGGATCTAGTTAGTGGCTGCTAGTGGCTGATAGTGGCTGCTAGTAGGTACTTCTGATCCGGCTCAAATGGTGGCCCTAGTGAGGGACAAGATGGCTGTCACCGCTTTTGATAAACCAATCTGCTGTCACCGCTATAATGACTCCAGTGTCAGGCCTAGCCCGGTCAGGCCTGGATCGTTTGATTATTGAAATTTAGTTTTCGTTTGATTATTGAAGTAGGCAGGGCCAGACCAAGGGTAGGTGGATGTGCTTGGGGGCTGCTCTTGGTGCCCGGCAGCCTTCAGCTCCCAGGCTCCTGGGCTGCAGCCAGGACACAGCGCTGTGCCTGGCCCTTGTGTCGTGGCAGCCGCTGTGGTGTGGTGTGGTGTGGTGTGGCAGCCAGTGTGCAGCAGTCAGCCCAGTGTGGTGTGGCCGTGCCCACCAGCTGCAGGGCGCAGGGGCCAGGCCGTGACCTGGGCCTGCGAGCTGTTGGTGGCGGCGGTGTTCAGGCCGGAGGCTGGGCCGGTGATGGCATCACCGCTGAACCTGCGGTCAGGAGCCGGGCCGGGCTGGGCAGGTGGGGCGACAGGGCAGCGGCTAGTGATCAGTAGCTTGGACAGGAGGGGGGCGGAGGGATACGATCAACAGCAGCTGGGGGGCAGGCGCAGGTGGGCAGGTGGGACCAGGGCCCGGGCCAGACATAGCATCAAGGGCTGGGAGCAAGGGGGCGATGCTGTGTTGTGATGCTAGTGACAGAGCTATCGGGGAGGGGGTGAGGGGCAGGAGCAGCAGCAAGAGGAAGAGGCCTGTGCTGGCCCGTGCTGGGACAAGGACCTCCAGGTCCTGGTCCTGGAGGTGGCCTGGCAGGTCGGCAGGCCGGCTGGCCGCCATGCCCCAGGGCACCCACCAGGACACGAGGTAAGAGTTGCCGTCAGGGTAGGGGCCGGTGATGTGGGCGCCCCAGGGCGTCCCGTCTGTTGGGTAGCTGATCTGCATCAACCGCCACAACCGCAACAACAGGACCAGCAGGCTCACCTGGACCAGCTGAGATAGGGTGTCCCAGCCCATGACACACCACCTCATGACATACATCACAGCTTGCATGGAGCCGCATGCATGCATGCATGCATACATGGACACACAGCTTCTTGAAGTCAGCAGAGGGAGGCAGCCTGCTCGATGTTGGTGGCAGCAGCATTGAGCGCTGCCGTGGGCATGCAGCTGCCTAGCAGCCCATTGCCCCATGTGGAGCAAGTCCTTTGGCCCTGTGGTCACGTGCTCCTAAGTTGGACGTCCTGCGGTGCCGCCAGGACCTGGAAGACCCCCCCACTGTGGATGGCAGACCCCCCCACCTCTCAAGCCTTAGCCAGGTGGCCTGGTTGTTGGTGTCTGTGGTGGCAGCAGCATGTGATGCCTCCTTGCCCCTTGCCCCCTTTGCCCGCATCGCCCCCCGTGAGCAGCACCAGGCCCTGGCCATACCTCCGGGGCGCTCCAGGGGTAGTCCACATTGCCTGGCGCCTTGATGCTTGCATTCCAGCAGGCGAGGTACGAGCCCAGCACGCTCTGGTTGCACGGAACAGACCGGGACAAGTCAGAGCCCCCTCCCACCTGCACGCAGCACCAGACCCACCCATGCTTGCTTGTTGGTCTCACCAGGGCGCGCTGGCCATCACTGGTACACTTGAACAGCACCACCCCACCTGCTCTGCTGCCCTCACCCTTGCACAGGGATGTCACAGGGACTGCGCACTACACACTGAGCCCGCATGCACCTCCCCTGTAGGGCTCGCATGCTCCTGGTGGCTCAAAGGGTGTGGGTGCGGGTGTGGCAGACCCAGCCTGCCACTGGAGGCCTACCCTGCTGCACCCTGCCTGCTGCGGAGGCAAGGCCTGTGGCAGCAGCAGCAGCAGCAGCAGCAGCAGCAGCAGCAGCAGCAGCGGCAGCAGCAGCAGCGGCAGCAGCGGCGGCGCCGGCGGCAGCAGGGGCAGCAGCAGGAGCAGTGACGGCAGCAGCAGCGGTTGCCATAGGGTGCAAGTGAATGGCAGGGGAGTGCTGCCAGTGCACAGCGCACAGCAGCGACAAAGCAAGTTCGTGGGCCATCATAGGGGTAGAGCGGATAGCCAGCAAGGCATGCGAGCAAGGGTACGCCTGTGCCTCCGGCTGCGAGTGCGGGAGTGATTTTTCACGGGAAACCCAAGTTGCTTGAAAAGGCCACCGCCCGTCGCACTGCGCATCGCGTGATGGCTAAGAAGAAGCACAAGAAGGACCCGGGAAAGAAACAGAAAGGTGCGTGACCCTAGCCGACTGTGGGCTACTGTGGGCTACGCGCTGTGTGATAACCCGTCGAGTGCAGGAGGTGGTGATGATGTGGTGCCCAGTAGTGGCCCCCATAGTGGTGGATATGAGGTCAGGTGCGGGAGGCTGGGCATCTGGTGGTGCGGGTTGATCGGAATTTCGCGGAATCTAGTCCCTAAGGCGGTATCGAGATAACAAAGCTGCGCTGCTAGAGTTTTTGAGCGCGCCCTGCCGCTGGCTTGAGGCGCCGGATGCCGAGCAACCGCCAGCCGCGAAGCCGGAGCGGAAGGCAGCCAACCAGTGGCCGGGGGTAGCGGCGAAGGCTGTGCGCACGCCGCAAGGCGCGACACGCGCAGCTCTTAGCAAAGCGTCGTAAGCAGCAAGTCAAGCATGCTTGGCAACTGCAGCCGCGGCCAGCCCTCCGGGGGGTCGGTGGGCGGCATTAGACGTAGCAGGAGGACGCGGAATGCACCAACGCACCAATGCAGTGGCCACCTGGCCGGCCAGCGATGGGCGTGTCAGAGGCTGGGACGCATATTCGGTGCGGCAAAGCCTCGGGGCGACGAGGCAGCCCCGAGGCGGCAACCGCGCCTGACACTGCTACGACGCTCACCTCCGTGATGAGCATACGCCGGTGGCCACCCATCTGCGCTGCTGCGGCCAAGGAGCCACACAGGAGAGCCCGGCAAAGCAACAGCGCGAGCTTCATTGTTGACCTATCGCCACGCTGTTCGTGGGTGCCGAGGCCGCCCTGTCGTAGATTCTTTGCGAATATTAGTTGACGAGCACATGGTAGCATGACGGTAGCGTTCAATGATTGGGCATTGCCATAGTACATAGGCCCTGCTCTCGTGTCAGGGGTCCTGGGCCTAGCTACTACACCTGTGTCACACACGATATGTACTGACTGTGTTGAGCTGCCAGGCGACGGATGCTGGATTGCTGGGTATGTTAAAAATGTTGAATGGCTGTACAGTGATGCAGCACAGATGCTGGTGCCAGGTGTCCAATCGTAAGTCCGAGGTGTCCAGGTTTGCTGCCAGGGTACGTAGCTCAGTGTCAGGCCTGTTGGTGCTGCATGAGTTGGGGCAGCTGCCCCTCCAGCTTTCCTGGCTAAGGGCTGCATGCAAGTTCTGGAACACTGCCAAACTATCCCACAGTGACCTGCTAATGAGGGTCATCAAGGCAGATGTGGAGTTAGGCAGGAGGTGTCAGGCCAGCTGGAGTGCTCAGTTCCAGCTGGCTGCCAGAAAGCTGATGGGGGGTGAGTTCACCTTGAGCCCGGACATGGTCCTAGGCACCAAGGCTATGGAAGTCAAGTGGCTCGAGAGGTGGGGGAGGCGTTGGGTTGGGTTTGAGGGAGACCCTAGACTGCCTGAGACGGTGCATCGGGAGAGATGTTCGTATGCTGCATGGTTCAAGCATGGGGACGGCATTGGCATCAATCACATGGCACCACACCTACTGAACAGACAACTCTCTACAGAAGTTCGCACGAGCCTGACTAGGTTCAGGTTAGGCAACAGCGGTCTGGGGGTGGAGAAGGCTCGGTGTGGAGTTGGTGCCAGGTGTCAAATCGTAAGTCCGTCAGTCGCGAGAGTGGGAGTCGTGAGAGTGGAGACAGCCGCGAAGTGCCGTCTACTACAAAGCGCGATGAAGGGCAACAAGCGCAAGGGCGCGGATGGGCCCAAACAGCCCAAACCCAAGCAGCCCAAGCTAAATCCCAAGGGAAAGCCTGATGAAGTGGGCTGGATAGGCCCTGTCTCGCCGAAGAGGAAGGCGCGTAAGGCTAGACTGGAGGGGCGGTTCCAGTTCGTCAAGTGCTACTAAGCGCGATGAAGGGCTTAGTCAGGGGCGTTGCTTCAGCCACCTCCGCAGCCGCATTCGCAGCCGTACTGGGTCCTCCGCACTGGGTCCTGCCGAATGTAGTGCGTCACGCAACGAATGAAAGAACAGCGCGCGTGTGAGCTTTGCAGGGGCTATAAGAAGGGTAAAGGTGAAGAGTGGCGCACTTCAGGCTGATGGTCGGCATCAGCCACAAGAAGCGCAAGCTAGCCAGCCTAGGTGTCCTACTGCAGCTGGTCAAGTGCACGGTGGGACCTCTCACCCCCGACTTCGAGCCTGTCCCTCCCCCTCCCTCGGTGCAGCATCCTCCAGCCCAGGGTGTAGCCCCCCTTGACCCACTCCCTGGCCCCAGTAGCCCTGCAGCGGGTCCCCCCCAGCCTGCCTGGCAGTCCAAGCTGCAGGAGCGCAGCAGCAGCAGGCTGGCCAGCAGGCGCCCCCCCCCCCCTGCCCAGGCCAAGCTGGTGGAGCTGGACAAGACTGAACTGAAGGGTGATGACAACACCATCGGAGCCCTTGCCAAGCGGATGGTTGTCAACACACGGGAGATGTTTGCCAACCCAGGTAAGAGTGGTGGCCATTGCAAGTCACTGTGTCCTATGCAGAGCAAGGTGATGCCAATATTGAAGAGTGTGTGGGCTCCCCATGATGCCCACAACTCCACATGCTGCATGTTGTGCTCACGCGTTGCTATGCAGAGCGTCATGTCAAGCTATGGGCCAAGGGAGCCCGCTCCAAGTACGGCATCACCCACGATGTGTGTAAGCTGTTTGTGCGTGTGGTGTGCGAGTACAGCCTCAACTCCAGCAGCTCCAAGCTGCGTGGCACCCCGTTGGAGGACCCGAGTGGCAAGCGTGGATGGCATTCCACCGCCATGTGCTGACCGGTGTGCCGGATCCAGCGGACTCGGAGGAGCCAGAAGAGCCAGATGACCCTGACCCTGATGCGCCGCCACCCCTCACAAAGCTGCCGCTGCACTGTCGGACCCTGTATGCCATCTACGTCAACCGGTGCCTTGATGAGTGGCAGGACCCCACCCCTCACCCAAAGGCGAAGGCGAGAGCAGGGCAGGGGCAGGGCCAAGGGCAAGGGCAAGGGCAAGGGCAAGGGCAAGGGCAAGGGCAAGGGCAAGGGCAAGGGCAAGGGCAAGGGCAAGGGCAAGGGCAAGGGTCCTCAGGTGCCATTCTGCCCCCCACCCTTCATCCTCACCCCCATTGCTGGGTCAGGTAGCAAGGTCTTGCATGGGGTGTGCAGTCAGCTAGGCCTGACCACGAAGGCAGCGTTCCAGCATGCTGCGTATAGTCATTGGGACAGGGTCTTCAAGGTAGGCAAGCTCGCTAACCAGGGGTTTGTGTTTGATAGACAAATGCTCATTGATGGGGTCAGTGTCTGTGTGCAATACAAGCGCCCACTGGACTACACCCTCCCCCCTGGTCCCTCGGGCCTAGCAGCAGGCCCCTCTGGCAGCAGCCCAGCAGCATGCCCAGCAGCAGGCCCCTCTGGCAGCAGCCCAGCAGCATGCCCAGCAGCAGGCCCCTCTGGCAGCAGCCCAGCAGCATGCCCAGCAGCAGGCCCCTCTGGCAGCAGCCCAGCAGCATGCCCAGCAGCAGGCCCCTCTGGCAGCAGCCCAGCAGCATGCCCAGCAGCAGGCCCCTCTGGCAGCAGCCCAGCAGCATGCCCAGCAGCAGGCCCCTCTGGCAGCAGCCCAGCAGCATGCCCAGCAGCAGGCCCCTCTGGCAGCAGCCCAGCAGCATGCCCAGCAGCAGGCCCCTCTGGCAGCAGCCCAGCAGCATGCCCAGCAGCAGGCCCCTCTGGCAGCAGCCCAGCAGCATGCCCAGCAGCAGGCCCCTCTGGCAGCAGCCCAGCAGCATGCCCAGCAGCAGGCCCCTCTGGCAGCAGCCCAGCAGCATGCCCAGCAGCAGGCCCCTCTGGCAGCAGCCCAGCAGCATGCCCAGCAGCAGGCCCCTCTGGCAGCAGCCCAGCAGCATGCCCAGCAGCAGGCCCCTCTGGCAGCAGCCCAGCAGCATGCCCAGCAGCAGGCCCCTCTGGCAGCAGCCCAGCAGCATGCCCAGCAGCAGGCCCCTCTGGCAGCTGCTACGACGCTCACCTCCGTGATGAGCATACGCCGGTGGCCACCCATCTGCGCTGCTGCGGCCAAGGAGCCACACAGGAGAGCCCGGCAAAGCAACAGCGCGAGCTTCATTGTTGACCTATCGCCACGCTGTTCGTGGGTGCCGAGGCCGCCCTGTCGTAGATTCTTTGCGAATATTAGTTGACGAGCACATGGTAGCATGACGGTAGCGTTCAATGATTGGGCATTGCCATAGTACATAGGCCCTGCTCTCGTGTCAGGGGTCCTGGGCCTAGCTACTACACCTGTGTCACACACGATATGTACTGACTGTGTTGAGCTGCCAGGCGACGGATGCTGGATTGCTGGGTATGTTAAAAATGTTGAATGGCTGTACAGTGATGCAGCACAGATGCTGGTGCCAGGTGTCCAATCGTAAGTCCGAGGTGTCCAGGTTTGCTGCCAGGGTACGTAGCTCAGTGTCAGGCCTGTTGGTGCTGCATGAGTTGGGGCAGCTGCCCCTCCAGCTTTCCTGGCTAAGGGCTGCATGCAAGTTCTGGAACACTGCCAAACTATCCCACAGTGACCTGCTAATGAGGGTCATCAAGGCAGATGTGGAGTTAGGCAGGAGGTGTCAGGCCAGCTGGAGTGCTCAGTTCCAGCTGGCTGCCAGAAAGCTGATGGGGGGTGAGTTCACCTTGAGCCCGGACATGGTCCTAGGCACCAAGGCTATGGAAGTCAAGTGGCTCGAGAGGTGGGGGAGGCGTTGGGTTGGGTTTGAGGGAGACCCTAGACTGCCTGAGACGGTGCATCGGGAGAGATGTTCGTATGCTGCATGGTTCAAGCATGGGGACGGCATTGGCATCAATCACATGGCACCACACCTACTGAACAGACAACTCTCTACAGAAGTTCGCACGAGCCTGACTAGGTTCAGGTTAGGCAACAGCGGTCTGGGGGTGGAGAAGGCTCGGTGTGGAGTTGGTGCCAGGTGTCAAATCGTAAGTCCGTCAGTCGCGAGAGTGGGAGTCGTGAGAGTGGAGACAGCCGCGAAGTGCCGTCTACTACAAAGCGCGATGAAGGGCAACAAGCGCAAGGGCGCGGATGGGCCCAAACAGCCCAAACCCAAGCAGCCCAAGCTAAATCCCAAGGGAAAGCCTGATGAAGTGGGCTGGATAGGCCCTGTCTCGCCGAAGAGGAAGGCGCGTAAGGCTAGACTGGAGGGGCGGTTCCAGTTCGTCAAGTGCTACTAAGCGCGATGAAGGGCTTAGTCAGGGGCGTTGCTTCAGCCACCTCCGCAGCCGCATCCGCAGCCGTACTGGGTCCTCCGCACTGGGTCCTGCCGAATGTAGTGCGTCACGCAACGAATGAAAGAACAGCGCGCGTGTGAGCTTTGCAGGGGCTATAAGAAGGGTAAAGGTGAAGAGTGGCGCACTTCAGGCTGATGGTCGGCATCAGCCACAAGAAGCGCAAGCTAGCCAGCCTAGGTGTCCTACTGCAGCTGGTCAAGTGCACGGTGGGACCTCTCACCCCCGACTTCGAGCCTGTCCCTCCCCCTCCCTCGGTGCAGCATCCTCCAGCCCAGGGTGTAGCCCCCCTTGACCCACTCCCTGGCCCCAGTAGCCCTGCAGCGGGTCCCCCCCAGCCTGCCTGGCAGTCCAAGCTGCAGGAGCGCAGCAGCAGCAGGCTGGCCAGCAGGCGCCCCCCCCCCCCTGCCCAGGCCAAGCTGGTGGAGCTGGACAAGACTGAACTGAAGGGTGATGACAACACCATCGGAGCCCTTGCCAAGCGGATGGTTGTCAACACACGGGAGATGTTTGCCAACCCAGGTAAGAGTGGTGGCCATTGCAAGTCACTGTGTCCTATGCAGAGCAAGGTGATGCCAATATTGAAGAGTGTGTGGGCTCCCCATGATGCCCACAACTCCACATGCTGCATGTTGTGCTCACGCGTTGCTATGCAGAGCGTCATGTCAAGCTATGGGCCAAGGGAGCCCGCTCCAAGTACGGCATCACCCACGATGTGTGTAAGCTGTTTGTGCGTGTGGTGTGCGAGTACAGCCTCAACTCCAGCAGCTCCAAGCTGCGTGGCACCCCGTTGGAGGACCCGAGTGGCAAGCGTGGATGGCATTCCACCGCCATGTGCTGACCGGTGTGCCGGATCCAGCGGACTCGGAGGAGCCAGAAGAGCCAGATGACCCTGACCCTGATGCGCCGCCACCCCTCACAAAGCTGCCGCTGCACTGTCGGACCCTGTATGCCATCTACGTCAACCGGTGCCTTGATGAGTGGCAGGACCCCACCCCTCACCCAAAGGCGAAGGCGAGAGCAGGGCAGGGGCAGGGCCAAGGGCAAGGGCAAGGGCAAGGGCAAGGGCAAGGGCAAGGGCAAGGGCAAGGGCAAGGGCAAGGGCAAGGGCAAGGGCAAGGGCAAGGGTCCTCAGGTGCCATTCTGCCCCCCACCCTTCATCCTCACCCCCATTGCTGGGTCAGGTAGCAAGGTCTTGCATGGGGTGTGCAGTCAGCTAGGCCTGACCACGAAGGCAGCGTTCCAGCATGCTGCGTATAGTCATTGGGACAGGGTCTTCAAGGTAGGCAAGCTCGCTAACCAGGGGTTTGTGTTTGATAGACAAATGCTCATTGATGGGGTCAGTGTCTGTGTGCAATACAAGCGCCCACTGGACTACACCCTCCCCCCTGGTCCCTCGGGCCTAGCAGCAGGCCCCTCTGGCAGCAGCCCAGCAGCATGCCCAGCAGCAGGCCCCTCTGGCAGCAGCCCAGCAGCATGCCCAGCAGCAGGCCCCTCTGGCAGCAGCCCAGCAGCATGCCCAGCAGCAGGCCCCTCTGGCAGCAGCCCAGCAGCATGCCCAGCAGCAGGCCCCTCTGGCAGCAGCCCAGCAGCATGCCCAGCAGCAGGCCCCTCTGGCAGCAGCCCAGCAGCATGCCCAGCAGCAGGCCCCTCTGGCAGCAGCCCAGCAGCATGCCCAGCAGCAGGCCCCTCTGGCAGCAGCCCAGCAGCATGCCCAGCAGCAGGCCCCTCTGGCAGCAGCCCAGCAGCATGCCCAGCAGCAGGCCCCTCTGGCAGCAGCCCAGCAGCATGCCCAGCAGCAGGCCCCTCTGGCAGCAGCCCAGCAGCATGCCCAGCAGCAGGCCCCTCTGGCAGCAGCCCAGCAGCATGCCCAGCAGCAGGCCCCTCTGGCAGCAGCCCAGCAGCATGCCCAGCAGCAGGCCCCTCTGGCAGCAGCCCAGCAGCATGCCCAGCAGCAGGCCCCTCTGGCAGCAGCCCAGCAGCATGCCCAGCAGCAGGCCCCTCTGGCAGCAGCCCAGCAGCATGCCCAGCAGCAGGCCCCTCTGGCAGCAGCCCAGCAGCATGCCCAGCAGCAGGCCCCTCTGGCAGCAGCCCAGCAGCATGCCCAGCAGCAGGCCCCTCTGGCAGCAGCCCAGCAGCATGCCCAGCAGCAGGCCCCTCTGGCAGCAGCCCAGCAGCATGCCCAGCAGCAGGCCCCTCTGGCAGCAGCCCAGCAGCATGCCCAGCAGCAGGCCCCTCTGGCAGCAGCCCAGCAGCATGCCCAGCAGCAGGCCCCTCTGGCAGCAGCCCAGCAGCATGCCCAGCAGCAGGCCCCTCTGGCAGCAGCCCAGCAGCATGCCCAGCAGCAGGCCCCTCTGGCAGCAGCCCAGCAGCATGCCCAGCAGCAGGCCCCTCTGGCAGCAGCCCAGCAGCATGCCCAGCAGCAGGCCCCTCTGGCAGCAGCCCAGCAGCATGCCCAGCAGCAGGCCCCTCTGGCAGCAGCCCAGCAGCATGCCCAGCAGCAGGCCCCTCTGGCAGCAGCCCAGCAGCATGCCCAGCAGCAGGCCCCTCTGGCAGCAGCCCAGCAGCATGCCCAGCAGCAGGCCCCTCTGGCAGCAGCCCAGCAGCATGCCCAGCAGCAGGCCCCTCTGGCAGCAGCCCAGCAGCATGCCCAGCAGCAGGCCCCTCTGGCAGCAGCCCAGCAGCATGCCCAGCAGCAGGCCCCTCTGGCAGCAGCCCAGCAGCATGCCCAGCAGCAGGCCCCTCTGGCAGCAGCCCAGCAGCATGCCCAGCAGCAGGCCCCTCTGGCAGCAGCCCAGCAGCATGCCCAGCAGCAGGCCCCTCTGGCAGCAGCCCAGCAGCATGCCCAGCAGCAGGCCCCTCTGGCAGCAGCCCAGCAGCATGCCCAGCAGCAGGCCCCTCTGGCAGCAGCCCAGCAGCATGCCCAGCAGCAGGCCCCTCTGGCAGCAGCCCAGCAGCATGCCCAGCAGCAGGCCCCTCTGGCAGCAGCCCAGCAGCATGCCCAGCAGCAGGCCCCTCTGGCAGCAGCCCAGCAGCATGCCCAGCAGCAGGCCCCTCTGGCAGCAGCCCAGCAGCATGCCCAGCAGCAGGCCCCTCTGGCAGCAGCCCAGCAGCATGCCCAGCAGCAGGCCCCTCTGGCAGCAGCCCAGCAGCATGCCCAGCAGCAGGCCCCTCTGGCAGCAGCCCAGCAGCATGCCCAGCAGCAGGCCCCTCTGGCAGCAGCCCAGCAGCATGCCCAGCAGCAGGCCCCTCTGGCAGCAGCCCAGCAGCATGCCCAGCAGCAGGCCCCTCTGGCAGCAGCCCAGCAGCATGCCCAGCAGCAGGCCCCTCTGGCAGCAGCCCAGCAGCATGCCCAGCAGCAGGCCCCTCTGGCAGCAGCCCAGCAGCATGCCCAGCAGCAGGCCCCTCTGGCAGCAGCCCAGCAGCATGCCCAGCAGCAGGCCCCTCTGGCAGCAGCCCAGCAGCATGCCCAGCAGCAGGCCCCTCTGGCAGCAGCCCAGCAGCATGCCCAGCAGCAGGCCCCTCTGGCAGCAGCCCAGCAGCATGCCCAGCAGCAGGCCCCTCTGGCAGCAGCCCAGCAGCAGGCCCAGCAGCAGGCCCCTCTGGCAGCAGCCCAGCAGAAGACCCCTCTGACAGCAGCAGCAGCAACAAACGCCCTCCATCTGACATAGGCAACGGCCTGGCTGACAAGCGGACGTTCCACTTTGACCCAGCCACTCAGATGGGCATGGGGCTTGACCCTGAGGCATCCAGGCAGTCAGCGCAGCATCAGGGGTGTGGGATGAGGATGGCTGCCTGCAAAGCTGCCGCAGATGAGCAAGAAGTTTGGGCCCGGAGCCATCCAGGCAGCTAATGCAGACCTCTGGGATGAGGATGATCGATTAGACAACTAACACAGGTGCAAGCTGACCAGGAGCCAGGTGCAGCACGACAGCGGCCTGATCCAGGCTCGCCGCAACACTCAGCGGTGCAATGACAACGTCAAGCTCGAGCGGCAGCACCTGGCAGCAGCCACCCAAGCAGGCACCTCCCTGGTGGCCATCCAGCGGCATGTGGCCGTCACCCTGGCCACCTGGGATGCAGTGTGTGGGGAGTACCTGCATCCCAAGTGGGCAGAGCAGAAGATGAGGCTGTACCTCGCGCAGGAGAAGGTCCTGGAACGCTCCTCAAAGAAGGTGGGAGTGCCAAGGATAGGGGGGGAGGGGCAGGGCCATGTAGCGTGTGACCTGCTAGGTGGCATGTCCCCAATCCTTCCGAGGATGTCATGCACATTGTGTGCCTTGTGTGTCATGCAGTTGGAGGAGGAGGCAGCCATGGTGTCCCAGCAGCGGTGGGGGACACGCAAGCAGCTGGTGGTGTTCTTTGGCAACGCAGGCATTGGCACCTGGGGTGGGTGGGGGGCCAAGGCTGTGGTGCAATCCTGCCGCAAGGTGTTGGAGAGGCCCAACAGCGGCAAGCCAACCGACAGGGTGAATAGCAAGGCGGTGACAGTGGATGAGTTCCGCACCAGCTCAGCTATGAACAGCCCCCAGCCCTGTGAGGAGGAGCTGGACCGCAGCAAGCCCAACAGGCCTGAGGACTGGAAGCCCAAGCCAGGTCAGGTGCAGCACCGCTTGTTGCGGTCAGCCTGGAGCCAGCGTTTTGAGACGCCGGTGCGGGGGCTCATGTGGTACCCTTAGTTGCCTTGGCAAATGGGTGGACAGGGACTGCAACGCAGCCCTCAACCTCCAGCGCATTGGGGAGAGCAAGTGGCACCCACTGGAGCTGTGCAGGTGGCAAAACCGAGGAGCGGCGCCTGCCAAGGGCAAGGAGTACCAAGCATTTAGCTTCAAGAAGCCACGAGACAGGTCACCCAAGGCCCTGGCCCAGCAGCCTGTAGCACAGTAGTATGTGTGCACTAGGCGATGCTTAAGCTGTTGCTTTCGTCAGAGCTGTTGCTTTCGTCAGAGCCAACATCAATCGCCCGACCCTCGCAAGGGGTTGGGGGTAGGAAATTAGGTATTGGTACCAGCTGTTTGTCTCAGGCACACAGTTCGGATTACAGATACCACAGCCCCTACCCATTAGTAAGGGAAAAATTGCTGGGTATGTTACATATGAAGTTACATGAGATGGTGGTAGATGGTGGTGAGATGATGAGACATGCCTTCTCAGCTGTGTCTCCCCTCCGACCTCTCGTGCACAAACACAGCATCATGCAGGCAGCCACTAGTCGTTGCGGCCAGCACCAACACTCCTTCTCATGCAAACACATCATGCAAGGGTACGGCCTGGTGGGGAAGCTCCCTCGACTCTGCGCAAGTAGTCAAGGCATGGGTTGATGTCCCGGTCCAGCCACCTGGCCCTTCAAGGGGCTTGGGGTGGTCGTACAAGGGGCAGGAGCAGGATGGGGTGGATTTTGGGCAGGGGATGGTGGGCGAGCTGGCTCCTCATTGCAGACCCCGCAGGCTGATCGCAGCAGCCGAGGATCGGGGTTGCTGAGGTTGTCGTCTTAAAGTCGTCTTAAAGTGGCAATACTGAGGCCATCGTGGAGAGGTGGCCGCGAGGGAGTTGTACTCAGCTGTGGTGAGTAGAGGTCATCCGGCAGTGGCCCAGAAGTGATTTTTGATACTACAAGCTGGTCCATGAGTCCATGAGTCATGGACCATGACTGAGGCCTACCAGGCATGAAGACTGGAAGCTCCCGGCAGGGCAGGTGCATCACCGCCTGTTACGCCCGGCATGGGGCGAGCAGCATGACCAGCCAGGGCGGGGCCTCATGTGGTGCCCGGTAGTGGCCCCACGCAAGCCCCGTACGGCAGCCACACAGCCAGCAGCCTCAGAACCAGGGCTCAGCACTCCCCCGCAAGCCAAGCGCACCAAGGCTGAGCAGGCAGCAGAGCCCACCCAGCCCACCAAGGGCAAAGGCCAGGCCCAGGGCAAGGCTGCCACAGTCAAGCCAGCACCACAGCCAGGCAGGTGGGTAGACCGGGATTGCAATCAGGAGTCCCCAGCATGGGGTTGGTAATCTTCATGCAATTACTCTTTCAATACTCTTTCAATACTGCAGCGTTTTCGATAGCGTTTGTCACATTGGCAGTTGCGAATTAGTGTGCGTCTACTGGCTGGCGGCGCGTTAACTCTTGCGAGTCAGGCCATGCCGGCGCAAGCGATCGCGGACACACCTCAGCTGCTCACAACCGATTGTTCTAGTGATATGTAGCGGCATCAGGGATAGAGCTGCGCCTGTTATCGAGCAGTACAATCACACTTCAGCCCGCCAGGCTCGCTCCGCGAGCCTTTCATTGGTGCAGGCGGTGTCGGAGGACCGTCGTTGGGCAAGTTGACACGTGACATTGCAGCGAGGTGCGAAAATGTTCATTTCTCTCAGGCCAACAACACAAAAAAAGGGACCCCCTTGCACAAACCGGCTTGTTGTGAGCTGACCACTGTGACTTTTCAGAATCTGCCGTGTCAACTTTGTTCATTACTAAACAACACAGCTGCTGGAAAAGGAAGCACGGCATTTCATCAGGCATTTCGATCAGGCCTGCTGGAAATGACCTTGGCGTGACCTAACTTTGCCTTGCAGTGCTGACTAGCCCAACCGGACCACCCCCTGGCAGCCCCACCCCCTTCCAGCCCCAGCCCCGCCCTCCCATCCCTTCCCACCCCATCCCACCCCATCCCAGCCCCTCCCAGCCCTCCCAGCCACGCACTCCCAGCCCCTCCCAGCCCCTCCCAGCCCCTCCCAGCCCCTCCCAGCCCCTCCCAGCCCCTCCCAGCCCCTCCCAGCCCCTCCCACCCCCTCCCAGCCCCAGCCCCGCCCTCCCACCCCCTCCCACCCCCTCCCCTGGCAGCTGGTGCTGGTGCCGCCCCTGGGCTGCCCCCCCCTCCTGCTGCCCCCCCCTGGCAGCAGCTGGCAGCTGGTGCTGGTGCCGCCATTGGGCTGCCCACCCCTCCTGCTGCCCCCCCCTGGCAGCAGCTGGCAGCTGGTGCTGGTGCCGCCCCTGGGCTGCCCCCCCCTCCTGCTGCCCCCCCCTGGCAGCAGTTGGCAGCTGGTGCTGGTGCCGCCCCTGGGCTGCCCCCCCCTCCTGCTGCCCTCCCCTGGCAGCAGCTGGCAGCTGGTGCTGGTGCCGCCCCTGGGCTGCCCACCCCTCCTGCTGCCCCCCCCTGGCAGCAGTTGGCAGCTGGTGCTGGTGCCGCCCCTGGCATGCTCACCCCTCAATCTGAGCAGCAGAGGGCCACAGCGGAGCTGAACACGAGCTCGACACGCAAGCGGGGGGCGGGCGGGAGGGATCGGACCCAACATGTCGAGGAAGGTAACATAGCAATGGCATACACACCTTGTGAGGCATTGCAGAGTGGCCAGGCCAACAGTACTGCTCACGAAGGGGTCAAGCATCGCAGCATATTTCTGAGCATGGGTGGAGGGGCGCTGTTACATCGGTTTGGCATGCCGTGATGACCGTTTTTACTGCGGCGACTGTCCCTGACTGTTTGCAGAGGCTACTGGGCCACGTCGGTCGCGGCGGTCTCTCGCGGCGAGGCCCGCATGAGCAAAAAGTGCATGGATTTGAATGTGAAGATTTGAGCCGCCATAGCACCCAGCACAGTATTTAATGAAACAAGCTGCACCGCATAGCTGAAAGAGTCCTCTATCCAGTGATGTGCGTAACATAAATAGAATCCACGTGGCTGAGACGCGGCGTCGTTTTGATTACCAGGGGTCAGTTTCCTGTCATTTTCTGTTAGTTGGGGACACCTGAATTGCAATGCAGCGCTGAACATGCAGCGCATTGGGGAGAGCAGGTGGCGCCAACTGCAGCTATACTATTGGCAAGAGCAGGGGAAGCTACCAGCCAAGGGCAAGGAGTACCCTGGCCCGTGGTACAAGCGGGTGCGAGACAAGCCACCCAAGGCCCAGCAGCAACAGCCTGCATGTTTATCAAACCAGATGTAATCAGCGCATACTTGTCCTGCCGACTCTGGACCAGAGCCCTGACACAGGGTCAGGCATTGTTGTAGGTGGTAGGCGGTCATGCCATGTGCATGTGAACATCACTCCACACTGCCCCATAACCTTGGTAGGCCTTGGTGAAGGACGAGGGACTGAGTCGCCGCCCACACCACACCGCTCTTACATGCATTTAGTGCACCAATAAACTGGGTCACCGTTTCCTGTCCACACTTCCTCTCCTGCGTGACCCTACTTCTGCATTTCACGCACGCACGTATCCAACATACTTTGAAGCTTATCGTGTGAAAACATCTTGGGGCATGACTTGCCTTGGCTAGGGATGAAGTGCCTCGCTACCGAAACACACAACAAACATGGCTTGGCTAAGCACTCATCCCTACCGTTTCAAAACTGTCAAGGCTGGCCATGCTAGCCTGCAACGATGTGTGAGTTATTGCAAGCCAGAAGCCATGCACACCCCGCCATGCTGCACAGCACTTCCCAATGCTGGCACCATGCCTCAGGCAATCCCCACAACCCACCGCTAAATAACAGGGAACAGGTACATGTGTATGCTGAGCAGATGAGCGATACAAAGGCTGGTGGTAAAGCATGTCACTGGTGGTGAAACACGTCACATGATCATGGCAGCACAGCAGCCTGCACTTCAAGACCGCTTGACTGCCAGCCGCCGATGCCGCTGCCACAGTGCCTGAAGGGCTTGCTTGCGAATGCAGCGCAGCAGCATCTCTGCCCTGCGCCTGCAGATTTTCTTAACGACTGCTGTCGCCTGCCTTGGCTGTCGCAGCCTTGAGGGATGTTGCAGCGCATGTGTTGTGAGTTCAGACGAGGTGGTGATCCCGGCGGCATCAGCACCCACGACCATGACCCCTGAGACGCCAGGGGCCGACTGAGGGACCCCCCACTGCTCAGCAGCATGCGACGGCGGTGGCTGAGGTACAGGCAGGAGTGGGTGCGGCGCTGAGGTGGTTCCAAGGGGCACTGGCGCAGCGATGACGGGCTGCAGGCTGGGCCGCAGGCCTGCTGGGCGAGGTGCGGAGCCCATGGGGGCCAGGGGCGCAGCCGGGCAATGCACCAAAGCGCGTACACTGCGCCAGTAGCAGGCCTGGACAGCCTGGGCGGCCTGGATGCCGCAGCGGCCCACCCAGGAGGGGTGGCGTGGGCCAGGCAGGCAGGGTGGGGCCTCCCCTAGCAGCACCCGCAGGCAAGCCTCAGTGGAAGCTGCGGTGGCGGACAGGTTGTATCCGCCTTCCAGCAGCAGCACCAGGGGAGCCACAGGCTTCAGCAGCGCGGTCATGTGGCCAAAGATCTCAGGGGTGAGGCGGCAGCCTCCCACTGGGTCCCCGTCTGCAGCGTCAAAGCCAGCAGACACGATGATGAGGCTGGGGTTGAACTCGTAGGCAATGGGCAGGACCAGGGCATGGAAGGCGGTGAGGTAGTCCCCATTGGTGAGGCCAGGGGCGTCCCACGGCACGTTGACAGTGAAACCTTCGCCAGCACCGCGGCCCACTTCTGAGGCAGCTCCAGTCCCAGGGTAGAAGTGGCCACTGCATCCAGGCACACGGGGCAGCAGGGGCAGAGTGTGTGGGAAAATCTGGACTTGGTGTAGCTCTGTCTATTGAGCTGTTTAACACAGATATCAGCAACCTCTTCTCAACTCACTTGTCATAGCGGTGCAGAGACATGTACAACACGGAGCTGTCGTCCTCAAAGATGTGCTGCAAAAAGGAAGAGCAGCAGACCAGAACTTAAGCAGCAGACCAGAAACTAAACGGACAGGAGTGAGCACATGCTTTTACATCACATAATTTTAGGGGTATCCCAACACATCTTGGATTAGGCAGCGTGGTTGCTCAAGCGCAGATTGCTTGCTGTGTGTGGCAATGAGGCTGTGCAGCCCGCTGTACTCTTACCTGGGTACCATTCCCATGATGGACATCCCAGTCAAGGATGAGGACGCGTTGCGCACCCTTGGCTTGTGCAGCCCTGGCAGCCACTGCCGCATTGTTGAAGAAGCAAAACCCCATAGCCACATTGCTTTCAGCATGGTGACCTGCGGAATCCCAGCACGGCAGGGTTGCTAATGTGACCGAGGAAAGAGGCTGCCAACCCAGTCTGATCATGACTCAGCAGCTACCAGCATGCAAGCACTCAGCTTGCCACCTACCAGGTGGTCGAATGATGGCTGCACCATGTGCTGCGCGCCCATCAGCCACCATCTCTGCCACCTGGACTGCTCCTCCAGCGGCCAAGCGAGCACAGTGGTAGGTGTGGGCGTTGATGTAGGAGTCTGACGTCAGGTCTTGACTCAGGGCTGCACCCAGAACCCCGGTGGGTGGCTCCTCTGACATGCATTGTACAAAGCGAATCAGGTCCAGCGTGTGCACAGCAGCGAGCTGGGCCACGCTGGCCACCACGCATTGCACATCCACGCAGCGCTCTGCACAACAGCAGTGACCAAGACAGGTTAGTTGATTGGCAGGCAAGTGGCAACAACATACCAGGCTCATAGCTTGTTGTGTCATGAAGACATGCAATGCAGCAGATGGCATGGAGCGGTTGCTGAAATTCAGCATTTACCTGTCAGCCCTTGAGCGCGCAAACGAGCCATGATTGCTCTGAGGCGATCAGGTCGCTCTGGGTGTGGCGACAGAGCATCCTCCTCTTCATGCAGCTCCATTCGCTCATCGTAGAGGAGGGCGACGCCTTGATTCGGCTGAACGCCGCAGTGGTGCAATGCCTGGCTGCTGCTCCCATGACGTTGAGCTTGGGCTGATGCAGATACCAGCAACTCATCATCACAGGCTGCATGCTGACAGGAGTAGCAATCTGCATGAGCCCCAGAGATGCCAGCTGTGCAGTTGCGACAGAAGTGCTGTTGCTGCATGCTATCCATGTCCATGTCGTCTGTGTCGGAACCGTGGTCAGAACTGCCGGACTCAGAATCCTCCTTGCCACCTGGGCTGCCGTCCAGGCCATGCTGGAGCGGGCTGTCAGACAGCTTGCTTCCACTGCTACCAGCATGGTCCTCAACCTTTTCTAGTGCAGACTCATCATCGCTCTCAGCTGATGGATTCTTCCGTGAAGGTTGCAGACACAGCTGATGCTCTTCACCCTCATCACTGCTGTTGTTGGTCGACAAGAAATGAGCTGCCGGCTGACTAGAAGGGCTGGATCTGAAAACAGGAGAGGCAGGTGCGGAATCGCTCATGAGTGCCTGCAAAGCAACAATGAAAGAACCGAGATATAGTCTACGTGACGAAGCGCAAGGCTCGCGAGGAGAGTAGACCAAGTATTCGTCAGTCAATAATTGTGGAAAGACGACTCACCTGGCTGTCAAAAGGACGTAGCCCGAAGGCGCTAGGTGACAGCGGCTCCGACAGCATATAAAGAGGCAGCAAAGGCGCGGGGTTTGACAACCAAGCAGGCATTCGAGACTCAACGCAGGAAGTGCACGGCGAATGCGCCGCACATAGGGCCGAGCACGCCTAGGAACGTGTCACTTGCAGGGTATCGCCCTGCAGAGCGGGACAGCGTGTCCACCAATATGACCCGCGAGATCTGAAGTCTTTTCCCGCCAACTCGTTAGCTATACGACAAGGCATCAGTAACAAGGCATTGTAACAACGGTCTGCGTGCCGCTAAAATAGCCCCGATGACGGAAGCAAGCAACACCACGCAAACTCTACAAACAACAGGCCCGGCACGGCGATGAAGCTGAGAAGACATGCCACAGCACCAAAAAGCCAGACGCGGTGTGTCAGACGGAAGGGCGGCGAACCTTCTCACCTGAGGCAGCACGCTTTAAGCGGCGAACAGCGAGAGACCAGGTAAAGAGCTGCGTTGCGCCAGGCGCGTTCCTAGAGTTTCGCGTCAGATCTCAAGCAGGCAGTTTTAAGCTCTTGACTGTGCTTTGCCTTTGTATAGCCCTAACGGGCGCACGGCAGTCCAGTCGCGTTGCTGTGCGCTGTTGTGCCTTGCTTGCTTGGCTATGGCGTAGCCGCTCCCTGCGCTTTTTCGTGTTTTAAACTATTTTGCCTCATAACTTTGATGACACCCCCACATTTGACAGCACTGGTGCGCAGTGTTGCGCCTAAGCATGCGGCGTTGTAACCCGGAAGTGTGTCGAGAGATGTGCCTGCGAACGTCGACGAGGCATCGGCTTTGTGTTGTTCGTATCGCGGCTTCCTTACCTGCACAACACGATAAGGATCCGCCCACCTGCTGGTGTTAGTCCTCAAAAACTACTGTTTTATTGCCGTGGACTAGCACTCGGTCGTCGCAGTGCCAGCGCACAGCACGGGCAAGGACCATCCTTTCAAGGTCCCGGCCTTTCCTGCAAGCAAGCGGCATAATCACCAGCATTTGCATCCACCAATGAAGGAACAGGGTGCAGTGCATGGGTTTGCTTACACACACCTGACCATGTCTGCCACGCTGTCACGATGGGTGATGCGGGTTGTGTGTTGATCAATGATTGGACCTGCGTCCAGCTCGCTGGTGGCCTGAACAAACAATGTGACGTTGGCTCCAAAGTAGTTAAACCAGCACATTAGGTGCACACGCAGTAAGCAAACACAGCACACCGGACACTGTGGCAAACTGCTGGCTAAAGCTACTGCACAGCAGCAAAAGGCAGCAATTATGGCATCTACTAGTCACCATACAAGGTTATGCATCACCTGGCGAGCATGACTCTCTCGAGCCCTTACGCCAGAACCATACTAGGTCACATGTCTGTCGTGTTCAGCAGCTGCCATGGGAAGCACTCACATCAGGAAGTGTGTAAGGCCAGCACCCCCTTCTTCAAGCCAGCAGGCTACATGCACTGCTGCACACACAGACCCTTGGTAGGTGTGCATAGTGGCAACCAGCGTTCTTGTGCAACACATGATACACAAACTAATGTAGAGACAAAGTGAAGTACGTATGATGCACTAATGGTCTGCTGGATCGGTTGCCCTGCTTCGTTCTTTCAACTTTCTTGGCGTCATGCGGACCGACCTATACATTTTCAGGTGGTTATCAAGGAGGAAGATGACTACACAACAGCAGATGCTACAAGACCCACCCAAGGATCACTTACATAATGGGCAGTGGCGCCGATGATCTTCACGCCACGCTCATGGGCTCGATGATATGGCCGTGCCCCCTCAAAGGCTGCGGACAGGAAATTGCATCACTACATCACACCACTGTCCTCATCAAGCCCCAACATGCAACCCTCTCCACTGACCTGGCAGGAAAGAATGGTGGATGTTGATTGTGTGCGAGTGGTGTTTGCTGCAAAATTCAGGGCTCAAGACTTGCATGTACCTGAGAAAGTGCACCAGATGCGATGCGTTGTGAGTGAACTGCAGCAGCTGCTGATTTGTACAGCTGATCTGTACCTGGCAAGGATGATGGTGTCAATCTTGAGTTCAGTCAGCACCTGTAGACAAGTCATGAATGTTGTCAAACTGTGGCCAGTCCTTTAATCCCACCTCCCCCAGTCCCAGCCAGTCAGTGACCCTGAGGTAGACCCTTCCCCAAGCTCTTCCAAACCCCTCAATGACAACCATGACACGCTGCTGTGCGGTCCCCTTCTGCCACCTCTCACACACCTCTTCAATGCCGGCTTCTTGTGCTGCCTTGTCCTCCTTGTTGGCCAAAGGCAAGCAACGGAACGGGATGTTGAACATCTCTGCCACTGACTGCAGGTCCGTGTGGTTGGACCTGGAAAAATCATGGCAGTTAAGGCCGTTGCTGCTCCAACACTTCAGCTGAGGACGTGAGGCCCCGACTTATCACTCTCTCTGGGTATCCACGATGTTGCTTGCGACTCACATGATGATAGGGATGTCACAATGCAGCTCCCCGGACTTATGTCGAATCAGCAGGTCATACAAGCAGTGATCAAGGCGGGACACAAGAATTGCGACTCGCTTCTTCTCAGTTCGGTATGCGATACGCCACCTGCAGTCCCATGGTGATGATCATGATTGTGATGATCTTGCACCCTTTAAACATGGCCAATCCACCATGCTCATGTGCAAGCGCACTTCATGTCAAAACGGCGAGCCAACTCTCCAATTGCACGCTCTAACACAGGCGTGTTACCATGGCCTGCAGTGGCAAGTGGTGTACTGTGGGTTGTAACTGTCACCATTGCAGAGTGTGCTGCCAACGATGCGAGGCTGCGAGGTTGCAAGCCTTACCAATCACAAGGTCGGAGTAGTCGAATGCCACGCGCTGGAAAAACATCATGTTTTCACTGTAGGGTGGGGAACAGAGGTGACAGGAAGCACGGTTTTGTTAGGCCAATGACGAAAGCCATGTTACAATGCTGATGCTGATGAGACTAATTCCGTCTCATCAGCAATGGCAGGGCTGTGGAGTTTGCAATCCTGACCCACCCACCCCTAGCATCACCCACTGCACCGCTCAAAGGTCAACACGCAGTCCTGAAGTAAGGTACAGACCAAGGCAAAGACATGCCAGCCTAGCCTCACAGCATGCTGACTACCAGACATGCCCTTTTGGAGGTGCCCTTTGGAGGTGCCCTTTGGAGTTGCGAGAGTGAGTGACACACAATAATGGTGGCCCATATGAGCTGGTATGAGCCTAGTGGCCCAATGCCTCCAAGGAAGCGGCCCAGTACCGCAGAGCAAGAGCCGCATCCGACTGAAAGCCCGTAAAAATAAGGTTCGTCGTAGCTGGAGCAGTTCTTCAAGAAGGTAAAGGTGGGTAGGAGGGAAGTGAAGGGAGATGCATTGAGAGAGTAGGTGACTGTGCAATACTTAAACTGGCGCCATCATGTCAGCCACCATGTGTGTGCCTTATGTGCATGGCTGCAGTTGGAGGAGGACATGGCGGAGGTGTCCATGGAGCGCCATGGGCTTGCCAAGCAGCTGGTTGTATTCTTTGGTGCAGCTGGCATTGGCAGCAAGGGAGGGTGGGGTGCTGATGCGGTGTTGCGTGCCAGCTGCAAGGTGGTGTGCAGGCCCAGGGGCACAGACCAGCGGCAGGGAAGGGTGGTGCTAGTGGATGAGCACCGCACCAGCCGGGTCAGCTCTGCAGTGAATGGCCAGCAACCCTGTGAGAGGCAGCTGAACAAACGCAGGGCCACCAGGCCTGCAGACTGGGAGCCCCCAGCAGGGCAGGTGGAACACCGCCTGGTGCGCCCAGCCTGGAGCCAGCAGCGTGACCAGCCAGTGAGGGGCCTGATGTGGTGCCCGGTAGTGGCCCCCTGCAAGCCCCCACAAGCCACATGCAGCAGCCAGGCAGCCACCGCAGCAGCCTCAGAGCCAGGGCCCAGCACTCCCCCTCCAGCCAAGCGCAGCAAGCGCACCAAGGCTGAGCAGGCAGCTGAGCCCACTCAGCCCACCAAGGGCAAGGGCAAGGCTGCTAAAGCCAAGCCAGCACCGCAGCCAGGCAGGTGGCTGGACAGGGATTGCAATGCAGCGCTGAACATGCAGCGCATTGGGGACAGCAGGTGGCGCCTGCTGGAGCTATGCTACTGGCCAGAGCAGGGGAAGCTGCCAGCCAAGGGCAAGGAGTACCCTGGCCTGGGGTACAAGCGGGTGCGAGACAAGCCACTCAAGGCCCAGCAGCAGCCCGCTGCGGCATAGTAGTGTGTGCCCCCCCCCCCCCTCTTGAGCTGTCATCAGCTTACGCTTAGTGCATGTTTGTCATGCCAACTCTACATCATAGCCCTCCGGGGTCAGGCAATGCTGTAGGTGGTAGGTGACCATGACCATGTCTTTGCCATGTGTATGCCATGTGCATGGGAAGTCCACACAGGCACAACAACGCTATGTAGAGGTCAACACTTAGTGTTGCACTGCAATAAAAGCTCTAGGTTGAGGGCCAAGGTGCTAATGAAACTAATCGTGGGGCATGGGATGAACTGCAACCGCTACTGTACATATATGGATGAGGCGACTCTTACATATCAGAGTACTGATCAGAGCTGATGATGTTGCATCCCAACCCAAATAGAAGCTGGGACAATGAAGCCTGCGAAGACGACAACAACACATAAGGAACGAGACATTGCTTCACACAAGCTTGTCTGTCAGCACTCACCACGACTCCCTTGGCGTCTGGGCAGCTAACGAGCAAGTGGGCGAGCTGGGCCTGTGGCTGTGCACTTGTCGACGCTCGTAGCCGTACTCCAGCGGCCGGGCGTCGTCTAATGGATGTGTATATGGACGTGGGATGAGCGGCATATCGACCCGGTAGAGACATTCGGTCCTGCCTCGTTAACATTATTCGTGTCGCTCTACTAGTAGTTGTCCAGGGTCCGCTGACACAGGTTTGCGAAGACGACAAACAAACAAACAAAACCGCAAATGCAAACAAACAAAACTGATAATTCCTAGTATTTGTGATGGCTTGACGATATTGTTTTCTATGGCTAAGAAAAAAAGACGAACCGTGCCTAGGCCAGTGCCGGAGGACCCGGACAGTGACATTGAGGACCGCGACGAGGCACTACAGCCGGATCTCACCGAGGCGCAGCAAAATAGAAAGGTTTCGGGAGAGGCCCGCGCTGCCCGCGATAGGGATAACACATACCACGGCAGGAAGTGTAAGATAGCCCACCTCATCGACCACCTCCCGCAAGAGCTTTGGGATGCCTTCCTGGCCGACGCTGTGCGGCCACGAGCGGAGGCCATCAGCGAGCGTGGGGTGCTCGCCAGCCTGCTGTTGGGCTTACTCGTGCGCGGCTTGTTTACCATTCGCGTAGCCGACCCGCTGGGCCTGCACGACCAGCCCGTGTACACAGACATCCCAGTCTCCCAGGCAGCCATCCCGGACCTGAGCTGCAGGAACCTGTACCTGCAGCTGGTCCGCGGCCCGCCCGGAAACGGCGCGAACACTCAGCCAAACGCGGCAGTGGCTGCCGTGCTGGCAGAGCACCCTGACCTTCGCGCCCGCCTCGCAGCAATCCCCCGCCACCTGTCTGACACCAACATGGTGGACTACGTCGGCAAGCAGCTGGAGACAGCTTTCAGCAACATGCTCACGCTGCTCTTCGCTGGCAGGCTCAAGAAGTCTGTGTCCCTGGCTGGGGCAAAGGTCCTGCTGGGCACTGAGGAACACCGGCGCAGATTTGGGTTCTGGGGGGTGGGTGGTGGGCACCTGCCAGCCTGGTCAAAGCGGGCGTGCACCTATGTGCGCCGCATGGTGTGTGGCCTGGACGTCAGCTGGCTGCTGGATCAGGGTGGGGTGGTGCCAACTCCAGCCATGCAGGCTGAGGTGGCTTTGCAACGGGGCCTGCTGGGGCTTGAGGAGGGGGAGAGGGTGGATGACGACTGGGTGGAGGATCCAGTCAACCGGGGCCGGCTGCTGCGCCATGCGCCACGCTATTGATAAGCTATTGACCACCAGAGCACGTGCACTCACCGGAAGTCCTGGCTGCCGCTCATTGCTGTTGCTCATGGGAACGGCTCATGGCTGCAGCGATGAGCTATTGATGTGGGGGGCGGGGCGGGGCGGGGCGGGGCGGGGCGGGGCGGGGCGGGGCGGGGCGGGGCGGGGCGGGGCGGGGCGGGGCGGGGCGGGGCGGGGCGGGGCGGGGCGGGGCGGGGCGGGGCGGGGCGGGGCGGGGCGGGGCGGGGCGGGGCGGGGCGGGGCGGGGCGGGGCGGGGCGGGGCGGGGCGGGGCGGGGCGGGGCGGGGCGGGGCGGGGCGGGGCGGGGCGGGGCGGGGCGGGGCGGGGCGGGGCGGGGCGGGGCGGGGCGGGGCGGGGCGGGGCGGGGCGGGGCGGGGCGGGGCGGGGCGGGGCGGGGCGGGGCGGGGCGGGGCGGGGCGGGGCGGGGCGGGGCGGGGCGGGGCGGGGCGGGGCGGGGCGGGGCGGGGCGGGGCGGGGCGGGGCGGGGCGGGGCGGGGCGGGGCGGGGCGGGGCGGGGCGGGGCGGGGCGGGGCGGGGCGGGGCGGGGCGGGGCGGGGCGGGGCGGGGCGGGGCGGGGCGGGGCGGGGCGGGGCGGGGCGGGGCGGGGCGGGGCGGGGCGGGGCGGGGCGGGGCGGGGCGGGGCGGGGCGGGGCGGGGCGGGGCGGGGCGGGGCGGGGCGGGGCGGGGCGGGGCGGGGCGGGGCGGGGCGGGGCGGGGCGGGGCGGGGCGGGGCGGGGCGGGGCGGGGCGGGGCGGGGCGGGGCGGGGCGGGGCGGGGCGGGGCGGGGCGGGGCGGGGCGGGGCGGGGCGGGGCGGGGCGGGGCGGGGCGGGGCGGGGCGGGGCGGGGCGGGGCGGGGCGGGGCGGGGCGGGGCGGGGCGGGGCGGGGCGGGGCGGGGCGGGGCGGGGCGGGGCGGGGCGGGGCGGGGCGGGGCGGGGCGGGGCGGGGCGGGGCGGGGCGGGGCGGGGCGGGGCGGGGCGGGGCGGGGCGGGGCGGGGCGGGGCGGGGCGGGGCGGGGCGGGGCGGGGCGGGGCGGGGCGGGGCGGGGCGGGGCGGGGCGGGGCGGGGCGGGGCGGGGCGGGGCGGGGCGGGGCGGGGCGGGGCGGGGCGGGGCGGGGCGGGGCGGGGCGGGGCGGGGCGGGGCGGGGCGGGGCGGGGCGGGGCGGGGCGGGGCGGGGCGGGGCGGGGCGGGGCGGGGCGGGGCGGGGCGGGGCGGGGCGGGGCGGGGCGGGGCGGGGCGGGGCGGGGCGGGGCGGGGCGGGGCGGGGCGGGGCGGGGCGGGGCGGGGCGGGGCGGGGCGGGGCGGGGCGGGGCGGGGCGGGGCGGGGCGGGGCGGGGCGGGGCGGGGCGGGGCGGGGCGGGGCGGGGCGGGGCGGGGCGGGGCGGGGCGGGGCGGGGCGGGGCGGGGCGGGGCGGGGCGGGGCGGGGCGGGGCGGGGCGGGGCGGGGCGGGGCGGGGCGGGGCGGGGCGGGGCGGGGCGGGGCGGGGCGGGGCGGGGCGGGGCGGGGCGGGGCGGGGCGGGGCGGGGCGGGGCGGGGCGGGGCGGGGCGGGGCGGGGCGGGGCGGGGCGGGGCGGGGCGGGGCGGGGCGGGGCGGGGCGGGGCGGGGCGGGGCGGGGCGGGGCGGGGCGGGGCGGGGCGGGGCGGGGCGGGGCGGGGCGGGGCGGGGCGGGGCGGGGCTCAAGGTACCTACAGTACTGTAAGTGGTCTCTCGAGGTACCTCGAGGTACCTACAGTACTGTAGATGTCTACAGTATTGTAGATGTCCACAGTACTGTAGGTACCTACAGTACTGCAGGTGTCTTTAGTACTGTAGGTGTCTACAGTACTGTAGGTACCTACAGTACTGTAAGTGGTCTCTCGAGGTACCTCGAGGTACACTCCGGGTAATTAAGGCCGAGACGGCAGTTTCCGCTGAGGTACACCGCGGATAGCCCATCGCAAGGGCGACCCATCGCCGTCAATAACTCCGTCTAACTCGAAGTGGTTGAGGTGTAATCGCGGTTTCAGTTAGTTGCGCACATATTCTCCGCAGGGTCAGTGTGACCCTCCGCAGGGTCAGGCGTGACCCTGCGGAGGGTCACCGCTAGGCTCGCTTCCTAGGCATTTTTGACCCTGCGGAGGGTCACCGCTGGCTCATTTCCTAGGCATTTCTGACCCTGCGGAGGGTCACCGCTGGCTCATTTCCTAGGCATTTCTAACCCTGCGGAGGGTCACCGCTGGCTCATTTCCTAGGCATTGCTGACCCTGCGGAGGGTCACTGCTGGCTCATTTCCTAGGCATTTCTGACCCTGCGGAGGGTCACTGCTGGCTCATTTCCTAGGCATTTCTGACCCTGCGGAGGGTCACCGCTGGCTCATTTCCTAGGCATTTCTGACCCTGCGGAGGGTCACCGCTGGCTCATTTCCTAGGCATTTCTGACCCTGCGGAGGGTCACTGCTGGCTCATTTCCTAGGCATTTCTGACCCTGCGGAGGGTCACCGCTGGCTCACTTCCTAGGCATTTCTAACCCTGCGGAGGGTCACCGCTGGCTCATTTCCTAGGCAGTTCTAACCCTGCGGAGGGTCACTGCTGGCTCATTTCCTAGGCATTTCTGACCCTGCGGAGGGTCACTGCTGGCTCATTTCCTAGGCATTCCTGACCCTGCGGAGGGTCACCGCTGGCTCATTTCCTAGGCATTTCTGACCCTGCGGAGGGTCACTGCTGGCTCATTTCCTAGGCATTTCTGACCCTGCGGAGGGTCACCGCTGGCTCACTTCCTAGGCATTGCTTGCACATGTCTCAGCGTTAACACAACTCGCAACACCTCGCTTAGGCACTACCAAACATACGTCTCCACGCTCAAACTCGCAAAGATACAGCAAAGTACATGTCATCACGTTGAAACACCTTGTACAACCTCGACACACCTCCGCAAAACACATGTCTCGACATCCAAACACCCCGCAACACCTCACTACGCTACTCCTTAGCACATGTCTCGATGCACCATCACCCCGCGGCACCTCCCTACAGAAATGCCAAGCAAATGCATTGATGCACTACCGCCTTGCAACACCTTCACATCAGGTGACAAGTGACAACAACACCACACCAACAATACCACCACCACCACCACACCACCTTGGGCATGGCATGACTAGAGTAGGCTGGCTGCTACTACTTGCGTGCGCTCCATGCTGCCCGCCCAAGGC
This sequence comes from Haematococcus lacustris, assembly GCA_030144725.1. Classification (NCBI taxonomy): domain Eukaryota; kingdom Viridiplantae; phylum Chlorophyta; class Chlorophyceae; order Chlamydomonadales; family Haematococcaceae; genus Haematococcus; species Haematococcus lacustris. Next base: position 2,120,068 of record JASKMD010000029.1, on the reverse strand, counting down.
TGGCCTTTAGGGAGGGGGGAAGTAGACGGGGTGGCGGACTGGGAGGTGGTGGTGGTGGTGGGACAGGAGAGGGAAGGAGGAAGGGGCCGAAAGGCAGGAGGGTTACCGTCAAACCTTCAACAACAAGGGGTGGGCTGGCGGTTACTGCCCCATAGCACCCAACTCCTGGCTGCTGGGCCATGCTTGCTATGGGCTAACACCTCTAATCGGGCTGGGCTGGGCTCCAGGCTGGGCTGGGCTGTTAACCTCCAAGCTGGGCTGGGCTGGGCTGGGCTGGGCTGGGCTGGGCTGGGCTGGGCTGGGCTGGGCTGGGCTGGGCTGGGCTGGGCTGGGCTGGGCTGGGCTGGGCTGGGCTGGGCTGGGCTGGGCTGGGCTGGGCTGGGCTGGGCTGGGCTGGGCTGGGCTGGGCTGGGCTGGGCTGGGCTGGGCTGGGCTGGGCTGGGCTGGGCTGGGCTGGGCTGGGCTGGGCTGGGCTGGGCTGGGCTGGGCTGGGCTGGGCTGGGCTGGGCTGGGCTGGGCTGGGCTGGGCTGGGCTGGGCTGGGCTGGGCTGGGCTGGGCTGGGCTGGGCTGGGCTGGGCTGGGCTGGGCTGGGCTGGGCTGGGCTGGGCTGGGCTGGGCTGGGCTGGGCTGGGCTGGGCTGGGCTGGGCTGGGCTGGGCTGGGCTGGGCTGGGCTGGGCTGGGCTGGGCTGGGCTGGGCTGGGCTGGGCTGGGCTGGGCTGGGCTGGGCTGGGCTGGGCTGGGCTGGGCTGGGCTGGGCTGGGCTGGGCTGGGCTGGGCTGGGCTGGGCTGGGCTGGGCTGGGCTGGGCTGGGCTGGGCTGGGCTGGGCTGGGCTGGGCTGGGCTGGGCTGGGCTGGGCTGGGCTGGGCTGGGCTGGGCTGGGCTGGGCTGGGCTGGGCTGGGCTGGGCTGGGCTGGGCTGGGCTGGGCTGGGCTGGGCTGGGCTGGGCTGGGCTGGGCTGGCTGGGCTGGGCTGGGCTGGGCTGGGCTGGGCTGGGCTGGGCTGGGCTGGGCTGGGCTGGGCTGGGCTGGGCTGGGCTGGGCTGGGCTGGGCTGGGCTGGGCTGGGCTGGGCTGGGCTGGGCTGGGCTGGGCTGGGCTGGGCTGGGCTGGGCTGGGCTGGGCTGGGCTGGGCTGGGCTGGGCTGGGCTGGGCTGGGCTGGGCTGGGCTGGGCTGGGCTGGGCTGGGCTGGGCTGGGCTGGGCTGGGCTGGGCTGGGCTGGGCTGGGCTGGGCTGGGCTGGGCTGGGCTGGGCTGGGCTGGGCTGGGCTGGGCTGGGCTGGGCTGGGCTGGGCTGGGCTGGGCTGGGCTGGGCTGGGCTGGGCTGGGCTGGGCTGGGCTGGGCTGGGCTGGGCTGGGCTGGGCTGGGCTGGGCTGGGCTGGGCTGGGCTGGGCTGAAGGGGGGGAGGGGGGTGCCCGCTCCAGGCTGCTCGCTCCAGGTTGCCCGTTCCAGGCTGCTACGCCAAGGGCTGCAAGGTGGGGTAGGGAAGGTGAGACGGGGGAGGGAAGGCTGCAAGGTGAGACGGGGGAGGGAAGGGGGAAGGGGCAAGGGGGCAATGGGCAATAAGCTATTGATAAGCTATTGACCACCAGAGCACGTGCACTCACCGGAAGTCCTGGCTGCCGCTCATTGCTGTTGCTCATGGGAACGGCTCATGGCTGCAGCGATGAGCTATTGATGTGGGGGGCGGGGCGGGGCGGGGCGGGGCGGGGCGGGGCGGGGCGGGGCGGGGCGGGGCGGGGCGGGGCGGGGCGGGGCGGGGCGGGGCGGGGCGGGGCGGGGCGGGGCGGGGCGGGGCGGGGCGGGGCGGGGCGGGGCGGGGCGGGGCGGGGCGGGGCGGGGCGGGGCGGGGCGGGGCGGGGCGGGGCGGGGCGGGGCGGGGCGGGGCGGGGCGGGGCGGGGCGGGGCGGGGCGGGGCGGGGCGGGGCGGGGCGGGGCGGGGCGGGGCGGGGCGGGGCGGGGCGGGGCGGGGCGGGGCGGGGCGGGGCGGGGCGGGGCGGGGCGGGGCGGGGCGGGGCGGGGCGGGGCGGGGCGGGGCGGGGCGGGGCGGGGCGGGGCGGGGCGGGGCGGGGCGGGGCGGGGCGGGGCGGGGCGGGGCGGGGCGGGGCGGGGCGGGGCGGGGCGGGGCGGGGCGGGGCGGGGCGGGGCGGGGCGGGGCGGGGCGGGGCGGGGCGGGGCGGGGCGGGGCGGGGCGGGGCGGGGCGGGGCGGGGCGGGGCGGGGCGGGGCGGGGCGGGGCGGGGCGGGGCGGGGCGGGGCGGGGCGGGGCGGGGCGGGGCGGGGCGGGGCGGGGCGGGGCGGGGCGGGGCGGGGCGGGGCGGGGCGGGGCGGGGCGGGGCGGGGCGGGGCGGGGCGGGGCGGGGCGGGGCGGGGCGGGGCGGGGCGGGGCGGGGCGGGGCGGGGCGGGGCGGGGCGGGGCGGGGCGGGGCGGGGCGGGGCGGGGCGGGGCGGGGCGGGGCGGGGCGGGGCGGGGCGGGGCGGGGCGGGGCGGGGCGGGGCGGGGCGGGGCGGGGCGGGGCGGGGCGGGGCGGGGCGGGGCGGGGCGGGGCGGGGCGGGGCGGGGCGGGGCGGGGCGGGGCGGGGCGGGGCGGGGCGGGGCGGGGCGGGGCGGGGCGGGGCGGGGCGGGGCGGGGCGGGGCGGGGCGGGGCGGGGCGGGGCGGGGCGGGGCGGGGCGGGGCGGGGCGGGGCGGGGCGGGGCGGGGCGGGGCGGGGCGGGGCGGGGCGGGGCGGGGCGGGGCGGGGCGGGGCGGGGCGGGGCGGGGCGGGGCGGGGCGGGGCGGGGCGGGGCGGGGCGGGGCGGGGCGGGGCGGGGCGGGGCGGGGCGGGGCGGGGCGGGGCGGGGCGGGGCTGGGCTGGGCTGAAGGGGGGGAGGGGGGTGCCCGCTCCAGGCTGCTCGCTCCAGGTTGCCCGTTCCAGGCTGCTACGCCAAGGGCTGCAAGGTGGGGTAGGGAAGGTGAGACGGGGGAGGGAAGGCTGCAAGGTGAGACGGGGGAGGGAAGGGGGAAGGGGCAAGGGGGCAATGGGCAATAAGCTATTGATAAGCTATTGACCACCAGAGCACGTGCACTCACCGGAAGTCCTGGCTGCCGCTCATTGCTGTTGCTCATGGGAACGGCTCATGGCTGCAGCGATGAGCTATTGATGTGCGGGGCGGGGCGGGGCGGGGCGGGGCGGGGCGGGGCGGGGCGGGGCGGGGCGGGGCGGGGCGGGGCGGGGCGGGGCGGGGCGGGGCGGGGCGGGGCGGGGCGGGGCGGGGCGGGGCGGGGCGGGGCGGGGCGGGGCGGGGCGGGGCGGGGCGGGGCGGGGCGGGGCGGGGCGGGGCGGGGCGGGGCGGGGCGGGGCGGGGCGGGGCGGGGCGGGGCGGGGCGGGGCGGGGCGGGGCGGGGCGGGGCGGGGCGGGGCGGGGCGGGGCGGGGCGGGGCGGGGCGGGGCGGGGCGGGGCGGGGCGGGGCGGGGCGGGGCGGGGCGGGGCGGGGCGGGGCGGGGCGGGGCGGGGCGGGGCGGGGCGGGGCGGGGCGGGGCGGGGCGGGGCGGGGCGGGGCGGGGCGGGGCGGGGCGGGGCGGGGCGGGGCGGGGCGGGGCGGGGCGGGGCGGGGCGGGGCGGGGCGGGGCGGGGCGGGGCGGGGCGGGGCGGGGCGGGGCGGGGCGGGGCGGGGCGGGGCGGGGCGGGGCGGGGCGGGGCGGGGCGGGGCGGGGCGGGGCGGGGCGGGGCGGGGCGGGGCGGGGCGGGGCGGGGCGGGGCGGGGCGGGGCGGGGCGGGGCGGGGCGGGGCGGGGCGGGGCGGGGCGGGGCGGGGCGGGGCGGGGCGGGGCGGGGCGGGGCGGGGCGGGGCGGGGCGGGGCGGGGCGGGGCGGGGCGGGGCGGGGCGGGGCGGGGCGGGGCGGGGCGGGGCGGGGCGGGGCGGGGCGGGGCGGGGCGGGGCGGGGCGGGGCGGGGCGGGGCGGGGCGGGGCGGGGCGGGGCGGGGCGGGGCGGGGCGGGGCGGGGCGGGGCGGGGCGGGGCGGGGCGGGGCGGGGCGGGGCGGGGCGGGGCGGGGCGGGGCGGGGCGGGGCGGGGCGGGGCGGGGCGGGGCGGGGCGGGGCGGGGCGGGGCGGGGCGGGGCGGGGCGGGGCGGGGCGGGGCGGGGCGGGGCGGGGCGGGGCGGGGCGGGGCGGGGCGGGGCGGGGCGGGGCGGGGCGGGGCGGGGCGGGGCGGGGCGGGGCGGGGCGGGGCGGGGCGGGGCGGGGCGGGGCGGGGCGGGGCGGGGCGGGGCGGGGCGGGGCGGGGCGGGGCGGGGCGGGGCGGGGCGGGGCGGGGCGGGGCGGGGCGGGGCGGGGCGGGGCGGGGCGGGGCGGGGCGGGGCGGGGCGGGGCGGGGCGGGGCGGGGCGGGGCGGGGCGGGGCGGGGCGGGGCGGGGCGGGGCGGAAGGTACCTACAGTACTGTAAGTGGTCTCTCGAGGTACCTCGAGGTACACTCCGGGTAATTAAGGCCGAGACGGCAGTTTCCGCTGAGGTACACCGCGGATAGCCCATCGCAAGGGCGACCCATCGCCGTCAATAACTCCGTCTAACTCGAAGTGGTTGAGGTGTAATCGCGGTTTCAGTTAGTTGCGCACATATTCTCCGCAGGGTCAGTGTGACCCTCCGCAGGGTCAGGCCTGACCCTGCGGAGGGTCACCGCTAGGCTCGCTTCCTAGGCATTTTTGACCCTGCGGAGGGTCACCGCTGGCTCATTTCCTAGGCAGTTCTAACCCTGCGGAGGGTCACCGCTGGCTCATTTCCTAGGCATTTCTGACCCTGCGGAGGGTCACTGCTGGCTCATTTCCTAGGCATTTCTGACCCTGCGGAGGGTCACTGCTGGCTCATTTCCTAGGCATTTCTGACCCTGCGGAGGGTCACCGCTGGCTCATTTCCTAGGCATTTCTGACCCTGCGGAGGGTCACCGCTGGCTCACTTCCTAGGCATTACTTGCACATGTCTCAGCGTTAACACAACTCGCAACACCTCGCTTAGGCACTACCAAACATACGTCTCCACGCTCAAACTCGCAAAGATACAGCAAAGTACATGTCATCACGTTGAAACACCTTGTACAACCTCGACACACCTCCGCAAAACACATGTCTCGACATCCAAACACCCCGCAACACCTCACTACGCTACTCCTTAGCACATGTCTCGATGCACCATCACCCCGCGGCACCTCCCTACAGAAATGCCAAGCAAATGCATTGATGCACTACCGCCTTGCAACACCTTCACATCAGGTGACAAGTGACAACAACACCACACCAACAATACCACCACCACCACCACACCACCTTGGGCATGGCATGACTAGAGTAGGCTGGCTGCTACTACTTGCGTGCGCTCCATGCTGCCCGCCCAAGGCTGGCCTTTAGGGAGGGGGGAAGTAGACGGGGTGGCGGACTGGGAGGTGGTGGTGGTGGTGGGACAGGAGAGGGAAGGAGGAAGGGGCCGAAAGGCAGGAGGGTTACCGTCAAACCTTCAACAACAAGGGGTGGGCTGGCGGTTACTGCCCCATAGCACCCAACTCCTGGCTGCTGGGCCATGCTTGCTATGGGCTAACACCTCTAATCGGGCTGGGCTAGGCTCCAGGCTGGGCTGGGCTGTTAACCTCCAAGCTGGGCTGGGCTGGGCTGGGCTGGGCTGGGCTGGGCTGGGCTGGGCTGGGCTGGGCTGGGCTGGGCTGGGCTGGGCTGGGCTGGGCTGGGCTGGGCTGGGCTGGGCTGGGCTGGGCTGGGCTGGGCTGGGCTGGGCTGGGCTGGGCTGGGCTGGGCTGGGCTGGGCTGGGCTGGGCTGGGCTGGGCTGGGCTGGGCTGGGCTGGGCTGGGCTGGGCTGGGCTGGGCTGGGCTGGGCTGGGCTGGGCTGGGCTGGGCTGGGCTGGGCTGGGCTGGGCTGGGCTGGGCTGGGCTGGGCTGGGCTGGGCTGGGCTGGGCTGGGCTGGGCTGGGCTGGGCTGGGCTGGGCTGGGCTGGGCTGGGCTGGGCTGGGCTGGGCTGGGCTGGGCTGGGCTGGGCTGGGCTGGGCTGGGCTGGGCTGGGCTGGGCTGGGCTGGGCTGGGCTGGGCTGGGCTGGGCTGGGCTGGGCTGGGCTGGGCTGGGCTGGGCTGGGCTGGGCTGGGCTGGGCTGGGCTGGGCTGGGCTGGGCTGGGCTAGGCTGGGCTGGGCTGGGCTGGGCTGGGCTGGGCTGGGCTGGGCTGGGCTGGGCTGGGCTGGGCTGGGCTGGGCTGGGCTGGGCTGGGCTGAAGGGGGGGAGGGGGCTGCCCGCTCCAGGCTGCTCGCTCCAGGTTGCCCGTACCAGGCTGCTACGCCAAGGGCTGCAAGGTGGGGTAGGGAAGGTGAGACGGGGGAGGGAAGGCTGCAAGGTGAGACGGGGGAGGGAAGGGGGAAGGGGCAAGGGGGCAATGGGCAATAAGCTATTGATAAGCTATTGACCACCAGAGCACGTGCACTCACCGGAAGTCCTGGCTGCCGCTCATTGCTGTTGCTCATGGGAACGGCTCATGGCTGCAGCGATGAGCTATTGATGTGGGGGGCGGGGCGGGGCGGGGCGGGGCGGGGCGGGGCGGGGCGGGGCGGGGCGGGGCGGGGCGGGGCGGGGCGGGGCGGGGCGGGGCGGGGCGGGGCGGGGCGGGGCGGGGCGGGGCGGGGCGGGGCGGGGCGGGGCGGGGCGGGGCGGGGCGGGGCGGGGCGGGGCGGGGCGGGGCGGGGCGGGGCGGGGCGGGGCGGGGCGGGGCGGGGCGGGGCGGGGCGGGGCGGGGCGGGGCGGGGCGGGGCGGGGCGGGGCGGGGCGGGGCGGGGCGGGGCGGGGCGGGGCGGGGCGGGGCGGGGCGGGGCGGGGCGGGGCGGGGCGGGGCGGGGCGGGGCGGGGCGGGGCGGGGCGGGGCGGGGCGGGGCGGGGCGGGGCGGGGCGGGGCGGGGCGGGGCGGGGCGGGGCGGGGCGGGGCGGGGCGGGGCGGGGCGGGGCGGAAGGTACCTACAGTACTGTAAGTGGTCTCTCGAGGTACCTCGAGGTACACTCCGGGTAATTAAGGCCGAGACGGCAGTTTCCGCTGAGGTACACCGCGGATAGCCCATCGCAAGGGCGACCCATCGCCGTCAATAACTCCGTCTAACTCGAAGTGGTTGAGGTGTAATCGCGGTTTCAGTTAGTTGCGCACATATTCTCCGCAGGGTCAGTGTGACCCTCCGCAGGGTCAGGCCTGACCCTGCGGAGGGTCACCGCTAGGCTCGCTTCCTAGGCATTTTTGACCCTGCGGAGGGTCACCGCTGGCTCATTTCCTAGGCAGTTCTAACCCTGCGGAGGGTCACCGCTGGCTCATTTCCTAGGCATTTCTGACCCTGCGGAGGGTCACTGCTGGCTCATTTCCTAGGCATTTCTGACCCTGCGGAGGGTCACCGCTGGCTCATTTCCTAGGCATTTCTGACCCTGCGGAGGGTCACCGCTGGCTCACTTCCTAGGCATTACTTGCACATGTCTCAGCGTTAACACAACTCGCAACACCTCGCTTAGGCACTACCAAACATACGTCTCCACGCTCAAACTCGCAAAGATACAGCAAAGTACATGTCATCACGTTGAAACACCTTGTACAACCTCGACACACCTCCGCAAAACACATGTCTCGACATCCAAACACCCCGCAACACCTCACTACGCTACTCCTTAGCACATGTCTCGATGCACCATCACCCCGCGGCACCTCCCTACAGAAATGCCAAGCAAATGCATTGATGCACTACCGCCTTGCAACACCTTCACATCAGGTGACAAGTGACAACAACACCACACCAACAATACCACCACCACCACCACACCACCTTGGGCATGGCATGACTAGAGTAGGCTGGCTGCTACTACTTGCGTGCGCTCCATGCTGCCCGCCCAAGGCTGGCCTTTAGGGAGGGGGGAAGTAGAAGGGGTGGCGGACTGGGAGGTGGTGGTGGTGGTGGGACAGGAGAGGGAAGGAGGAAGGGGCCGAAAGGCAGGAGGGTTACCGTCAAACCTTCAACAACAAGGGGTGGGCTGGCGGTTACTGCCCCATAGCACCCAACTCCTGGCTGCTGGGCCATGCTTGCTATGGGCTAACACCTCTAATCGGGCTGGGCTGGGCTCCAGGCTGGGCTGGGCTGTTAACCTCCAAGCTGGGCTGGGCTGGGCTGGGCTGGGCTGGGCTGGGCTGGGCTGGGCTGGGCTGGGCTGGGCTGGGCTGGGCTGGGCTGGGCTGGGCTGGGCTGGGCTGGGCTGGGCTGGGCTGGGCTGGGCTGGGCTGGGCTGGGCTGGGCTGGGCTGGGCTGGGCTGGGCTGGGCTGGGCTGGGCTGGGCTGGGCTGGGCTGGGCTGGGCTGGGCTGGGCTGGGCTGGGCTGGGCTGGGCTGGGCTGGGCTGGGCTGGGCTGGGCTGGGCTGGGCTGGGCTGGGCTGGGCTGGGCTGGGCTGGGCTGGGCTGGGCTGGGCTGGGCTGGGCTGGGCTGGGCTGGGCTGGGCTGGGCTGGGCTGGGCTGGGCTGGGCTGGGCTGGGCTGGGCTGGGCTGGGCTGGGCTGGGCTGGGCTGGGCTGGGCTGGGCTGGGCTGGGCTGGGCTGGGCTGGGCTGGGCTGGGCTGAGGCTGGGCTGGGCTGGGCTGGGCTGGGCTGGGCTGGGCTGGGCTGGGCTGGGCTGGGCTGGGCTGGGCTGGGCTGGGCTGAAGGGGGGGAGGGGGCTGCCCGCTCCAGGCTGCTCGCTCCAGGTTGCCCGTACCAGGCTGCTACGCCAAGGGCTGCAAGGTGGGGTAGGGAAGGTGAGACGGGGGAGGGAAGGCTGCAAGGTGAGACGGGGGAGGGAAGGGGGAAGGGGCAAGGGGGCAATGGGCAATAAGCTATTGATAAGCTATTGACCACCAGAGCACGTGCACTCACCGGAAGTCCTGGCTGCCGCTCATTGCTGTTGCTCATGGGAACGGCTCATGGCTGCAGCGATGAGCTATTGATGTGGGGGGCGGGGCGGGGCGGGGCGGGGCGGGGCGGGGCGGGGCGGGGCGGGGCGGGGCGGGGCGGGGCGGGGCGGGGCGGGGCGGGGCGGGGCGGGGCGGGGCGGGGCGGGGCGGGGCGGGGCGGGGCGGGGCGGGGCGGGGCGGGGCGGGGCGGGGCGGGGCGGGGCGGGGCGGGGCGGGGCGGGGCGGGGCGGGGCGGGGCGGGGCGGGGCGGGGCGGGGCGGGGCGGGGCGGGGCGGGGCGGGGCGGGGCGGGGCGGGGCGGGGCGGGGCGGGGCGGGGCGGGGCGGGGCGGGGCGGGGCGGGGCGGGGCGGGGCGGGGCGGGGCGGGGCGGGGCGGGGCGGGGCGGGGCGGGGCGGGGCGGGGCGGGGCGGGGCGGGGCGGGGCGGGGCGGGGCGGGGCGGGGCGGGGCGGGGCGGGGCGGGGCGGGGCGGGGCGGGGCGGGGCGGGGCGGGGCGGGGCGGGGCGGGGCGGGGCGGGGCGGGGCGGGGCGGGGCGGGGCGGGGCGGGGCGGGGCGGGGCGGGGCGGGGCGGGGCGGGGCGGGGCGGGGCGGGGCGGGGCGGGGCGGGGCGGGGCGGGGCGGGGCGGGGCGGGGCGGGGCGGGGCGGGGCGGGGCGGGGCGGGGCGGGGCGGGGCGGGGCGGGGCGGGGCGGGGCGGGGCGGGGCGGGGCGGGGCGGGGCGGGGCGGGGCGGGGCGGGGCGGGGCGGGGCGGGGCGGGGCGGGGCGGGGCGGGGCGGGGCGGGGCGGGGCGGGGCGGGGCGGGGCGGGGCGGGGCGGGGCGGGGCGGGGCGGGGCGGGGCGGGGCGGGGCGGGGCGGGGCGGGGCGGGGCGGGGCGGGGCGGGGCGGGGCGGGGCGGGGCGGGGCGGGGCGGGGCGGGGCGGGGCGGGGCGGGGCGGGGCGGGGCGGGGCGGGGCGGGGCGGGGCGGGGCGGGGCGGGGCGGGGCGGGGCGGGGCGGGGCGGGGCGGGGCGGGGCGGAAGGTACCTACAGTACTGTAAGTGGTCTCTCGAGGTACCTCGAGGTACACTCCGGGTAATTAAGGCCGAGACGGCAGTTTCCGCTGAGGTACACCGCGGATAGCCCATCGCAAGGGCGACCCATCGCCGTCAATAACTCCGTCTAACTCGAAGTGGTTGAGGTGTAATCGCGGTTTCAGTTAGTTGCGCACATATTCTCCGCAGGGTCAGTGTGACCCTCCGCAGGGTCAGGCCTGACCCTGCGGAGGGTCACCGCTAGGCTCGCTTCCTAGGCATTTTTGACCCTGCGGAGGGTCACCGCTGGCTCATTTCCTAGGCAGTTCTAACCCTGCGGAGGGTCACCGCTGGCTCATTTCCTAGGCATTTCTGACCCTGCGGAGGGTCACTGCTGGCTCATTTCCTAGGCATTTCTGACCCTGCGGAGGGTCACTGCTGGCTCATTTCCTAGGCATTTCTGACCCTGCGGAGGGTCACCGCTGGCTCATTTCCTAGGCATTTCTGACCCTGCGGAGGGTCACCGCTGGCTCACTTCCTAGGCATTACTTGCACATGTCTCAGCGTTAACACAACTCGCAACACCTCGCTTAGGCACTACCAAACATACGTCTCCACGCTCAAACTCGCAAAGATACAGCAAAGTACATGTCATCACGTTGAAACACCTTGTACAACCTCGACACACCTCCGCAAAACACATGTCTCGACATCCAAACACCCCGCAACACCTCACTACGCTACTCCTTAGCACATGTCTCGATGCACCATCACCCCGCGGCACCTCCCTACAGAAATGCCAAGCAAATGCATTGATGCACTACCGCCTTGCAACACCTTCACATCAGGTGACAAGTGACAACAACACCACACCAACAATACCACCACCACCACCACACCACCTTGGGCATGGCATGACTAGAGTAGGCTGGCTGCTACTACTTGCGTGCGCTCCATGCTGCCCGCCCAAGGCTGGCCTTTAGGGAGGGGGGAAGTAGAAGGGGTGGCGGACTGGGAGGTGGTGGTGGTGGTGGGACAGGAGAGGGAAGGAGGAAGGGGCCGAAAGGCAGGAGGGTTACCGTCAAACCTTCAACAACAAGGGGTGGGCTGGCGGTTACTGCCCCATAGCACCCAACTCCTGGCTGCTGGGCCATGCTTGCTATGGGCTAACACCTCTAATCGGGCTGGGCTGGGCTCCAGGCTGGGCTGGGCTGTTAACCTCCAAGCTGGGCTGGGCTGGGCTGGGCTGGGCTGGGCTGGGCTGGGCTGGGCTGGGCTGGGCTGGGCTGGGCTGGGCTGGGCTGGGCTGGGCTGGGCTGGGCTGGGCTGGGCTGGGCTGGGCTGGGCTGGGCTGGGCTGGGCTGGGCTGGGCTGGGCTGGGCTGGGCTGGGCTGGGCTGGGCTGGGCTGGGCTGGGCTGGGCTGGGCTGGGCTGGGCTGGGCTGGGCTGGGCTGGGCTGGGCTGGGCTGGGCTGGGCTGGGCTGGGCTGGGCTGGGCTGGGCTGGGCTGGGCTGGGCTGGGCTGGGCTGGGCTGGGCTGGGCTGGGCTGGGCTGGGCTGGGCTGGGCTGGGCTGGGCTGGGCTGGGCTGGGCTGGGCTGGGCTGGGCTGGGCTGGGCTGGGCTGGGCTGGGCTGGGCTGGGCTGGGCTGGGCTGGGCTGGGCTGGGCTGGGCTGGGCTGGGCTGGGCTGGGCTGGGCTGGGCTGGGCTGGGCTGGGCTGGGCTGGGCTGGGCTGGGCTGGGCTGAAGGGGGGGAGGGGGCTGCCCGCTCCAGGCTGCTCGCTCCAGGTTGCCCGTTCCAGGCTGCTACGCCAAGGGCTGCAAGGTGGGGTAGGGAAGGTGAGACGGGGGAGGGAAGGCTGCAAGGTGAGACGGGGGAGGGAAGGGGGAAGGGGCAAGGGGGCAATGGGCAATAAGCTATTGATAAGCTATTGACCACCAGAGCACGTGCACTCACCGGAAGTCCTGGCTGCCGCTCATTGCTGTTGCTCATGGGAACGGCTCATGGCTGCAGCGATGAGCTATTGATGTGGGGGGCGGGGCGGGGCGGGGCGGGGCGGGGCGGGGCGGGGCGGGGCGGGGCGGGGCGGGGCGGGGCGGGGCGGGGCGGGGCGGGGCGGGGCGGGGCGGGGCGGGGCGGGGCGGGGCGGGGCGGGGCGGGGCGGGGCGGGGCGGGGCGGGGCGGGGCGGGGCGGGGCGGGGCGGGGCGGGGCGGGGCGGGGCGGGGCGGGGCGGGGCGGGGCGGGGCGGCCTGGGAGTTGAGCTATGAAACTTTGTACGCAAGTGGACCTAGCATTGGATACAAGCATGAGATCCTGCCTGTGGTGAAAGAGTCCAAGTACTTAGGCATGTATTTTAATCCCAGCGCCACCCCTGCCTTTGCTGCCACTCATATGAGGGCTGGCATGTTCCACGCCATGCGCCAGGCATGCAAGCGTGCTAGAGAGTATGGGGTCCTGCTGAATCCGTATGCCCTGTGTCACCTCATTAGAGCGTTCGTGCTCCCCTTGGGGCTGTATGGCAGCCAGGTATGGGGCACTGCCTTCCTTGGGCATGGTGTGCAGCTCTCCAACTTAGTGCAAGCACGTATGCTCAGCTTTCTCAGGTTTGCTGCCAGGGTACGTAGCTCAGTGTCAGGCCTGATGGTGCTGCATGAGTTGGGGCAGCTGCCCCTCCAGCTTTACTGGCTCAGAGCTGCCTGCAACTTCTGGAACACTGCCAAACTATCCCACAGCGACCTGCTTATGAGGGGGATCAAGGCAGATGTGGAGCTAGGCAGGAGCTGTCAGGTCAGCTAGAGTGCTCAATTCCAGCTGGCCGCCAGAGAGCTGATGGGGGGTGAGTTTATCTTGAGCCCGGACATGGTCCTAGGCACCAAGGCCATGGAAGTCGAGTGGCTTGAGAGGTGGGGGAGGCGTTGGGCTGGTTTTGAGGGAGACCCTAGGCTGCCTGAGACGGTGCATCGGGAGAGATGCTCGTATGCTGCATGGTTCAAGCATGGGGACGGCATTGGCATCAGTCACATGGCACCACACCTACTGAATAGACAGCTCTCTACAGAAGTCCGCATGAGCTTGGTTAGGTTCAGGTCAGGCAACAGCGGATTGGGGGTGGAGAAGGCTCGGTTCGACATGCATTTCATCTTTGAGTGCTCCGCCACGAGTTCCATCAGGCAGTTGCCGGAGTCACTCATAGAACTGAATCCCTGCATTTGTCCCTGCACTTTGCCGACCTTGTCCGATCAGGCTGAAATTTTGATAGATGGTAGTTTACGAGTAATAAGGCATTTTTTTCAAGAAAAGTATTTTGAAAAAATCAAAGGCGGTTGCGCTGTGGCCCTGGGGCGTAAGTGCATGGGTGAGTGCAAGGATAGGTTGCGGGTCACAGCGCAGCCGCCCTTGATTTTTGTCAAAACATTTTTGCTGAAAATTATGTTTTATTGTCTGCAAACTACCATCTATCAAAATTCCAGCCCGATCGGACAAGGTCGGTAAAGTGCAGGGACAGATGCAGGGACTAATTTGTAGGAGTGGTTTGCCATGTCTTTTCAAGACGATAATGAGAACTTGCATGCCTTCATTTTCAGCCTATGTGCACCTTTGTTTGTGCACCTTTGTTTGTGCACCTTGCTTTGAAATGCGTTGCAGACAGTCCCGAACCCCTAGAGGGGGAGGGGGGTCAAGCAGCCTAACGGCTGACGGCTTAAGCGGTGTAAGCCACCTATCTATGTATCATCGTAGTGTGGGCAACCTGAATGGGGAATCCTTTCTATGTGGCGTAAAGAAACATCAACACAACACCCCCCAACACCACCCAAGAGCCGAGACAAGAGCCAGCCTCACTTTTCAACCCTCACTGCGCGTATGCCAAAAGAGCCCAGGCCTGTCATACAACTACTTACTTGACAGTCGATATACCTGAATGGATCTGGCCTTGCCTGACCCGACCTGACCTGGCCTGACCTCACTTTTCAACTCTCACTCCGCGTACTGCCGTGCCAAAAGCGCCCAGTTGTCGGCAGAGACCTGCACCAGCGAGGCCTGCGTGCTAGCGAAGAGGCACATGGTCCGCCGGAAGTCAGCCTCGCGCTCGAGGCTTAGCCGTCCGAGCTCCGCCTGGTTACGCTTGCGAATCAAGTCGTAGTCAGCCTGTGCCACCTTGATTTGTTCTTGCAGCCCCGTGATGGCACCAGTCAGCCCCGCAATTTGCTTGTCAACGGGTATCACGCCTGGAACCTGTGACGTAAACCACACAGTATACGTGCAGCAGATCACCCACGCGCTGAGCACTGGCATGTCACACGACAACGAATAGGATGGCTAAGGCTTGAAAGGAGTTCAGCAAAATAGCCACCTCCCTTCTGCTGTACCCCGTGCATCATGACAGTAGTCTTAAGCCAGGACCTCCAGGGGGGTGGGAAGGCAGCTGCCTGCCTGCTCTTCCGCACGCATCCATACAAGCTCCCACAGGACCCGACTCCGCCCTCCTGCCTCCCCTATTCATGCCATGGCCCCTCCATCCCAAGACCCATACAATCTGCCACCCCTGCCTTCCCTGCCCACTTGCAACCTCACATCCCTAAGCCAGGGGTGGCACATCTAGCCCACACAGGTCATGCCATCCAGTCTCTCCATGGTTAATCTCAGGGCCAGGGCCTGCCTTTGTGCCCGCTGCCTTAGCTTGATACTCAAGAGCACCCACCTTGCGGCCTCCTGCTTGCAGCTGCTCCAGCTGCTGTTGCTTGGCTTCCAGGTCGGCCTGCAAGGTCTGTAGGTGGGTCAGGGCCGCCTCCCGTATCTCCAGCGCTGCGATGGCCTCAGGGACCAGCATGTAGTAGTCATGCAAGGTCACCTGTAGTCACAGATACACAAACACACAGCCTTGTGCCGCTAAGCTGCAGCAAGGCTTGCTTGCTTCGTGCTGAACTTGTGCATTGTGGCTAGTGGTTGCCTGCAAGGTGCTGTGTTTGTGTGTGATTTGGGCCATGTGCTTTGAAGGCCACCTCCATGTTCATCAATCCGTTGAAGTCAGCTGTGCAAACCGCAAGTTGCCTGGGAGCCGGTTGTGATGGAGCTGTGGCAAGGGTTGTGAGACCACCCTGCATTGCTAGGGTGAGTCACTGTGGTGATGGTTGAAATGGTTGTGTGGCCTAGCTGGCTTGCAGGACATGGCTGGCTCAGCCTGGCACACAGCTGCCTGTCCCTGGACCAGATTGCCCGTATGGTTGCAGCATGCGTCGCACATGACACTGACAACGCATGCCTGCTGCTCACCAGGCTGGCTGCAGTCTTGACCGACAGCTGCCGCCACACACTGTGTTGCTTGACTGAACCAAAAGCAGCTTTGTTGAGATCCGCAGCCCGGTTGCCAGCGCTCACACCCTGAGCTGTGTACTGCCCCACCTGCCGTCACACAGGGCAGCAGTGCTAACTCACCAAAACTAACAGCTTAACGCTTAAAAAGCTACCAGCCCGCTGCACTACCATTACACAGGAGCGGCAGGGGTTTTGCAGACTGTGGGGCATACAGTGGCGCACAATGGCGTACAGCGGAACGCTAACATGAAGCAGGCCAGGCCCATAAGGGACTGTCAGCCTTTTACAGCAGCGTGTGTCCCTGGTGCAGCTTGCCACCTTCTGCCAACCCCCTGACTGACACTGGCAGTCCGGTAAACAGCTCTGGGGCTAACAAAACGCTGCCACGGCAGGGGTTTTCAGCTAGGAGCACGGTGAGGTTCAGGCCCTAGGCAATAGGTCGGATACTGACCCACATGGTCTGAGAAAGGGAACTGCACACATTAGCACATGGCACATTAGCACATTAGCACATTAGAAGTTGTGGCTGTGCGCTTCCAGGCCAGGGCCAGCAGTGCTGTGCTGTGCCAGCTTGTGCCATTGCTGTACCATGCTGCAGTAAGCAGCTGCATGGGTGTGTCACCCACTGCTGGGCAAAGCCTCACTCTGTCCCTGAACCACACGCATTTCCATCCACAGCCCACACTTTTCACCTCAGGTCACACTCGCCAACCAGAGGCCCCAAGCGGGGTGTGGCTGCACAGGGAGGCTGAGTCACTGTTGCAACATATCAAGCTATGATGATCTTGCCTCCTGTAGGCTCCTGTAGGCACCCCCGGAAAAGAAGAAACCCCTGCCCTTCTGCAAACCCAGCCTCTCAAGCCATGTGCACTGAAGCAAGAGCTGTTCCAAGGTGTTCAATTAGCGCCCGCACACACCTTTGCCTGCACCGCCTCCTCAAAGCGGGACAGCATGGCCCAGTTGCGGCCCAGCTCCCGCATGTCGCTGCTCAGGCCCTCCATGTGGTTGCACAGGGAACGGGCAGACTCGGAGCACAGCTCCAGCAGGCGGTGCAGGTCAGACAGAAGCTCCTTGGACTGCAGGCAGGTCAGCAGAGACTGGGGCAGGTATGTGTGCCTGTAATCAAGGTGCTCCAGATCCACCCCACTTGTCCTGGTAGCCCGCCTGCCATGCTGTCCAGCCTGACCTTGCTGTGTACGTGTGTCGCAGGCGGCTGCGACATTGACCATCCAAGGCCCAGCAGCAGCAGCAGCAGCAGCGGCGGCGGCAGCAGCAGCAGCAGCAGCGGGGCGGCAGCGGCGGCGGCTGGTGGAACCGTGTGGCCTGGGTTAGGCAGTGGTGGAGACTGAGGCCTGGAGTGGCAATGAGTGATGGCGAGTGTGACACGCACTGCTGCAGCCATGGGCCCAGCTCCCAACACAGTGTGGTGAAGCAAACACTGGGTCCAGCCTCATGCCCGACATGGATGGACATGCGGTGCATGTCATGATGGTGGTGATGGGGACAACACTTCACTCTATGAGGCCACGCTCAATGCAAGCTGCAGACAACTGACAGGCTGCAAGGCAGTGCTTCTGCCAGAGCTCCCTCCCGGAGCATGACCACTGCATGCATGCCATGCGCATGGGTTGATTTCTCAGCCTCCACCTGCCTGCCTCAGCATGATCTCTTCGCTGCTGAGCTCTTGCTTTGAGGGGCCCAGTTGCGCCACACTGGCCTTCACCCAGCTGACCCAGCTGCCCAGGCCTGCCCGCAGGTTGGCGGCCACCGCGCCCCCACCCGCTGGGCTGCCCAGTGGCCCCATGTCCCCGCTGGACTCCATGAGGCTGGGGCCGCTGGATCCTGCATGATAGCAGGCAGGAGGGCAGCCAACACAAGGCATGGTGGCATGAGGCAGGAGGCAAGCTATGGATCTCGTTAAGCCACAGGCATGGATGTGGCTAAGAGCTCACCAGGAGCGTGTGTATGTTTCAACTGCTGCCGCCGCCTCCGTGCTAACCTATTGCTGCTGCTGCTGGTGTTGTAGCATTGAGCTAGTTTGATCTTTGTTATAGAGCACATGACCGCATGTAATCCTCATCCTATATCAATGTAAAAACCAGCCACACTATCTCCAGCTGTTCATGGCAAAGCATAGTGCTGCAGGCCACATGGCCTGCTCATGTCAATGAATGCATGGTTTATAGCTCAAACTGACATGCAACACGATTAGGATTTGCCCTTGACGCTCATACAACAACGCGCCCCCGCACTCCGCCCTGATGTCCCGTGCCCTACATGCTCGCAGGTATCGCAGGCCGGGGCGATTAACAAACTCCGTGTCCACGTGGAGCGTCATTGCTCTCACAGCCCCAGCCCGAGAGCCTTGGCGAACTCTAGGGCTGGGTAGGTTTGGTTTGTTTTGCCAGGCTAGTAGCCTTAAGCACCCTGCTGTTAGTTTTGATGAGGTGCCCAGTGGTCTGTTGGGAAAGTGCCACCGGTGTGGGGGCTGCAGTCATCAAGGGTGCGACCGAGGATGCTACAACATGTTTGTAGTAGCTGAGTAAGATTACCCACAGGCCAACATGTCGTTCCTTGTTGAATAAGTTTTGTTGGCCTGACATGGCCAAGGTTCTGTTGTTGTGTTACAAGCCCTCAAGTTCGTGGCTCGACCTCACTTGAACACATGGCCCATGTCCGATCTCCCACAAGATGTATACAACATCTCAGTTTACATATCGCTGGTAATAGCGCAATGTGCAGTAGCGCGATTTGCAAAGCAAGGATTCGATAGCCCAAGGCAAGCTCTAGGATATGGCACTTTCTAGTGTAGGCTCGGTATAGGTAGTTGGTAACAGGTAGCAGGTAATAGGTAGTAGGTATTAGATTTAGCGCTGAAACACCCAACCTGGTATGTACCTGGGCGCATGGCGCGGGCCCCTGGCGGGGGGTGAATGAGGTATGTCCATGCTGGGTTGCGCATCAGCTCCCCCGGCTGCAGCAGGAACAGCTTGACGGCCTCGGCTTCGCGCAGCACAGGATGGCGGGTGAGGCCCTTCAGAAATGCCTGTCATGTCAACAGCAGCAGCAGAAGCAGCAGCGGTTGTGGCGACTGCTGTGGCCTCACACTTAGCCTTGGTGGACGGCCCCATGGCTGTAAGTTGAAGTTTCATTTCTCCTATTCTCCTTTTCTCCATTTTTCTTTTTTCTTCTTTTGTTTTTTCTTCTTTTATTTCTTTCTTCTTTACTTCTTTCTTTGTACCCAAGCGGGCCTCTGGCTCCTAATGTGTGAGAAGCCACTGGCAATTGAGTAACCAGCCAGTTGCCCAGCTGCTGTGGGCCAGCCAGGCTAGCAGCTCTCTTGGGCCTCAGGCATTGCGTGCAGAGGTCAGTGCCCGGTGTCATGATAGCCCAGGCAGCCGTGTGAGCAGCAGCATGGACCTTGGGGGCTGCATGGTGAAGCACATATGTGACTCTCGACAGGCCCTGGGCGGTGTAGCCCTGTGCAGGGCAGCCAGCCAGCTGATCAGCCCACCTGCAGGTCAGCCCGCCGCAAGCGAATGAACCTGCAGCAACAGGCAGACAGGAGAAGCAGAACAGGTTGTAGTGCCTTGCACCATTGCATGTGCCAACGCACTGGCAAGCACACCACGGAAGGACACTGGAAGCCAGGTCCATAGTCGGCTGGGCCAGGAGAGCAGCACAGAAGGTGGGTCACGGGAGGGGCCCTTCCAGGCGTGTGGGCGGGCAGATGGTGGCATGACTGCAGGTGCAGGTGCTAGTGCGGGCCGAGGGGCAGTTGAGGGGCAGTATGATAGGCACTTACTCATCCTGTGCCATCTTGCCCTGCAGGAAGCTCTTCTCTGGCAAGGGCGGGATGATGAGTCCCCTGAATTCAGCTCGCAGGAACTTGTGCAGGGCCTGGAGGCAGCAGGAGAAGCGAGGGATGGGGTGCAGGCAGCAGCAAGGGCGGGGTGCAGGCGACAAGAGAGTGGGGGTTATGGGTGGAGGCAGGAGGAGGGGAGGGGAGGGCAGCAGCAGCACAGTCCTGCACCCAGGGAGGCTCCTATGTGACCAGCATCATCTTGCAGCATGGCTGGACGTTGTTCCTTCTTCTGGTCCTAGCCAGCATGGTCACATGGTGCATGGTTACTTGGCCGCATGGCGCATGGGTCCTCACATCAAAGTCACTGAAGCGGCGCCGGACCTCCATGCCTTCCGCAATGAAGCCAGGCATGTCGCTGTGCGTGACCACCGTGTAGGTGACGTAGTGCGTCTTCAGGCCCAGCCCACTGACAGTCTCCACCTTCTCAGGCTCCTTGATGGTCACCTGCAGGGTCAGGCACAGCAGCAACCAGGGCCGCTGCCTTCTCAGTGCGTGGCACACAACACTGGCCCACATCTGCACACTGGCTGTGGGAGTGATGCTGATGATGGGCCCACAGCCCACTGCTGAAAGCAGCATAACCATGTGTGTGGATGCTGCCGCTGCTACTGCTGCTGCCACTGCTGCCGCCGCTGCTGCCGCTGCTGCCACCGCTGCTGCCACCGCTGCTGCCACTGTTAAAAGCAAGTGACAGTGGCAGCACAGCCAGGGTTTGTAGGGGAGCAGTAAGCCGCACATCATGGCAATCATGACAAGGCATGCGGCCTGGCCTGCTGGTGGGGCCGACCTTGGCCTGGTCAAGGTTCCTGGCATCGCACAGCAGGCAGGGCCAGGAGGGTGGAGCACTGAAGAGGTTGCTGACCAAGGCACTGAAGCCTGGCCTGACTTAACCTGCTCCAGCAACGACTTATGGCTACGGCATTCCCCAAGCTGCTACCCCTGTGCTATGCTTTGCCCTGCAGCCGCTTGGCCATGCTCCTGAACAGCAGGCTTGCTGCAAGCTGGTGGAGCGGCCAGTGGGCCAAGCAGGTAGGGGGGTGGAGGTGGCGAAGGCACTGTACAAAGCTCAGGCCAGCTCTGCAGAAACAACCCTCAGCCCTACAAGCTAAAGCTGGACTGCAGCCAGGCCAGCACAAGGCCAAGGACAATGCAAGGCTGAGGACAAGGACCGAAATCCTGAGGTGGCCATCTGGTGGTCAGGCAGCAATGCACAGGGTGGGCAGCTGAAGCCTTAGGGCAGCCACTCTGGCACAGTGGCCTGATCTGGCCCAGGAATTGTGACGTATGATGATGATGACCTGGTGGGTGGGTCTGACTTGTCTGCAGTCATGCTTGCCTATGATTGAGGCTGGTCTTCTCCCCTCATGAGTGTCGCAATGCTCCGGCTGCACCAGCACTTGTACTTTTGATGAGGTGCCCAGTGACCAGCACTTATTTTCACACAACCGTGTATTTTTCACGGGAAACCCAAGTTGCTTGAAAAAGCCACCGCCCGTCGCACTGCGCATCGCGTGATGGCTAAGAAGAAGCACAAGAAGGACCCGGGAAAGAAACAGAAAGGTGCGTGACCCTAGCCGACTGTGGGCTACTGTGGGCTACGCGCTGTGTGATAACCCGTCGCTCCTGTTGGTTCCACTGCAGCGTCTCGTTCCGCCCAAGGCAAGCAACGCCAGGAGCGACGGGATGGCTGGGCAACGAGCAGGCGTCAGGTCCGTGTGTCCCCGCCTTATGTGTCCCCGCACTGTGTGTGTTGACCCCGCCTTGTGTCTTGGCCTGTCAAAATGGCAACTTTGATTGGCTGCAGGTCATCAAGGACCCGAGGGTGCAGTGCTGCGCGGCTGCAAGAAGACGCGGCGCAAGCTGCGGGAGCACCTCCGGCTGCGGGCTGAAACCCACTCCCAGCTCCGCGTGATTGCGTCGCTGTTTGTGCTGCGGATTTTCTTGACATGCCTGGTTGGCTACCCCTCCCCGGGGTACCTCAGCGCCCCTGAACCTCCAGCCGTGCAGCCCCCCCAACCCCCTGATGCTCCCCCCCTACCCGCCCTACCCCCACGTGCCCCTGCCCAGCCTGCAATGGCCAGCAGCCCTGTGAGGTGGAGCTGGACAAACTCAGTGCCACAAGGCCTGCAGGCTGGAAGCCCCCAGCAGGGCAGGTGGAACACCGCCTGGTGCGCCCAGCCTGGAGCCAGGAGCGTGGCCAGCCAGTGCGGGGCATGATGTGGTGCCCGGTAGTGGCCCCCCGCAAGCCCCCACAGGCCCCACGCAGCAGCCAGGAAGCCACACAGCCAGCAGCCTCAGAGCCAGGGCCCAGCACTCCCCTGCCAGCCAAGCGCAGCAAGCGCACCAAGGCTGAGCCAGGGGCAGCTGAGCCCACCAAGGGCAAGGGCAAGGGCAAGTCTGCTAAAGCCAAGCCAGCACCACAGCCAGGCAGGTGGCTGGACAGGGACTGCAATGCAGCATTGAACATGCAGCGCATTGGGGAGAGCAGGTGGCGCCCGCTGGAGCTGTGCTTCTGGCCAGACCAGGGAGCTCTGCCAGCCAAGGGCAAGGAGTACCCTGGCCTGGGCTACAAGTGGGTGCGAGACAAGCCCCCCAAGGCCCAGGAGCAGCAGCAGCAGCCTGCTGAGGCACAGTAATGTGTGCCCCCCCCCCTCTTGAGCTGTCATCAGCTTACAATTAGTGCATGTTTTGTCATGCCAACTCTATACGTTGCCCTTACGGGTCAGGCAATAGTGTAGGTGGTAGGCTCAACACTCCACACAGCCACACTGTTTGAGTCGGATCTAGTTAGTGGCTGCTAGTGGCTGATAGTGGCTGCTAGTAGGTACTTCTGATCCGGCTCAAATGGTGGCCCTAGTGAGGGACAATATGGCTGGTCTTCTCCCCTACCCTGCCCCCTACCCTACCCCACCCTCCCCATCTCCAGTTCTACCCACTCCAGCCTGGGGTCTGACCTGGATCGGTCCCTCAAGGCTGGCAGCAAAGCTGGCGACGCCGCGCGTGTCTGTCAGGCTGGCGTGGCCCATGTGAGTGTGGCTGAGCCCAACCTGCACATCCTCTGTAGCTGAAATCTCCGAGCGTGCACGTGAGGAGGAGCTGGGCTCAGCGGGGAAGGCTGAGGCCATGAGGTTGAGGCCAGAGGTATTGCCAGAGCCTGCGGGTCCGCAGGGGGAGGCACACAGCACAGCTGGTTGAGTGCATGATTGTGAGGCAAAACTACTAACGACTGCTGGCCTGCACAAACCACCGTTATGAGCTAGGCCTAGCCAGAAGGTCTGACACAGAGGCTAGGAAACTTTGCTCCATGCCAGCAAGTTACATGACACCCGTTGGGTCAGGCGCATGTTGCCTGCAGGATGGATGAAAAGGTGCTGCCAGTCACACTGGTCATGCAGGGTAAGCAGCCAGTCAAGCACTTGACATGCCGCCCCTGCTAACCCCTTCATAGCTCCGATTACTCAGCATGGTGAATAAAACATGGGCATGGCATCAATGGTACAATCAACAAAGCACCATCACAACTCGCTATAGTTTACTAAGACCACCGTGAGGTGCTGTGCCAGCTCACCTCCCATGCTAAACTTGCCCACATTGTCTGACAGCAGATTAGTGGAGTCCTTCAACATGTGGCCCATGTGCAAGCTGTCTTTTGAGGCTGGAGAAAGGTCTTGAGCCTGTGGACTCCCCTCAAAGTCATGAAGAGGACTGAGCACTGGCAGCGCAGGCTGGTCACTGGGGCGCCCAGCCAGGCTATCATATGAGGTTTCGGTGGTACCCAGCAGGTCTACAGTTGAAGTTACGAAAGAACCCATTTCTTCCAGTGGGTCATTCCCCTGCAGCAAGCAAGCTTCCGGGTGTCGGATTGCATGCCAGCACCGTTCGCCGGGCTAGTGCGCAGTCAGCACCTGTCCACCTGGGCCGCTCATGTCCGCGGGCCGCACCAGATCGCGACAGCTATTTATGAGGTAGTGGCAGGAGTATGAAGCGATCTTCACAGCCAGGCTATCAAATCAACTCAACGGCAAAGGGTGTTTTAAAAAGATGAAAAGTAAATAAAGGAATGTGGTTAGATTTTATCCGGGGTGCGGTCAATGGCGGGGGTGACCAGATGAAGTAGAAGAAAAAAGTAAGGAGATGAAGTGCAGGAAAAAAAAGTGAACCAAAGACATCAAGATACCTCACGAGTGTCTCCAGAGTGAGGGACCAGGTTCATTTCGTTGCCACGACAGGCAGAAGCAGCCATGAAGGACAACTCTGTGTCAAACAACACTCATTCAACATGGAACAATATGTTTGACTGTGGGTAATCTTACTCGGCTACTCCAATCAAGTTGAAGCATCCTCGGTCGCACCCTTGATGACTATCAACCCCACACCGGTGGCACTCTTTTCCCTTGAAGCACTGGGCACTTCATCAAAACCAACAGATTGATGCTTTTGTAAGGGTAATAGCATGTGCAAACTACTAGGCCCTATGCCGCATAGGCTATGCGTTATTGTGGGCCCGGCCATCAATACCCCGGCGGTGCTCCGCAGCCCGGTGCAACCTCTGCCTGCCCTTGGGCAGCCGGTCATTGACTCGCTTGTAGCCCTGCTCGTACTCCTTGCCAATGGGGGGCAGAGCCTCCAAGCCATCATAGTTGCACAGCTCCAGGGGGCGCTGCATGCCCTCCCCAATGTGTTGGGAGTTGAGGCAGGGGTTGGTGTCGCGATCCAGCCACCTGCCCCATGGGGGGCCCAGGGGTCGTGGTACTGGGCCAGGTGGGGGCTGGGCATGGGGCTGGTCCTGGGCTGGGGGAGGGGGAGGGGGGAGGGGTCCCTTGGCAGTGGGAGGGGGATCCTGGGCGGGGGGAGGGGAGTCCTGGGCAGGGGGGTGCTGGGCTGGGGGAGGGGGTTGGGCGGCATCTCATGGCACCACAGCAGGCCCCGTACATACATAGCATGCCGCAGGCTCCAGGCTGGGCGCAACAGCCGGTGGTTGACCTGGCCTGCTGGGGTTACCCAGTCTGCGGGCCTCGGCTGGTCAGGCGGCAGGTGCAACTCACAAGGCTGGCGGGCATGCACGAACGAGCTGACACGGCTGGTGCGGAACTCATCCACCATCACAAGCCTGTCAGGTATGTCATCCGTGCTGGCCCTGCTAGGCTGCTCCACCACCTTGCAAAACCCTTCCCACACCGCCCCGCCTTCCACCCACCCTAATCATAGCAGCCCGCTCCCAGGGACATCGCCACTCCCCTCTCCCGGTCGTAGTGCTGCCTAGACACCCACTTCATGCCCTCCACCACCGTCAGGTCAGGTCAGGTCAGGTCAGGTCAGGTCAGGTCAGGTACCAGGTCAGGTACAGGTCAGATACCAGGTCTGGTACCAGGTCAGGTGTTAGGTAGGTCAGGTCAGGTCAGGTATCAGGTCATACCTTCTTACTGGCGCCAGCGTAGCTTGAGTTACTCCTTCCACAGCACATGCCGGGTGGCCTTGAGGGCCAGGAAGTGGGCCCGGAGGCTGTTTAGGGCGGTGCCATCTAGGGTGGCAACTGCCAGCTGTTGCAGTTGTGGTTGGATGGCAGTTGATCAACGGGCTGCGTCCCGCTTGGCTTTTGTAAGCCCGTTGTCATGCTTGAGCTGCCCCTTGGTCAGCTCCCACTCCAATTGCCGCAACACCTTGCCTGTGGCTGGGTCCCACCGTGTAGGTGACGTAGTGCGTCTTCAGGCCCAGCCCACTGACAGTCTCCACCTTCTCAGGCTCCTTGATGGTCACCTGCAGGGTCAGGCACAGCAGCAACCAGGGCCTCTGCCTTCTCAGTGCGTGGCACACAACACTGGCCCACATCTGCACACTGGCTGTGGGAGTGATGCTGATGATGGGCCCACAGCCCACTGCTTGGTCTGGGTGACGCCTGGGTCCACCCCTACAACGACGTGGGTGTCGGGGTTGAAGTCACTTGTGGCTGTGAGCTGACGCCCAATGACCGGCAGCTCCACTGGCTCCTTGACTGCCTGGCTGCGGACAATGTGCACACTGATGCTGACCCCATCTGTCTCTACCCTACGCGTAAACTCCCACCCGTTGTTTTGAAGCTGGCTGTACTTGATCCGGCTCAAATGGTGGCCCTAGTGAGGGACAAGAGGGCGGCAAGGTGGTGTGCAGGCCCAGGGGCACAGACCAGCTGCGGGGCAGGGTGGTGCTTGTGGATGAGCACCGCACCAGCCGGGTCAGCTCAGCAGTGAATGGCCAGCAGCCCTGTGAGGTGGAGCTGGACAAACTCAGTGCCACAAGGCCTGCAGGCTGGAAGCCCCCAGCAGGGCAGGTGGACCCCCGCCTGGTGCGCCCAGCCTGGAGCCAGGAGCGTGACCAGCCAGTGCGGGGCATGATGTGGTGCCCAGTAGTGGCCCCCCGCAAGCCCCCACAGGCCCCACGCAGCAGCCAGGAAGCCACACAGCCAGCAGCCTCAGAGCCAGGGCCCAGCACTCCCCCTCCAGCCAAGCGCAGCAAGCCGGCAGCTGAGCCCACCAAGGGCAAGGGCAAGGGCAAGGCTGCTAAAGCCAAGCCTGCCCCACAGCCAGGCAGGTGGCTGGACAGGGACTGCAATGCAGCGCTGAACATGCAGCGCATTGGGGAGAGCATGTGGCGGCCGCTGGAGCTGTGCTACTGGCCAGACCAGGGAGCTCTGCCAGCCAAGGGCAAGGAGTACCCTGGCCTGGGCTACAAGCGGGTGCGAGACAAGCCCCCCAAGGCCCAGGAGCAGCAGCAGCAGCCTGCTGAGGCACAGTAATGTGTGCCCCCTTTGTTGAGCTGTCATCAGCTTACGCTTAGTGCATGTTTTGTCATGCCAACTCTACATCATAGCCCTAACGGGTCAGGCAATAGTGTAGGTGGTAGGCTCAACACTCCACACAGCCACACTGTTTGAGTCGGATCTAGTTAGTGGCTGCTAGTGGCTGATAGTGGCTGCTAGTAGGTACTTCTGATCCGGCTCAAATGGTGGCCCAAGTGAGGGACAAGAGGGCTGTCTGCCACGAACTGCTCCCTTGTCAGGTCAGTCATGCCCAGGTCAACCAACAACCCATGCAGCTCCCTGTCATCGATGACAAAGTGCATTGACAAGCACTGGACCACTGCTAGTCAGACCCTCCCAACTCTGATAATTGCTTTTACACAACCTTGTCATGCATGTCCTGGTGCCGAGACGTGTGCGATTTGCGTAGCACCGTGCGGCAAGCGATGACCGCTTAGTCTGCTATACGCCCGTAATGCCAGGAACTCTGTAAACGAACAAAGTGCGCCCACCAATCAGCCCACCAATCGCTCTCACCACATCGCGCAGCGCAAGTCAGCTGTGCTTCGCAATACCGTGGTTGCCTCCTAACGCTCTAAAGGCAAGTACAGCCGGCGCTTGTGATTCCTGGACCACTTTTCAAGAGAGTTGGGAGGGTCTGACTGTTAGGCAGCCCTGCCTGCTGCCCATGGTCATGCGCTTGTTGATCTCCGCCACCACTGCGGCGGCTAAGATGCTGGGCTAAGATCAGGCCGGGCTGCCTCCACCAGGCGACGCTGAGCTGTTACTTCCTTGACAGCATGTCCCTTATCATTGAGATCTTGCTGCCCGCTGCCACTGGCACCTGCAGACACCGGAAAGCACAGCACACGCACGGCAGGACTTGATGTACGGAGTCGCAATGTCGCGTGATGCACACAGCGTCGCGTCGTCAATCAGCGTTGGGGGGCCTAGCCTTTCGTCAAGCTTTGCGGCTTACCGGCTACGGAGGTAGCGGGGGAGACGGGGCGCTTGCGTTTCTTATTCCGCGACAATACAGGGATTCAGCAACACCATCCAAGCGGAGAGGCCGTGCTGGGGTGCGCATCAGGTTGCCATGCCACCGGAGTGCCGGCAACCGGAGTAGGGCGGAAGTGATGTCCATTACACCAATACATCATTACATAGCCAACCACCATACAAACTTCAGAATGGAATGTACACAGACAACACTGAGTGCGAGTCTGCCCCTCGCCAGTAAGCTATTCGACAGGCACGTCACTGAGTGCCTCACTCTATGGTGCATCTCGTAAGGTGAGGCAACTGGCCGCATCCATACGTGTACTTCGCGATCGCCCTCTGCGCATCCTGAGCTAGGTCCAACTCTGTATGACAGTCCTGGTTGGGCAAATTGGTGTACTCCATTGAGGTAGGTTGCTGACAATCACACTTGTATCTTGCAATAGCTAGTTCGGTTTTGTGGGAAGCACCCCAGCCCACGGCCTTGCCAGATCCACTGATGATGCCCTAGAATTGATGTAGCAGCTCACCCCTGCCACTGACCCCTGCTCAACTTAACAGGCCTGGAGCGCATTGACTCATGCGGCTCGCGAGAAAACTGAACTTGCACGCTTGCATGCATGTATTTCCTTGCTGCACTGTCCTACCTCGGATTGTGAGTGCACACTGCTGATTACGTTCTGCAGCTGTGCGTGGGGCGCGAATGCCGATTCTATGGTAAAAGGATTATACTGTGAGCTATAAGCGGGCGTGGTGCAGTTTCCTCAAGGTGCTCAATGTGAACAGGGAAGCGTCTCGCACGAAGGTGCGTGTGGCTCCGGTGTGCGTTCGGCACACACACCGGTGAACAGCTGAGGTGCAACAGTGTGTTCATTACATTGTTGCTATCATGGTGCAGCCCTGAATGGAGCAGCCAAAGCGGAAAGCGCTCCGGATATCTGGCGCACTTCACGCAATGATTCTTAGCCGGCAGAGCGGCGGCCCCTCCAGCTATGGACCCTCCACTGCAGCGGTGTTCAGTGGGCCGTCATTAGCCGCGAGACACACTACCTTTTGCCAGCAGCTAAAGGGCGCTCAAAGCTTAGGGCCAGGTGGTCCAGACAGCAAGCCGGCCACACGAGCAGGACCATCGTCAATATCCACAGCCATCACTGGGGAGGACGACTTGCCATTCTTACCTGCTTCACCAGCCCGCACAGGCTTGCTTTCACTCAGTGCTGTGTGTGACACCGGTCCAACTCGGGACAGCCCTTCAGCTGTGTCCTACAGGCCCATACCACATCCTATGACCCGTTCCCACCTCCCTGTCAGCTTGGCTGGAACTCCCAGCCATGTGCTGCAGCGCAAGCGTCCAGGAAGCTGCAGTATTCGTGCAGACAACTATGCCTGTGCCTCGTCTGGCAGCTGCCTACCTGGCACAGCTTATCTGGCAACCTGCAACTATGACAGCCAGCAGCAGGAAGAGGATGACGACTGCCTCGATGATGCTGACTCGCATCTGCCAAGTTTCCCCAAAAGCAGTACCAAGCAACTTCAATTCCCCGCCCCGTTGCCAGCAAGGTTGCCCCAGCTGACACACATGCCAGCACGGCAGGCAGCGCCCAGCTTCCACCAGGCACCCAGAGGATGCAGCTTGCCACAGGGTGGTAGTGCGACCTGCAGTAGGCCATCCGCTGGCCTCACGCCTGGGACGCCACTGGGCACATGCCTACCCAAGCACTCCTGTCCTGCCACAGACCATTACTTCAGTGTTGCCAGGTCCTCCTTGGCCACACTTGACCTCGACATCCACCCTAAGAGGCTGTGCATCGAGCCAATCCAGGTGTGCTGGCTGCCTGTCAATATTCTGTCATATGCGACCTTGGCTGCGACTTACCACCTCATCATGCTGATCATGCGCTCATGTTGCATGGTTGCGACTGTGCCTGCAGAGATCGCAAGAGACACCAGATGTCAGCAGCCTCCCGCCCCTGCCAGACAGTGTCCAGGAGCAGGATCACCTCCTGCCCAACTACATCCCATGGCCTCTGCCCATGCCCGACAGCACTGAAGAGTGACAGGGCGTGGGTCCGCGGGCTGCCTTCTTGCGGCCTGCCTCCCCATGTTTGTCAGTAAAGGAGCCTTTAGGGACGGCCTTAGCAAGCAAGACCACTGCTCCCTGGTGGCCGTCCCACCAAGACTTGTTGCAGGATGTTATGGTTGCTGCCAGCACTAGACGTAGGTGCGGACGTCCACACTGTACATATCCACACACAACAGGCAGGTGGCAAGCATGGACCATGTGTATCACTAACATGTGACAACGGATGTGCTGCAGTCATTAGCAGGTTCAGCATTTTGCATCTCCCTTCATATGAAGCCTCATCTGGGTCTTTATGCTCTTGCTGTAGCTACCCACCGAGACCAGTGTCCTGCATTTCTTTCTCTCATCAGGGTTTGGGGCAAATCAGTATGCACGCATTGTGTGAGACAAGTGATTGGCATAGTGCATGCAAGGAGAGTGCTGAGCAATCTTGCTACCTTGCCATGCAGCAGGTCATGAGATGTGTGAACAGACCTTACGAATGTTACTCATGCTCCTCCATCGCAATAATCTAACACATCCAAGCAAAAGCGGTGGCAATCTAACATCCTGAAGGCATAGTGTTGTACCCCAGCTCTGCCCTGTGTTGTACCCCAGCTCTGCCCTTCTGGGCTTCTGTGCCTTCAAATGCCGTATGTCAGTACCTCATGCCCGCAGTATAGCGCATCCACTCCTTGTAACCTGCACACCTGCACAGCCACCAGCCACAGCCACCGAACCTCTGGTAGGCTACAGCCAAATGCATGCCTGCACAGGCAGGGCTGGATTAGGTTGTATGAGCTTGCTGGCCACACCAGGGCTGCGGGAGCAATGAGCCTTAGAGCACAGCCAGCAGCCTCAGAGCCATGACCAGCACTCCCCCGCCAGCCAAGCGCACCAAGGCTGAGCAGGCAGCAGAGCCCACCCAGCTCACCAAGGGCAAGGCTGCCACAGCCAAGCCAGCACCACAGCCAGGCAGGTGGGTGGACCGGGACTGCAATGCAGCGCTGAACATGCAGCGCTTCGGGGAGAGCAGGGGGCGCCCCCAGGAGCTGTGCTGGTGGCCAAACCAGGCAGCTCTGCCAGCCAAGGGCAAGGAGTACCCAGGCCTGGGCTACAAGCGGTTGCAAGACCGCCCGCCCAAGGCCGAGCAGCAGCAGTAGCAGCCTGTTGTGGCACACTAACGTGTGCCTTCTCTGAGCTGTCATCAGCTTACAATTGACGCATGTTTACCATGCCACATCAAAATCATAGCCCTGTCACAGGGGTGAGGCAATGGTGTAGGTGGTAGGCGCCCATGCCATGTGCCGTGAGCCATGTACATGGGAACATAACTCCACACAACCCCACAACACGCACCTGAGTGGTCCCTGGTGGTTCCTGGTGGTCCCTATTGGTCCGATTCTAACATAGGCCCTAGTGAGGGACGAGGGGGTGAGAAGCTCAATAGGGTCATGATAGCTGATGCTTTGAACTGGTCAACCTTGTCGACCAACACGTATAGGGCACTATTACCTCCAGGTGCCTCAGTGCCATATGTTGCCCCAATCGAGACGTTTGGGGTATGCTAGAAGGTGTGCATGCTACGGTCCTAGCTGACTCTTGCGGCTCCTCTCATTCAGGAGTCCCCAACATGGGGTTGGTAATCTTCATGCAAGTACTCGCTACGAAGTGCACCGATTTCGGTAGCGTTTGTTGCATTTGAATGTCAAGATTCGGCGACTGTCCCTGACTGTTTGCAGAGGCTACTGGGCCACGTCGGTCGCGGCGGTCGGTCGCGGCGAGGCTCGCATGAGCAAAACTGGCATGAATTTGAATGTCAAGATTCGAGCCGCCATAGCACTCAGCACAGTGCACAGTATTTAATGTTACAAGCTGCACCGCATAGCTGACAGAGTCCTCTATCCAGGGATGTGCGAAACCTAAATAGAATCCACGTGGCTGAGACGCGGCGTCGTTTTGATTACCAGGGGTCGGTTTCCTATCATTTCCAGCCATTTTTTGAATGTTGGGGACACCTGACTCTCATGCCGCTGCAACCGGACCGGCTACTGCCATCGCTGTTGCGCTACCACGGGCCGGGCGTCCTTCTTGTCCTTCTCATCCTCAACGCGCAGCTGTGATCCGTGACCGTATGGCAAAGGGCGGGAAGCGCCGGCAGCACAGCTCACAGGGCCAGTACCAGCTGGTCACGCACCGCTCCTTAAGCAAAGCAGGGCCTTACACGTGCAACTGGAGTCAGGGGTCGGTACAAGCTGTATGAGGCACTCCGCCGGGTCACACAAGGCCGTCGAGTTTGACTTGCGGAAAGCCCTGTAGGCAGGAGTAGGTGCATTGCCGGCTAACGACGTGGGCGGATGGGGCTGGTACAGTGGATGTTGCGACTCACTTACGGAGTAAGTTCAGTAATGCTCCTCTTGAGTCTCGAGATTTCAGATGCGCGCTTGAGGCGCATGCAGGTCACGGGCCTGACAGGTCTTGCGGTGGCGCTCATCTATCTTTTCCAAGAGAAGATTGTGAGTGGTACAGGCCATACAACTACCTGCGCATTCCATCATCACAGCTGAGGGAGCATGGCCCCAGTACGGCACCTGCTGTGCCCTCAGCTGTACGTGCCTAAAATCCCTGGCTTGGTGGACTCGGATCCGTTGACTCCTGAACGCCTTGGGTTGCAGTCTGAGGTGCGCAGGCCAGAAGGCAGTCCAGCCCTTGTTAGCGAGAAAGCACTCGACCAGACCAACGCAGCTACAAATGCAAAGCATGTCCTCCATGTCTTACAAGCATCACCTGCATCCCTGCACAGCCATGCACCTGAGTGCTGATGCTCTGTGTTGTTGAGAAGCAGGCTAGAGGTTAGAAAGCAGCCTGGCAGCGGACGTGCCCATAAGCTGCAGGGTGCTGGTCAGGGCTGCACAAGCCAGTTGCTTGGTGTCGCTGGAACTACCACTGCCCATGGAGCTGCTAGCTTCAGTGCAGGCCCATTGTGCCTGTGTCGCGTCCAGGATATCTCCATCACCACACGTGATGGTGTGCGCTTGCATGCCTGGCTGCTGGGCTTGGCGCCCTGGGCGCAACAGCACAGGCGCAACCGCCCAGTCATCCTGTTCTTTCAGGTGCTTCTGGTTGGTCTGGGCCTGGCTGCCAGTGTGTGTTGGGCCAGCACCGGCAATGGACAGCAACCAGCTGGCGCTGCGGTCACCCATACAGTCACAGTGACCTGGGCTGCGGGGCCTTAGGGAGGAGATAAACAAGCAGGGAGGCAGGCCTGCCTCTCTAGGCAGGCCTGCCCAGCAAGGCAGGCGGCAAGAGGTGTGGCCATTCGGAGCTAAGATCACTATGGCCTGTGTGGCGAGCCTGTGTGGCGAGCCTGTGTGGCAAGCCTATGTGGCAAGCCTGTGTGGCAAGCCTGTGTGGCAAGGCTAGCTAACTGGTCTGCGCCTGAACTGGTGACAGGAGAATGCCGGTGACATGTCCTTCCGCCTGCCCTTCCTGCGCACCATGATGCGGCGCCTGGACTGCCCAGTGCTAGCGGTCAGGTGAGTCGCCAGTTTCCAGTGGCCAGCTGTGGCCAGGCTGGGCAGGCCTGGCAGGCAAGCACCCTGGTACTGAAGCATGTCATTGGGCTCAGGGGTCAGGACTGAGGCAGGACTCATAGCCGCCGTTCAAATGGCTACGCTTGTGGTGGCAGTGGCACAGCCAAGCAGCCTTGCCAGGCAACCATACTAGACCATGCCCTTCATCAAGAACCCCCAGCATGAGTGACACAGCATTGCTGCAGCACGTGAGCGTGGGCAAACTGCCATGCGTCATGGCACCCCCGCCCCCTCCCTGAGCCGCACACCTGGCTGACCGGGGACACCAGCACAGGGGGTCCATGCCATCCCTCTACAGGTGTCCTTCAGGCGTTGCAGCCCAGGCAGGGAGGTACTGCAGGCAGGCTGTGCCCACACGGCACCTGCCTCATCAGCCTAGGCCGAGAAAGAGCAGATAAATGATGTGAAGTCCATGCACACCGTATGGCCAACTATCACCTACACTGTAGCTTGTCCCCTGCAACAGGGCTATGGCCCAGGACACGGACTGGCGTGAGTGATATGCGCTGATACAATCTGATGCAGCCTGATGCAGCGCCCTGGCACACACCGCCTTGCCATAGGCTGCCGCTGGTGTGCCTTAGACGCTGACCTTGCAGCGGCAGGAAGTCCAGGCCTGGGCACTCCCTGCCTTTGACGTGCAGCTCCGCCCAACAGCACACCTTCAGTGGGCGCAACCTGCTCTCCCCAATGTGCTGCAAGTTCAGTGGCAGGGTGGGCTTAGCAGCCTTGCCCATGGTCCTGCCCTGTTGCTCAGCCTTGGTGCGCTTGGTTGGCATAAGGATGCCCGGCTGGCTGTGATCTTGTAGGGCTGGGCGCGACAGCCAGGCTTTGTCCTGTGGTGGCCTTGACAGCCTGCTCAGCCTTGGTGCGCTTGGCTGGCGGGGGAGTGCTGTGCCCAGGCCCAGGCCCAGGCTCTGAGGCTGCTGGCTGTTTAGCTGGCTGGCTGCCTGTGGGGCCGCGGGAGCTTGCTTGATATCACAGTGGTGACCCACATCAGGCCTGAGTCTTGGCCATCCTGTTGTTGGCCACAAGTGGGAGGGGCAGGTATTTGCCCACCTGCCCCGCTCTGGACTGCCAGCCTGCAGGCCTGGTGGGCTGCTTGGAGTCCAGCTGCTCCTCACTCCGCTGTTGGCCACTCACTGCTAAGCTGACCCGGCTGGTGTGAGTTTCATCCACCAGCACCCCTTTGCCCCACGGCTGGTCTGTAGGCTGACACGACGTTGCTGCAGACCCAAAGCACAGCATCTGCCCAGCACCATAGCCAGGCACACGGGTAGACCGCAATCCAGCCCAGCACCACCTTACAGCAGGCCACAAGCACCGCATCCTCACCCCAGCCGCCCCACATACCGATGCCAGCTGTACCAAAGAACTGCATGGCCATGGACACAGCAGCCACCTCCCTCCTCCAGCTACAGTCACACGTAAGGCACACAAGGCACGAGTGGCACACAAGGCACCAGTGGCACAGAGCACCGCGGCTTGGTCAGAGGAATGGTGGTGAGGACAGGTCCCGCATGCAAGCCGTGTCATCCGCGTTGAGCCGCCCTCGCTTTTCCTGCTTCACTTGAACCATGCCCTTCTTGCGTTTCATTGCATTTTGTAGTTCATGGCAGCAGGACAGGCGTGTTTCACATGACTAGGGTTTGCATGTCTTTTTGCATGTTCTCACCATTTTACGTTTACTCTTTTTCAAGCGGTCTTGGTGGTCATCAGCGACGCCTTCAGCTTGCATACCTGTACTGCATCCCTCTGCTCCATGGCACTGTGGCTCAGCGCCCCTCACAACGCTGCATGTTTTATTTCATTTTGTTCACCCTCACAGCCCAGTCCCGCCCGCCTGGCTGGCTGCTCTGGCTCTACTCAGCCACGCTCCCTGGCTGCTGGCTGCAGCTACCGAGGTTACGGGATGAGCCACGGGCGGCCTAGCGAGCGTGGCCTGCAGCTGGATGCCCAGGCTGGCCTGGACTACCTGCTGTCCCGCCCTGACCTGAAGGACCGCGCGGTGGTGCTGTTTGGCCGCTCCCTAGGGGGCGCTGTGTGCACGTACCTGGCCGCGACTCGCCAACACCAGGCAGGTGGGGTCAGCAGCAGGCGGGTGGGAGGCAGCAGCAGGCGGGTAGGAGGCAGCAGCAGGCGGGTGGGAGGCAGCAGCAGGGGGGTGGGAGGCAGAAGCAGGGGGGTGGGAGGCAGCAGCAGGGGGGTGGGAGGCAGCAGCAGGGGGGTGGGGTCAGCAGCAGGACCCTGAAGTACGGCCCCGGAATGCGAACCTAGCAAGAGGGGTGTGAATCAGAAGTCTAGGCGCTGGGTCAGAAGTCTAGGTGCTGGTTGCAAGCAGGGGGTGTCCTGCATACTGACCCTGGTATGTGAGGCACCGCTCGAGTCAACCTCAAGGTGGGCAGCTGGGCTGGCCATACGCCACACAGCCAGATAGCAGCTTGGTGGGTGTATACCACCACCAACAACCACAATACCGAGATTAACATGGGGGCAGGCGGTGCTGGTGTGAAGACAAGGGAGAGTTGGAGCCAGGGCACGGACATAGGCTGGGGTCGGGGTCAGGGCCAGGGTCAGAGTTGAGAGCAGGGGTGCCCCATGCCCTTGGCTCTGCGGCCTGGCTGCAGGTGCATGCCCTCATTATTGAGAACACCTTCATGTCGGTGGAGGAAATGGTGGCCCAAGTGCTGCCGCCCCTAGGCATTGCGATTGGGCCGGGCAAGCTCCTAAATTTCCTGGTTACCAACAAGTGGCACAACCGAGATCAGCTGCCCAAGATCACACAACTGCCCATCCTCATGTTGGTGTCATCCCTGGTGAGCTGGGCTGGCGGTGCTCAGGGCTGCAGTGCAATGGGGATGGCTGGAGGCGGCTGGCTTATGGCTGGGGTGATGAAGCCTGGGGTGTGGCTTGGATCACCGAAAACAGCTTGGCTAAGCTCACATCTTTAGGCCGTGGGGACTTATCTGCTAGTGTGCGTGGCTAGGTTGGGGTCCCTTGGCACGCCTGCTGTCCTGCCTGCTGGGCTCAGCTGCTTGGGTGTGACCTGGCTGTCGCTGGCATCGAGTCACACTTGTGTGGATGGCGCTGGTGTTGGTGCAGGACGAGATGGTACCGGCGAGCCAGATGTACGCGTTGCATGCGCTCAACCGCGCCCCGCATTGCGAGCTGGTCACGATCCAGGGCGCGCACCACTTGGACGCGTACGAGCACAGCCCCGAGGAGTATTGGGGTGCGCTGCGCAACTTCATGCTCACGCACGTCGAATCTCGCGCCGCGGGCGGCGTGGCCAGCGAGTGAGCGCGACGCCGTAAACAGGCGTGGCCTCATGCAAGAATAGGATGGTTCATACCGCTGGAGCTGGCAGCCGTTGGGCTGCTTCGCTGCCCTTCCCTTTCAGGGGTTCGCGACTTTTTGTAACGCACTGTAACGCTAGGTACTTGGCTCCATGCCACGGCGCCGTGATCTGCACGATGATGATGGCTGTGTAACGTACTGCGCAGCCCTCTTGTCCCTCACTAGGGCCACCATTTGAGCCTACTAGCACCTAAGTACCTACTAGCTAGATCCGACTCAAACTAGATCCGACTCAAACAGTGTGGCTGTGTGGACTCGGAGTCTGGTCACAGTCTGACTCGGAGTCAGAGTCAGTGTCACACTCCATGCTGGCAGGCTGGGCAGGGGCAGGCTGGGCAGGGGCACGTGGGGGTAGGGCGGGTAGGGGGGGAGCATCAGGGGGTTGGGGGGGCTGCACGGCTGGAGGTTCAGGGGCGCTGAGGTACCCCGGGGAGGGGTAGCCAACCAGGCATGTCAAGAAAATCCGCAGCACGAACAGCGACGCAATGACGCGGAGCTGGGAGTGGGTTTCAGCCCGCAGCCGGAGGTGCTCCCGCAGCTTGCGCCGCGTCTTCTTGCAGCCGCGCAGCACTGCGCCCTCGGGTCCTTGATGACCTGCAGCCAATCACGGTTGCCATTTTGACAGGCCAAGACACAAGGCGGGGTCAACACACACAGTGCGGGGACACATAAGGCGGGGACACACGGACCTGACGCCTGCTCGTTGCCCAGCCATCGCGTCGCTCCTGGCGTTGCTTGCCTTGGGCGGAACGAGACGCTGCAGTGGAACCAACAGGAGCGACGGGTTATCACACAGCGCGTAGCCCACAGTAGCCCACAGTCGGCTAGGGTCACGCACCTTTCTGTTTCTTTCCCGGGTCCTTCTTGTGCTTCTTCTTAGCCATCACGCGATGCGCAGTGCGACGAGCGGTGGCCTTTTCAAGCAACTTGGGTTTCCCGTGAAAAATACACGGTTGTGTGAAAATAAGTGCTGGTCACTGGGCACCTCATCAAAAGTACAAGTGCTGGTGCAGCCGGGGCATTGTGGGGGTATGCACTGACTCACTGACTATAGGATTCAGAGTCCGAGTCGTACTGCGCAGTCAACCCTCATAATCATCCTGGGGCGTAAACGCGACACTTGCCCCACACGCACAGACGTTCAGGTAGCACCTTACTGAATCTAGCAACATTATGTAGGAAGCAAGACAAAGTGTTGGGGTGCGATGCTCGCCTGCTTGTAGCAGTTTCATGCATTACAACAACGCAGCACAACCTAGCCACAACCTACCCACCACCCCTAACAACCCACCGCAAATCAAAACCCCGCAGGAGATATCTCGCAAGTCGGGAAGTGTTGGTACTGATCACAACACCAGCACCACCAGTGCAAGCACTAAGCATGGTGCACGCGACATCGCCTGCTCAACAATGGTCACTAATATGCCATACTGCAGGGTCACGCCGGACCATGATGTCCACACCATACATGGAGAGCAAACCCAAACTAGACCCAAGCAGTTATGCCATGCCCGCCATTGCAAGCAACAAACCCAACTCAAACCCAGCCCTAGACACCATTATATCCAAGTCATGCAGGCAATGAACATATCAGGTCATATCAGGAGTCTTCTCAGTAATGATAGTGTGATACAATGTTGCATTGAGGCACCACGGCATGGACGCCAAAATCGTGGTGAAGCACCTGAGGCATCGCTGACAGGCAGAGCAGGCATACCAGTATTGTGCACCCATGCAGAAGGGCCTGCCATTCTCACACGCTCACACACACACACACAATGAAAGGGTGGGACACAGCTAGCAGCCATCTGCAATCACTTCCCTCTCACGGTATGTGCTTGCGTCAACAGCGGTATGGGTGGAGATGCAAGCAATGGTGCATGTCCGTTGTTCCATTCATGGCCAAATGCACCTTGCCTGGTGCAACAAGACAAAAAAGAAGCAAAAAAGGACTGCCCTCACCCAACCCCGCCCAACCCACAGCACCCAGCCCCGCTCATTCAAAAGGCAGATACAAAGTGCTGCTCAGCTATTGCGGCAATGGCTTCAAATAGCATAGATCTGTCATGAATCCGTCAGCTTGTGTCATCAAAAAGGAGTCCGCGCTCACGCTACGCAAGGCTGCTTAGGGCACTGCTCGGATCCCAAAGCCTCGCATACCTGCCAACACCTACTTCACGCAGCTGCCAGCATCCATGCACAAGCTTGTAGACTGCACATGAACCTGTACAGCCTCGCACACACCCTACTGACCAGCACATGTGCACGAGTGCAAGC
Source organism: Haematococcus lacustris (assembly GCA_030144725.1). NCBI lineage: Eukaryota > Viridiplantae > Chlorophyta > Chlorophyceae > Chlamydomonadales > Haematococcaceae > Haematococcus > Haematococcus lacustris. The sequence continues at coordinate 2,081,884 of JASKMD010000029.1, read as the reverse complement.
AGACTCGGAGCCCAGGACACAGTGCTGTGCCCCTCCTCACCTCCCATGTGTTGCATCAAACTGCTCAGCAGCGTAGAGTGAGCCGCCCAGCACTGTCACTCACGAGTAGCATGAAATGCCTGCAGCACCCCCTTCCTCCTACCTCTCACCTCAAGAGTGGTGACCCTGAGTAATGGACCGGCATCAAGCCTGCCCTGCTGTTGGGCTGACCACCTATCTACCCTCCCCAAAGGCCGCAGCCGTGGCCAAGGCCCCCTTGCCCTCACGCTGGTAGGCAGCAGCCGGCTGCAGCCCCCCTAGCCCCAGCGTGCTGTCCTCACTGTCACTGTAGGTGGGGCTGTGGGAGTGGGACAGCAAGGAGGTGGAGGTGGCCGTGGTGCCCGTGGTGCCAAGGACCCCCTCCCCTATGGGGCTGGGGCTACGCAGGCTGCTCACGCCTTTGAAGGCAGAAGGCATTCGATGGTAAGTCCCAGCCGCGATTAGCCCAGCAGCTGCACATGCTTTAGCCACTAAGGGTTGGACCGGCCCGGGCAGGAGCCCTGTGGCCGGCAGGGACTGAGGGGCCGTCATCCAGCCCCTTGGCTGCTCTGCCCTTGCAGGCAGTGGGGCGCCCAAGCTGATGCAACTGCCAGGCCTCACCCCAGGGGCTGCTGGACCAATCGGGGCTGCAGGCTGGAATGTGTGGGTAGTCATGCAAGCACTGTGCTGCTGCTGCTGCTGCTGCACCATGCCCAGCTCCATAGCTGTGCTGGCACTGAGGTCTCCATGCCAGCCTGCCCGGCCACAATGCCCACTGCTCATGCGGTGGGCTCCATGCATGTCAGCATGCATGAAGGCACTTGCATGGCCTGCTAGTGGTGCTGCAACACTCCTGTCATGCTGCTGCCAGCCCTGCTCTAGCAGGGTGTGCCGCCCAGGTTCAGGCGCATGATACCCCCCTGGCTGGGCACTGGGGCCTGGAAAGCGGGCGCCTGGGGCCTGCTGCGACAGGCTGAGCATGCCCTGAGCATGTGCCCTGTCAGGCTGCTGCAGGGCACCAGGCGCAGCTGGCTGGTAAGGCTGTGGCTGAGTTCTTGCTCGCGACACAGCGGCCGACAGGGCTGAGGGTGGAGGGGACCCCTGAGAGCCCCATGGCCTGGGTGGGTGGCCTGGGTGCCTGTGCACGGTGAATCTGGGGTTGAATGCGTAAGAAGGGGAGGCTGGCCCACACACCTGCCTGTCTCTTCCGTACTGCTGCTGCTGCTGGTGGTCAAGCTGGCCAGGGCGGTACTGCTGGTGGGACACCTGGGGGTACAAGTGTGGGGCTGGTGCTGTAGTGCTGTGCTGCTGGCCGGGAACCCAGACATTAGATGGGGGCCCCATGCCTGCGTCCATGTACCTGCTGCTACGCACCGCCTGCTGCTCGCTGGGTGAAGGGGGAGGGTAGTGGGGCAGGTGGTGGTGCTGTGGCTCCTCAGGGAGGCTGTCAGTGCCTAGCAGCAGGGCGAGCGCAGACTCGTACTGCTCAACCAGGCTGGGCGACCCACTGGATGCCTGGATGTGGCTCAGCAACTGCAATGCTGACAGCTCCTGGTGCACCTGCACCTGTGCCTGCTGTGCGTAAGCTGCTGCAGCAGCCAGATACTGCGCATGCTCAGGCAGCTGCTGCTGCTGCTGCTGCTCTTTGCCAAGCATGAGTTGAGACATGATCTGCACAAGGTCTGGCTGCTGCTGCCGGTCTGCTTGCTGGTGCTGCATGTTAGCTATGGCGGCTGCCATTTCCTCTTGCAAGCCGCCATGGTGGTTCCCAGGCCTGGCGGTGTCTGCACCACAGCATAGCAGCCCGGCATTGTTGGCAGCTCGCAGCTTGTTTTGAAGGTGGGCCAGCTGTGCCAGATCTTCCAGGCTGAAACCTGGGGCTGGGGGGTTGCTGCTGTCCATGACAGCCGAAGGCCTGTCCTGCCAGAGCTCTCTGCCGGGTGGTGACAAAGGAAAGTCGTGATCAGGCCCGCCGCTGAAGGGATCCACAGCACCCGCCTCCATGCCGACCAGCTTAGCTGCATCGCCTGGCAGGTTGAGCACCTTCACACTGCTGACGCGAAGCTCGTCCAGAGTATGGGCAAAGAAACAGACCTTGCGGTTGCACCCAATGCCATCATTGCAAAGCTCAGTCCGGTACCTACACAACAAGGGTGCCACAACTGCTGTGGCTCCTAGCCTGAGTCCTTTTTGTCACAGAAAAGAGCTGCATTGCTAGGTGTTCAACCTGCTGGGGTGCAGCCAATACTCAAAGACATTGTGGCTGAAGGTACAAGAGTCCCCTCGTGGGCACGTCATGCTCTTCTTCTGCAAGCGCGTCGGGTGAAAAAGAATGAAGTGCGGCGATCCGTTTAGGCCGCCGTGACTTGCATCTACCTTGCACGCTTACCATCTCTGGGCATGCGACTCCGGTGTACTGGTGCAGGCGTGGGTCCCTGCGCTTGGCCTTCTCCTGCACCGGGCAGTAGCCCAGCACAGAGTCAACTGCATGCGGGGCTTGTTGTAAACTGCACCTAGCGATGTCCGCCACTGTCCCTACGTCGCCATTACGTGCTGCAGGTAGTAGCCCTAGCCACATCAGCAGCCAGCGCAGTCATAGATTCTTGCCAGTAGCACTCACCCCATTGTGCGCATAGGGGCAGGTTGTCCAGTCATGGCAATACCGCTTGGAGCACGGCAGCACCCTAGGCACCCAACACGAGTCGCAACGTCGTGGTAACAACGCCTTAGGGACATATACCCAATAAGGCCAACCGTATCAAGCAAAGCAGACCGCACTGACTTTAGCGCGAACATTCTGAAGTCGTCCTGCTTGTATAGTGGGTTGTCCGCATCTTCATTCGGAGGCAGCGGCGCCTGCAGGTTCAGGCGTGCATATTTACTACTGCCACCGCATCTGCTTACGTGGCAATACGCAATTCCGCATTCCTTCGGGGTACACTAGCTCACCTTGGCTCCAGACATGCGGTATAGGTCTACACGAGAACAAGGGAGCGACAAGCCGGGCAGAGATTGAAGCCGGTGACGGTTGCGAAATTCGTTGGGTTACAGAACCGGCGAAGATTGCAAAATGTGTTATGTGGGTTGCCAAGCCTTACTATTCAAGCAAGGCAAGAGTCACTGTGATGGCCCACTCCACCCCCTCGTCCCTCACTAAGAGTCCCTACGTAAGAGTCGGACCACTAGGGACCACTAGGGACCACTCAGGTGCGTGTGATGGGGGCTGTGTGGTGTTTTGTCCCATGCACATTGCACATAGCATGGGCGCCTACCACCTACACCATTGCCTGACCCTGTGACAGGGCTATGATTTTGATGTGGCATGATACACATGCGTCAATTGCAAGCTGATGACAGCTCAAGAGAAGGGCACACACTACTGCGCCACAGCAGGCTGCTACTGCTGCTGCTAGGCCTTGGGTGGCCGGTCTCGAAACCGCTTGTAGCCCAGGCCTGGGTACTCTTTGCCCTTGTCTGGCAGAGCTGCCTGAGCTGACCACCAGCACAGCACCCCTATGAAGCCCCATTCTGCGCAGCACACACAACCAGCCACTCATTGCCTGGCCTGCCTCTAGCCAACTGCACAGCCTGCAGGGGCGTGGGGCGGGCGCGGAGCCCCGGTGCACCACTCCCCTGTCAAAATCTCACAAGTCCCTTGCAAATGGCCCTGGCCCTACTTCTGGTGACGATCACAATGCATCGAACATCGACTCTGCACACCAAAGCTACACAGCAACAACACTCCTCCTCATGCGTAATATACCCTGTAGTGTGTGGACTTGTGGGTGAAACTCCCTCCACTGTAGCTCCTCCTACAGCTAGCCAGCCGAGGACGCTAGCCATCCAATCCGCAGATGGTCAGTATCCAAACCTCAGCTGCTGAAGCTGGACATCCCGGTGTGCCATGCAGACTAATCCCAGAGTGCCCATGCAAAGTGTGCCCATACAAGTGTAATGGACATCACTTCTGCCCTACTCCGGTTGCCGGCACTCCGGTGGCATGGCAACCTGATGCACACCCCAGCACGGCCTCTCCGCTTGGATGGTGTTGCTGAATCCCTGTATTGTCCCTACAACTGTATTCTCTACAACTGCAGTCCCCTACAACTGCATGCAAAGGCCCTGTCTGGTCCTGCTGCGCAGCCCTCTTGTCCCTCACTAGGGCCACCATTTGAGCCGGATCAGAAGTACCTACTAGCAGCCACTATCAGCCACTAGCAGCCACTAACTAGATCCGACTTAAACAGTGTGGCTGTGTGGAGTGTTGAGCCTACCACCTACACTATTGCCTGACCCGTTAGGGCTATGATGTAGAGTTGGCATGACAAAACATGCACTAATTGTAAGCTGATGACAGCTCAAGAAAGGGGGCACATTACTGTGCCTCAGCAGGCTGCTGCTTCTGCTCCTGGGCCTTGGGTGGCTTGTCTCGCACCCGCTTGTAGCCCAGGCCAAGGTACTCCTTGCCCTTGGCTGGCAGAGCTCCCTGGTCTGGCCAGTAGCACAGCTCCAGCGGACGCCACCTGCTCTCCCCAATGCGCTGCAGTAGCCCACAGTCGGCTAGGGTCACGCACCTTTCTGTTTCTTTCCCGGGTCCTTATTGTGCTTCTTCTTAGCCATCACGCGATGCGCAGTGCGACGGGCGGTGGCCTTTTCAAGCAACTTGGGTTTCCCGTGAAAAATACACGGTTGTGTGAAAATAAGTGCTGATCACTGGGCACCTCATCAAAAGTTGCGGTCCTGCTGCGCAGCCTGCAGTGTCAGCTGAGCCAGCCTGCCTCGCCTTCTTGAATCCTAGCAACAGCCAGCCAGCCGGACGGGCAGAGCTACACATTTAGCTAGGGCTAGAGGTCAAAGCTGGTGAGTGCTGCTGGGTCTGGCTCTGCTGCTGCTGCACCCGCGGGCCCCCACCTGCCCTGTTCCATGTGGCAGTTCACGCTCTTCCTAACAGGCAAACAATTCAGTCGCTTGCAGTCGCGATCTGTGCGTTGGGGTTCCTCGGCCACACTCACATTACTTGCATGATGCAACTGACTACACGGCTAGAAGTCTAATACGGCCGGGACTCATGTCATTAGTCAAATGTGAGTCGCTCCCCATTCACAAGCTAGGGGGTGCCAAGGATGCCGCCAGGGAGTCCAGGCCCTGTCCCTGGCCGGGCAGGTTGAGTGGCTTGGTGCTTGCAACCTGCAGCAAGCCAGCACCAGCTGCAGGCTGGCAGCTCTGCTTATGACTCCTGAGCCTGGCAATGAGCTGGATTGCATATGACATTGGGCAAACAGCCTGGTGGATGGTATTTTGGACAACGTAGGTCGCACCCCATGTTGTTAACAGCATGCAGGCATGGAGCATGCATGTGCAGTGCCTCACCGGCTTGAGGTGAGGGTGTCGGGGTCCAGCCGGCTGCTTGGAGGTGACCCCTGCAGGACACGAGCACACCCCTCCCACTTGGCACCCCGCAACGGGGTAGGTAGCAGCTGTAGCAGCTTCACGCTGGCTGGCTGCCAACGCATCCGCGCCAGTCACATTGTCTGAGGTCGTCTAGGGTGACCGGTCTGGCGTCACAACGAAAGGCAGCTTGCTAACAGGTACATCTTCCGACTGCCAATGGCTAAAGATTGGGAAGCTCTAAGACTGGCAGCAGTTTTAGTACCTCTGCGCACTTGCTTATACATTTAGTGTCGTACTGTATCCACATAGCCAACTCGTTGATTTTATATTATCAGGAGCTTGCTGGTACAGAAGGTGGTTCAGGGTGCAAGCCCAGCAGTGCATAGGTGGCAGGGTCGAGCCCAAACCCAAAGGCATACCAGCTGCTGCAGCAGAACTGCTGATGCTGCTACACAATGTTTATGCTCCCGTCTCCTACGATTGGGGGCTTAAAGGATTTGTTAAGCCTCATGACATGAGGGTCAAGTTTCTGTTTCAGGCTGAACCCACACCTCAGACACGGATTTCAATCTCACTGCCCATGTACCTGCCTGTCTACTAGCCTGCCTGCCCTCACCTGTGGGGACCCACTTCAGGCCCTCTAGCCTGACCTCATCGCTGCAGCTTCCCTGCACCAGGGGCGTCCACACTTTCTTCCACTCCCTCACTCGTCCCTCAAAGCCTGCACATGCCCATAGCGGCTACTGCATGTCGCAGTGAATGTATGCACACATACAAGGGAGCGTGGAAGCACAGGCTCCAGTGCTCACCACCAGGAGGGAAGGTACCAGGTGCTGCTGCGCGGTTCCGGTTGGCCATGCACCCAGTGCCGCTGAGAAGATGGAGGCAGATAACATAACCTGTGCAAAGTGCGGGAAGTCAAGACTGATAACTTGCGGGCAACGAACAAACCGAGTCCAATGCTCGAACTTTGCCAGCAGTGACAAGCAGTGGCGCAGGCACCCTGAAACATTACATCGACACATCCTAACGCAAAGGCCAGGTTTTAGCAACCATGGCGCGCAATCAGGAGAAGGCGCAGAGTATGCTGAATAGGTGCGTCGGAGAAGTCGGCTACATTGTCGCTACTCGAGTATGAAGGCGGGGTAAGACTGTGAATGAACTGCCCCAATGTGCTGCCACTACATTACAGGTATCTAGCTGGGAAGACAGAAGAAAAGCGTGGACCTAGAGAGAAGCGACCATACCTAGCTACAGAGTGTAGAGACTTGAATGAGGCAGACAAATGGCGCCAGCAGATCCTAAGGGAGATTGGCAAGAAGGTCATGGAGATTCAGAATGCAGGGCTGGGCGAACACAGGTTGAGCTGGGTTGCCATACCCCTGCACTTCTGCAGGCCAGCTAGAGCCGCCACCCATCGCAGTGGGCCCAGGCGTGCTGGCTTTCATGGGGCTGCAGAATACGAGACCTGAATGATGAGATCAACAAGCTGATGAGGGAGAAGGGGCACTGGGAGCGGCGCATTGTGGAGTTAGGTGGCCCAGACTACTCCCGCGCAGCACCCAGGGTGACTGACAGCAAAGGCAGAGAAGTGGCAGAGCTGACCGGTGCGTGGCACATGCCCATTCCAGCAGGCTACTTGGTGTGATCAGTGCTCAGCGGGGAAGGGGAACAGTGTGCTGGCCAACTGTGAGCGCTGCACCTCACCGCATGTCCATATTCCTCTTTGTTTGTCATGTGCAGGATCAAAAGCATTGCTGCGGCCGCAGCGTTGACAGCTGTACAGTTTGTGTGCTACCCTTGCTGCAGGCAAGAGTGCGGGGTATCGCTACTTTGGTGCTGCAAAGCAGCTACCTGGTGTGAAAGAGCTGTTTGAGGTGGCTCCCCCCAAGCAGGTGACAGCGGCAGGGGCTGCGTGCTGGCAAGCGGGTTTGAGCTAGCTATGAATGCAAGCAGCAGGGTCCAGGAGTGAGGGCCAACCAGCAGGCTCCCATGGTATAGCTATGGTGGCATGGAAGCGCAGCCAGCTTTAGGGGGGCAGAGGGTGGTGAGCAGTGCCTCAGCCATGCGGCTATGCCAGGTGTGTGGGCTGTTGGACTGCTGGAGAATGCTTTTGGACCATTGCTCAGGGAATGTGGCGGCAACGGTTGGACACTGATGCGGCTATCAGTCTGGATGGGCTGCCTTGGCTGATGCTCCTCCTCCTCATCATTAACACCACCATCACATGGCATCCGCCAGTCGTCAGATACACACATTCTTGTAATGTCAGACATGCCATGTTCTAGGCTCGCATAATGCAGCCACGCCATGCTCCACGGTCCTGGCACATGGCCAGCCACTTTCAATTACTCAGGTTTGTGGCCCGCTCTGACGCTAGGCTGCATGGTTACAGGTCACGTGCACACTGCCCACAGGCCTACACCCACCTTGCTACAAGCTAGCTGCCAGACAGCATAGTGGGTTGGCTGCTTACATTGGCTGCAGATCCGCAAAACACGGTTTCAAATGCACAAGGCCATCGACCCCGACTACTATGGCTTCAGGGACGATGAGGATGGTCTGCTGGAAAAGCTGGAGGCTGAGGCAGAGCGTGTGATGCGAGCTCAGGTATGTCGATCAGGGGAAGGGGCTGGGACACGCTGCCCGTGGGCTGCACTTGTATTGGGTGGTGCAACGATGGTGTGCCTATCTCAGCTCCGGCAATGCGACGCAGGCGGTGCTGGAGTGGGAGGAGAAGGAGCACGAGCGGCAAACAGCGTTAGGGCGCAAGCGGGCGCCAGGTCTCGGCGTTGGCGATGACGAGGGGTCGGAAGAGGAGGAAGACGACGGAGCGGCAGGCGCTCGGTTCGTCGCGTACGTGCCACTACCTGACCAGGCAGCGATTGAGGCGCGCGTGCTGGAGAAGAAAAAGGCTGACCTCATGGCCAAGTACACCAGTGAGGGGTTGGCACGGGAGCAACAGGAGGCTAAAGATCTCCTCAACATTCGAAGCTGACATGTAGAGCCGTTGGTACTGCACACGGTTCCTGTAAGATGCCGCGCTGAACATCCGCCGCTGTGCAGTCGTGCCGGAGCCGCGCCCACGCGAGCTCAGCAGCTGGCCAGACCGCCCGCCATGCCTAACCCAGGCAGTGAAGGCCAGGAGTGGGTGCGCGTGCGCAACAACGGTCAGGAGTCCCCAACATGGGGTTGGTAATCTCCATGCAAGTACTCGCTACGAAGTGCACCGATTTCGGTAGCGTTTGTTGCATTAGCACCTGCGAATTACTCCGCATCTACTGGCAAGCGGCGCGTTAATCCTTGCATTAGAGTCCATGCCGGCGCAAGCGAGCGCGGACACACCTCAGCTGCTCACAACCGATTGTTCTAGTGGTATGTAAGGGCATCAGTGATGGAGCTGCGCCTGCTATCGAGCCAGAAGTACAATCTAAATTCAGCCCGCCAGGCTTGCTCCGCGAGCCTTTCATTGCTGCAGGCGGTGTCGGAAGACCGTCGTGGGGCCAGTGATAACTGGACATTGCATCAAACGCGCAAGGTTATGTGGGAGGTGCGTTCCTCTCTCACGCCAGTCACACAGAAAAGTACCTCCTTGCACAAATCGGCATGTTGGAAGCTGACCACTGTGACTTTTTAGAATATCGAGTTATTAAACTGTTCGTAACTCTACGACACAGCTGCTGGAAAAGAAAGCACGGCAATTCATCAATCAGGCCCGCCGTAATTGACTTTGGCGTGACCCGACTCTGCCTTGCAGAGTTGACTAGCCTACTCCGACCTCCTGGACCCTGCCCCCTCGCACCCCCTTGCCGCCCCACCACCTCCTAGTCCCCGCAGAAGCCTCCCAGCCCCTCCCACCCCCTCCCAGCCCCCTCACTGCCCCGCCACCCCCTCCCACCCCCTCCCACCCCTTCCCAGCCCCTCCCACCTCCTCCCAGCCCCTTGTAACGTGCGGGGACGCAACGTCAGATGACCTTTTGACACAAGCTCGAAGGCCGGTCCAGTCGAGGCGGTGACTTCCGACTAGGGTGTTGGGTTACAGCGGTGTGTTGCGAGAATGGCTAGAGCTTAGAACGGGGCTCCCTAGGATCGAACCAGTTGTACTCACGGACGCAATGTCCGCTAGTCTTTACCTGCCAAATCTCACACTACACGTGTAATCCCGCGTCCCGCGACGGCTCGCATTCACGAGACAGCCCAGACGACGCGAAGCGACAATCACCTCCTGAGGTGCGCACTTTACATTCCTCCCCCTCCAAAGGGGCTTCCGTTCCGCCACGGGTAAAACCACGTGACTCGCATTGCCTACAGCATGCTGATTTAGCTACTGGGCAACCCAAAGGGCGCACCAGGTCATAGCTCAGGGAGCGGTCAAAGACCATCGTGCCGACTAGACACAGGGAAACCATAACCACACAGGTAGCAGCTGACCAGAGGTACAAGCATGCTGAGAATGCCATAGTCCAGCAGCATACCAGCATGCATGGCCTAGGACTTACTTCAGGTTGTGAGCTGCATTGTACTCAGCCAGGATCTTGTCACAGCCAACCAAGTTGGAACGTGGCTCCCAGGTGTTGTGGTCGGCATCATAGCCTTCCCACTGCACCAGGTACTCCTTGGCCTTTCCTGCATGCACATGTCTGTGGTCCAGCAAACGCTCAACATAGTACACAGGCTCCTCATCAAGCCACTCAACAGGCGGAGGCATGAAGCCCACATCAGTGCCAGTGTAGGGTTTGATGAGTGACACATGGAACACAGGGTGAAGACGTGACATGGAGGCAGGCAGCTGCAGGTTCACTGCAACCTGGCCAATTAAGTCAAGCACCTTGAAGGGGCCCACAAAACGTGGCAGCAGCTTACGTGCTTTGCCTGGCTTCAACCTCATGTACATTAGTGCTGAGCAGGACCATTTGACCCACCTTGTAATGCACATCTCGACGGTCCTGGTTGGCATAGGCAGCTTGACGTTGCTGAGCAGCCTGCATTCATAGCTTGGCCTTAGCCACAGCCTCCTGCCACCAAGTAGCATAGGACAGGCCTTCAGGGCACCGCCCCTTGTCAGGTAGAGAGTGGAGCATAGGGGTAATGGGGGACTGTCCGGTATTAACCAGGAACGGTGTAGACTTGATGGACTCTTGCCATGAGTTGTTCACAGGAAACTCAGCAAGTGACAGATAGTCAGGCCAATCAGCTTGGGTGGGAGAGATGTAATGACGTAGCATCTCTTCCAACACACGGTTGTACCTCTCAGTCTGGCCATCAGACTGAGGGTGATAGGAGGAAGACAAGGAACCCCTCATGCCCAGCAACTTCTGCACATGGTGCCAGAAAGTGTTGTGGAAATGGGGACCACGGTCAGAGACCATGTCTTTTGGCAGGCCATGCAGTTTGAAGACATTGTCAACAAACAGACGGGCAAAGCCCTTGGCATTCATGCTCTCCTTGCAGGGCACAAAGTGCACCATCTTACTGAGCCTGTCAACAAAGACACAGATGGCATCAAACCCATGTGAAGCAGATGGCAGCTTGGTGATCAGGTCCATTGACACTGACTCCCAACGGTAATCTGGAATGGACAGTGGGTTGAGTAGGCCACCAGGCTTCAGTGTGGAGGACTTGTCACGCTGGCAGGCATCACAGGTAGTGACGTAATGCCTGACATCAGCACGCATGGTGTCCCAGTAGAACACACGTGACAGCCTCTCAAGGGTTTTGGTTATACCCACATGACCAGCATAGGCAGCATCATGCATTTCATGCAGAATGTACTCACGCAGTTCAGGGTCATTGGGAACCATCACTGTGCCCTTGCCAGTGCGCCGCCACAGGCCATGGTCGTCCATGTACATGCCAGGCAAGTCAGCTTCAGCAGTAAACGCAGGGTCAAGCCGGTAACCATGGACCAGGTGATCAGCCAGTTGCAATGGGTGGGCAGGAGCTGCAGGATAGTGCACTGAGGTGTCAGCAGCAGATGGGGCCTCAAGCTCAGGGAGCCTACTATGGTGAGCAGCAACAGGGTTATCAGACACTGTGGGCCGGGGGGCCAAAGCATCAACGGCAGTGGGGGCATTTGAGGGAGTACCCACAGGTGGAACCTGGGGCAGAGCCTGCGCCACACGCACTTCCCCCCTCTCCAAAGACTGTTTAGCTTGCCGCCGGGTGGTAACAACACACACCATGGCACAGTCCTGGGGTCCAGCAGGTATCCGGGACAGTGGGTCAGCAGGATTAGCATCACCTGGCAGGTACTGCAGGTCAAATGTAAACCGTGACAGGAACTCCATCCACCTAGCCTGACGTCTAGACAGCACCTTCTGGGTGGGCAGAGCAGTCAAAGGCTTATGATCGGTGAAGAGTGCGAATGGTACACCCTCAAGGTAACACCTCCACTCCTTGCATGCAGTGATGAGGGCAAGAAGCTCTTGCTCACCAGTGGTGTAGTTACGCTCAGCAGAAGATAACTTCTTGCTGAGGTATGCAAGGGGGTAGCCATCTTGCATCAGGACTGCTCCTACTCCTTGGAGTGAGGCATCACAGTAGACCTGGAAGGGCTGGGTGTGATCAGGTAGACGTAGCATGGGGACCTGGGCAACAGCAGCTTTGAGGGAAGCAAAGGCTTTCAGCTCATCAGCAGGCCAATTGTGCCACAGAAATGAGTCACCAGCTTTGCCACACAGATCTGTGAGAGGTGCAGCTAGGACACTGAAATTATGCACAAATTTGCGCACAAAATTAGCAGCACCTAGGAATGACTGGAGCTGTTGCAGGGTTTGAGGCACAGGCCAGGAAGAAATGCTCTTGATTTTCTCAGGGTCCACAGCAATTGCACCAGCAAAGATGACATGGCCAAGGAATTTCAGCGTGGTACGCATGAATTCACATTTGGACTGCTTGGCAAAGAGCTTGTTGAGCCTCAGGAGGTCAAAGACCTTTCTGAGATGCTTCAAATGCTCGTCCACAGATTTGGACATGACCAAGATGTCATCCAGGTACACCAGGGCACACTGGTTCAGGACTGGTGCAAAGGCATCATTCATGACACGCTGGAATGTAGCAGGTGCATTGCAGAGCCCAAATGACAGTACCTTGAACTGGTAGTGGCCGTCAGGGGTCCTGAAGGCCGTTTTGGGCACATCTTCAGGGGTGATCCTGATCTGGTTGTAACCTGCTTGAAGGTCTAGGGAAGAAAACACAGTGCAACCTGACAGCTTGTCAAACAAGTCATCAATTCTGGGCAGTGGATACTGATCCCTGATGGTGATCTTGTTGAGCTGACGGTAATCAAGGCACATGCGTAACTCACCAGACTTCTTCTTGACAAACAGGATAGGAGCAGCAAAAGGACTGGAGCTTGGTTCTATCATGCCCTTGGCAAGTAGGTCCTGCACCTGCTTCTTCAGCTCAGCATGCTCATCCTGACTCATGCGGTATTGAGGTACCACAGAGGGTCGTGCATCAGGCACAAGGGGGATGGCATGGCCCACAGGACGCTCAGGTGGCAGAGATGTGATGGGTGCAAACACATCAGCATACTCATCCAGCAAAGCATTGAGTGCCTGGGACACACCTGGAGGTAGGTCAGGTTCAGCTGGAGCTGGATCAGGGGTACTTGAATTGTCCACAGTGATCAGGGCCAGGACACCTGTGCCTCCTTTTCGTAACCACCTGGCAGCAACTTTTGCAGAAGCCAGAGGGGGTTTTGCACGTAGAGCATTGACCAGGAAAGAGGCAGGGTTGCTTACAGCAGACTGCCCTGACTGAGACACACCAGCAGAAGGACATGGCAGCACTACTGGCTCACTCTTGTCACATGCTAGGCTGAGTGTCTTGTCCTGGTATGACATCACGGCCTCATGCTCATTCAACCAGTCATTCCCTAGCAAGACATCAAAGTTTGGCAAGAGGGAAGGCATGACATTGAGTTGGCAGGGTACAGTAACACCTGGCAATCTCAGCTGAGCCTTGACAAACTGGGAACAGCTCAACACAGTGTTGTTAGCAGCATGCCACTCTTGCATGTGCTTCAACATGTGGACAGGTACAGCATGTGCAGCAACAAATGATGCACTGACAAAGCTGTGGGTAGCACCAGTGTCACACAGGACACGTGCAGGATGCTCATTCAGGTGACCAGCAAAGGCACATGAGCAGGTTCACACACAAGGCATGCCTCAGTGTATTCAGCACAGTTTTGGTGTGACATGACATGTGGTGTGACATGACATGCAGTCTGACATGACTTGACATGACATGCAGTCCACCATGTCAGCAACACAAACTACAATAGCAGCAGCAGCCATTGACAGGAGGGGAACCCCCACTATCATATGAGCTCATGGTATGACAATCAAGAGGTGTGAAAGGGTACCTGGCCAACTGCAAAAACCCCATGTTGTGCCTGGGCCACATGGTGCACAACAGCAACCGGGCACCGTCAGGCAGGATGCACACCAGAGCCAGCAGCAGCCACAAGGGCCTTGTGGTTGGTGATGGCTGCATGAATGGCATCATCCGCAGTGGGGGCCACAAGGGCATGCAGGTCCTTGGCAGCAGGACCACGTTCAACCACACTGACCAACATGACATCTGTCATGCAGTCCAAGCCAAGCAGATATGAGGGCAGAGCAAGGACAGGGTCAAGGCCATGTGCAACACAATGTGCTACTGGGTCTTCCGGACAGTGCACGGCGACCGGAGGTCGAACTGGCATCAGTCCACCGCTCAGTCACGGGCAACCCGCGACGTGAGTTGGAATCAGGACCAGCAACAGCAGTGGCATTGGCAGGCAGGGGCGCAGCAGTGGGGCGAACCCCAGCATACTTGTCCCGCACAGCAGCAAGTGTGCGAGGGTTCGAAGTGCCGGGTGAACCCGAGGCAACATCTTTCTGCGCAACAGGCTGGTGCATTGCAGCAGTCAAGTGTTGGAGTGCGCGCAGAGCAGCAGCCAAAGGCCTGACTAGCTGCGACGCTACTTCGGCTGGCCTCTTAGCTGGACTAGGGCTTGCTGACAGCAAAGCAGCATTAGCAGCACGCTTAGCAGCAAGAGGACTCACCAGCGAACCAGCTTGCTGGTTGTTGGCCTGCGCTGCGACCAGTTGCGCCTGGAGGGTGGCAATTTGCGCGTTGAGCTCGTCGACTGGAGTCGAAGTGCTGTCGAATTGGTCCAGGCCAAACTCGTCCAGGAGCTCTTCTTCCTCAGCCAACTGTTGGCCTCCTGCGGGAAGTGAAGCGGGCAACTCGCCCGGCTCCGGTGCTGCACCGAGTGCAGGACCCGTCTCCGCTGTAGCTGTAACAGCTGAAGCTGGAGGAAGGACGCCAGAGGCGCCATTGGTCTTATTCGCCGAAGCGACATTTTGGGTAGTTGAAGTCATGTTGACTGGACCGCGAGCTTAAATGCTCGGGGTCGGAAACCAGATGTAACGTGCGGGGACGCAACGTCAGATGACCTTTTGACACAAGCTCGAAGGCCGGTCCAGTCGAGGCGGTGACTTCCGACTAGGGTGTTGGGTTACAGCGGTGTGTTGCGAGAATGGCTAGAGCTTAGAACGGGGCTCCCTGGGATCGAACCAGTTGTACTCACGGACGCAATGTCCGCTAGTCTTTACCTGCCAAATCTCACACTACACGTGTAATCCCGCGTCCCGCGACGGCTCGCATTCACGAGACAGCCCAGACGACGCGAAGCGACAATCACCTCCTGAGGTGCGCACTTGACACCCCTCCCACCCCCCACCCACCCCCTCCCACCTCCTCCTGTCCCACCTCCTGTCAGACATGCAAGGCCAGCTGCAACACTTGATGCCAGCTCAGCAGCGACAGCTACAGGAGCATCAGCTGCTCACCTACCTGCTGGTGCTGGTGCTGCCCCTGGGCTGCCCACCCCTCCTGCTGCACCCCCCTGGCAGCAGCAGGCAGCTGGTGCTGGTGCTGCCCCTGGGCTGCCCCCCCCTCCTGCTGCCCCCCCCTGGCAGCGGCTGGCAACTGGTGTTTGTGCATCCCCTGACCCGCTCACCCCTTTAGCTGAGCAGCAGGGGGTCAGGGCCGAGCTGGACACAAGCTCGACCCGCAAGCGGAGGGCGGGCGGGAGAGATCGGACCCAACATTTCGAGCAAGGTAACGTGGCCATGGCCTACACACCTTGAGTGGCCTTACCGAGTGGCCAGGTAGTAGGTACTACTCACGAAGCGGTCAAGCAATGCAGCAGCCTTGTATACTTCCGAGCATGGGTGGAGGGGCATCGTTACATCGGTTTGGCGTGCCATGTGAATCGTTTTGACTGCGGCGACTGTCCCTGACTGTTTGCAGAGGCTACTGGGCCACGTCGGTCGCGGCGGTCGGTCGCGGCGAGGCCCGCATGAGCAAAACTGGCATGCATTTGAATGTCAAGATTTGAGCCGCCTTAGCACTCAGCACACTGCACAATATTTAATGATACAAGCTGCACCGCATAGCTGACAGAGTCCTCTATCCAGGGATGTGCGAAACACAAATAGAAACCACGTGGCTGAGATGCGGCGCCGTTTTGATTACCAGGGGTCGGTTTCCTATCATTTCCTGTCATTTTTTGTTAGTTGGGGTCGCCTGAGTCCCAGTACACCGCCCGCCACCAGGTCGAAACTTGAGATAGCGCAAACAAGCAGCGACCCACCTACAAGAGCAGGGTGGCGAGGCGCTCCGTGGCGTCCGTAGCAAAGTTCGCACCATGGAGGCAGCCTCGCAGTACTGCGGAGTAGGCCATCGCAGTGCGCCATGCTACCGAGCCATGTCATTACACCACGAGACCGAGTCACGCCACGCTTAGCTGAAACTGTGCAAGTTGGGCGCATGGCACTGTCAATTTTTTGGCCATTGCCTTAATCGGCTTTATCGGCTCAGTTCGTGCTATTCTGGCTCAGTTGGTGCTGCTGGTTTCAATCGAAAGTGCTTGGCCTTACATTTCATCTGCCTCGTCAACCCCCACTTCAGCCAACTGATCCTCCTCCATCTCTTGCTCCCACCTCAGATGTTCTAGGATGTCAGCCCTAAGCAATGGCTTCTTCTGCGTCAACCTCTTGCCCTTCCAGCCCAAGCACTCCCGTGCATACTCCTTCAACAGATGCACATTCAAGGTCATGTGGGCGCTTGCAATGTGTGGTGCCCGTGCATGCAGCAGCCTCAAGCACTCAGCATCTTCCTTCTTGTCACTTGCCAGTGTCACACGTCCAAACATGGGTATGCTGCTCAGGGTAGATGCTCCATGACACATGCACTGCTGTGGCTTGCTGCCCATGTGCCTCACACACGCACATGCAGTCTCAGACCACATGGGCGCAACCCCATCTGCAGGGAAGAACATTGCATGCATGGCCCGTGACCCAGTGATGGTGCGAAGCAGCCTGTGGGCATCAGGGTCAAGCTCAGCACACTTCTCAACTTCCTCATCCTTCAGCACCAAACACCACCGCCGCTGCACGCTCCCCCTAGTCTGATGCGCAACACTGGCTGCTAGTTGTGCAGCTGGCACCACACACTCTACATTATGCACACCTGCCAACTGCTGAGCCTTGCACTCTGCACTGAGATCTGGGTGATCAGCCAAGACTCTGGCTGCCATGCTGTGCTTGAATACCCCACCCTCAGAGTCATGGCGGCCCTTGAAATGAGATGTGGCTCCATACGACCACCACACTGACACCCTGTACCTCATGGCCATGCGCCGGTGCAGCTGCAATGCCGGTGTGCCCTTGAACTGGGCTGCGCACCCATCAGACCACATGCACAACTGCTTCATGACCATGCACCGCTCACCCTGTAGATAATCAAGCACCTGATGCAAAGCTGCCTGTGTCACAGCTGCTGACTGATCCTTCCCATCTGTCAATATGTACACAGCCTCCTCCCGGTACTCATCTCTGTTATTCCTAAAGTATGCACATGCTACAAAGATGCCCACATTGTGATGGTGCCAGTGATCAGACTGAATCTCCGTTGGCCGCTCTACAGTCAGGCGCTCTGACCAATCACATGAAATGACCACCCTCCCATGATCACCCTTCTCCTGCACAGCCTACTGGTGCCGGCGGAACACAGCTAGCTGATGATGAGCTACAAAGTGGTGCCAAATGTAGGAGGGCATCTGCTCGTTTAGCTTGTCCACTACCTCACGCAGGCTCAGCTTCAACTGTTGCAGCTTAATCCTAGCTGGCCCCTCCTTCTGCTTGACTGGTGCATACTGCTTGACAGAGAGCATGATAGAGCCATCCACACCTGGCTTCAGCTTCATGCACTTGTCCTTGCAGTCAGAACACGTGCGGTGACAGCAACGTGCTTGGTGGGGATCATCAGGGCCACAAGAACACATGTAGAGGCCACGAACAGTGGTACACCTGGCAGCAACTTTTGCAGAAGCCAGAGGGGGTTTTGCACGTAGAGCATTGACCAGGAAAGAGGCAGGGTTGCTTACAGCAGACTGCCCTGACTGAGACACACCAGCAGAAGGACATGGCAGCACTACTGGCTCACTCTTGTCACATGCTAGGCTGAGTGTCTTGTCCTGGTATGACATCACGGCCTCATGCTCATTCAACCAGTCATTCCCTAGCAAGACATCAAAGTTTGGCAAGAGGGAAGGCATGACATTGAGTTGGCAGGGTACAGTAACACCTGGCAATCTCAGCTGAGCCTTGACAAACTGGGAACAGCTCAACACAGTGTTGTTAGCAGCATGCCACTCTTGCATGTGCTTCAACATGTGGACAGGTACAGCATGTGCAGCAACAAATGATGCACTGACAAAGCTGTGGGTAGCACCAGTGTCACACAGGACACGTGCAGGATGCTCATTCAGGTGACCAGCAAAGGCACATGAGCAGGTTCACACACAAGGCATGCCTCAGTGTATTCAGCACAGTTTTGGTGTGACATGACATGTGGTGTGACATGACATGCAGTCTGACATGACTTGACATGACATGCAGTCCACCATGTCAGCAACACAAACTACAATAGCAGCAGCAGCCATTGACAGGAGGGGAACCCCCACTATCATATGAGCTCATGGTATGACAATCAAGAGGTGTGAAAGGGTACCTGGCCAACTGCAAAAACCCCATGTTGTGCCTGGGCCACATGGTGCACAACAGCAACCGGGCACCGTCAGGCAGGATGCACACCAGAGCCAGCAGCAGCCACAAGGGCCTTGTGGTTGGTGATGGCTGCACGAATGGCATCATCCGCAGTGGGGGCCACAAGGGCATGCAGGTCCTTGGCAGCAGGACCACGTTCAACCACACTGACCAACATGACATCTGTCATGCAGTCCAAGCCAAGCAGATATGAGGGCAGAGCAAGGACAGGGTCAAGGCCATGTGCAACACAATGTGCTACTGGGTCTTCCGGACAGTGCACGGCGACCGGAGGTCGAACTGGCATCAGTCCACCGCTCAGTCACGGGCAACCCGCGACGTGAGTTGGAATCAGGACCAGCAACAGCAGTGGCATTGGCAGGCAGGGGCGCAGCAGTGGGGCGAACCCCAGCATACTTGTCCCGCACAGCAGCAAGTGTGCGAGGGTTCGAAGTGCCGGGTGAACCCGAGGCAACATCTTTCTGCGCAACAGGCTGGTGCATTGCAGCAGTCAAGTGTTGGAGTGCGCGCAGAGCAGCAGCCAAAGGCCTGACTAGCTGCGACGCTACTTCGGCTGGCCTCTTAGCTGGACTAGGGCTTGCTGACAGCAAAGCAGCATTAGCAGCACGCTTAGCAGCAAGAGGACTCACCAGCGAACCAGCTTGCTGGTTGTTGGCCTGCGCTGCGACCAGTTGCGCCTGGAGGGTGGCAATTTGCGCGTTGAGCTCGTCGACTGGAGTCGAAGTGCTGTCGAATTGGTCCAGGCCAAACTCGTCCAGGAGCTCTTCTTCCTCAGCCAACTGTTGGCCTCCTGCGGGAAGTGAAGCGGGCAACTCGCCCGGCTCCGGTGCTGCACCGAGTGCAGGACCCGTCTCCGCTGTAGCTGTAACAGCTGAAGCTGGAGGAAGGACGCCAGAGGCGCCATTGGTCTTATTCGCCGAAGCGACATTTTGGGTAGTTGAAGTCATGTTGACTGGACCGCGAGCTTAAATGCTCGGGGTCGGAAACCAGATGTAACGTGCGGGGACGCAACGTCAGATGACCTTTTGACACAAGCTCGAAGGCCGGTCCAGTCGAGGCGGTGACTTCCGACTAGGGTGTTGGGTTACAGCGGTGTGTTGCGAGAATGGCTAGAGCTTAGAACGGGGCTCCCTGGGATCGAACCAGTTGTACTCACGGACGCAATGTCCGCTAGTCTTTACCTGCCAAATCTCACACTACACGTGTAATCCCGCGTCCCGCGACGGCTCGCATTCACGAGACAGCCCAGACGACGCGAAGCGACAATCACCTCCTGAGGTGCGCACTTGACACCCCTCCCACCCCCCACCCACCCCCTCCCACCTCCTCCTGTCCCACCTCCTGTCAGACATGCAAGGCCAGCTGCAACACTTGATGCCAGCTCAGCAGCGACAGCTACAGGAGCATCAGCTGCTCACCTACCTGCTGGTGCTGGTGCTGCCCCTGGGCTGCCCACCCCTCCTGCTGCACCCCCCTGGCAGCAGCAGGCAGCTGGTGCTGGTGCTGCCCCTGGGCTGCCCCCCCCTCCTGCTGCCCCCCCCTGGCAGCGGCTGGCAACTGGTGTTTGTGCATCCCCTGACCCGCTCACCCCTTTAGCTGAGCAGCAGGGGGTCAGGGCCGAGCTGGACACAAGCTCGACCCGCAAGCGGAGGGCGGGCGGGAGAGATCGGACCCAACATTTCGAGCAAGGTAACGTGGCCATGGCCTACACACCTTGAGTGGCCTTACCGAGTGGCCAGGTAGTAGGTACTACTCACGAAGCGGTCAAGCAATGCAGCAGCCTTGTATACTTCCGAGCATGGGTGGAGGGGCATCGTTACATCGGTTTGGCGTGCCATGTGAATCGTTTTGACTGCGGCGACTGTCCCTGACTGTTTGCAGAGGCTACTGGGCCACGTCGGTCGCGGCGGTCGGTCGCGGCGAGGCCCGCATGAGCAAAACTGGCATGCATTTGAATGTCAAGATTTGAGCCGCCTTAGCACTCAGCACACTGCACAATATTTAATGATACAAGCTGCACCGCATAGCTGACAGAGTCCTCTATCCAGGGATGTGCGAAACACAAATAGAAACCACGTGGCTGAGATGCGGCGCCGTTTTGATTACCAGGGGTCGGTTTCCTATCATTTCCTGTCATTTTTTGTTAGTTGGGGTCGCCTGAGTCCCAGTACACCGCCCGCCACCAGGTCGAAACTTGAGATAGCGCAAACAAGCAGCGACCCACCTACAAGAGCAGGGTGGCGAGGCGCTCCGTGGCGTCCGTAGCAAAGTTCGCACCATGGAGGCAGCCTCGCAGTACTGCGGAGTAGGCCATCGCAGTGCGCCATGCTACCGAGCCATGTCATTACACCACGAGACCGAGTCACGCCACGCTTAGCTGAAACTGTGCAAGTTGGGCGCATGGCACTGTCAATTTTTTGGCCATTGCCTTAATCGGCTTTATCGGCTCAGTTCGTGCTATTCTGGCTCAGTTGGTGCTGCTGGTTTCAATCGAAAGTGCTTGGCCTTACATTTCATCTGCCTCGTCAACCCCCACTTCAGCCAACTGATCCTCCTCCATCTCTTGCTCCCACCTCAGATGTTCTAGGATGTCAGCCCTAAGCAATGGCTTCTTCTGCGTCAACCTCTTGCCCTTCCAGCCCAAGCACTCCCGTGCATACTCCTTCAACAGATGCACATTCAAGGTCATGTGGGCGCTTGCAATGTGTGGTGCCCGTGCATGCAGCAGCCTCAAGCACTCAGCATCTTCCTTCTTGTCACTTGCCAGTGTCACACGTCCAAACATGGGTATGCTGCTCAGGGTAGATGCTCCATGACACATGCACTGCTGTGGCTTGCTGCCCATGTGCCTCACACACGCACATGCAGTCTCAGACCACATGGGCGCAACCCCATCTGCAGGGAAGAACATTGCATGCATGGCCCGTGACCCAGTGATGGTGCGAAGCAGCCTGTGGGCATCAGGGTCAAGCTCAGCACACTTCTCAACTTCCTCATCCTTCAGCACCAAACACCACCGCCGCTGCACGCTCCCCCTAGTCTGATGCGCAACACTGGCTGCTAGTTGTGCAGCTGGCACCACACACTCTACATTATGCACACCTGCCAACTGCTGAGCCTTGCACTCTGCACTGAGATCTGGGTGATCAGCCAAGACTCTGGCTGCCATGCTGTGCTTGAATACCCCACCCTCAGAGTCATGGCGGCCCTTGAAATGAGATGTGGCTCCATACGACCACCACACTGACACCCTGTACCTCATGGCCATGCGCCGGTGCAGCTGCAATGCCGGTGTGCCCTTGAACTGGGCTGCGCACCCATCAGACCACATGCACAACTGCTTCATGACCATGCACCGCTCACCCTGTAGATAATCAAGCACCTGATGCAAAGCTGCCTGTGTCACAGCTGCTGACTGATCCTTCCCATCTGTCAATATGTACACAGCCTCCTCCCGGTACTCATCTCTGTTATTCCTAAAGTATGCACATGCTACAAAGATGCCCACATTGTGATGGTGCCAGTGATCAGACTGAATCTCCGTTGGCCGCTCTACAGTCAGGCGCTCTGACCAATCACATGAAATGACCACCCTCCCATGATCACCCTTCTCCTGCACAGCCTACTGGTGCCGGCGGAACACAGCTAGCTGATGATGAGCTACAAAGTGGTGCCAAATGTAGGAGGGCATCTGCTCGTTTAGCTTGTCCACTACCTCACGCAGGCTCAGCTTCAACTGTTGCAGCTTAATCCTAGCTGGCCCCTCCTTCTGCTTGACTGGTGCATACTGCTTGACAGAGAGCATGATAGAGCCATCCACACCTGGCTTCAGCTTCATGCACTTGTCCTTGCAGTCAGAACACGTGCGGTGACAGCAACGTGCTTGGTGGGGATCATCAGGGCCACAAGAACACATGTAGAGGCCACGAACAGTGGTGGCACTCAAGTGGGTGGGGGAAGCAGCAACGAAAGGAGGTGGGACTGGGAGGTGGTGGTCTGGGTGGTGGTGCTCAAATTCGGCGTTGGGGTCCACAAAAGGTGATGCTAAAGCTGTTGTGCAGCCTCACGGGTGGGAGGGCCGCAAAATAAGCAGCTTGAGCTGCTGCGCTGGGGACACGATTGCGCATGTAACAGATGCGCCGCATCTCAGGTTGCATGGTTGTGCATGGCTGTGCATGGCTGTGCATGGCTGTGCATGGCTGTGCATGGCTGTGCATCTGCATGGCTGGTTGCATGCCCGGTTGCATGGTTGTGCATGGCTGGTTGCATGGCAGGTTGCATGGCTGTGCATCGCCGTGCATGGCTGCATGGCTGCATGGCTGCATGTCTGCGTAGCTCGGCAGATCCATGGTGGGTGCCCTGCACATGGGTCAAAGCAGGTCACAACAGGTTTGTAGCACATGGGTCCCAGCAGGTCACTGCATGTCAGTAGCACATGGGGCGCAGCATGTCACAACATGTCACAACATGTCACAACAGGTCAGGCTCTCACCTCATGCATGCGTCCATGTGCTGACGCAACAGTAGCTCGCTGCGCTCCAGCCCCGTCCTGCCGCTCTGCATTTGCTCAAGGGCCTGAGCCAGCTGGTGCTGGGTGCCCTGCAGTTGCTCAAGGTCCACAGCCAGCTGGTGCTGGGCCCCCTGCAGCTGCTGCTGGTCCAGAGCCACCTGGCGTTGGGCATCCTGCAGCTGCTGTTGGTCCTGAGCCAGCTGGTGCTGGGCACCCTGCAGCTCCTGCTGATTCAGGCTCAGCTGGTGTTGGGCATCCTGCAGCTGCTGCTGGTCCTCAGCCAGCTGGTGCTGGGCACCCTGCAGCTGCTGCTGGTCCATGCTCAGCTGCTGCTGGGCGCCCCGGCCAAGGCAGGTGCGTGGGCGCTTATGGCCCCATGTGATGGCACCCCTGCTTGACTGTTGTGGTGTTGCAAGGGCTGTTTCAAGGGCTGGCAGCTCGGTAGGGCTCTGCAGGGTGTAGGATGGAGGAGGAGGATGTTAAGGTATGGGTTCCCGCCACAATGGTGGATTCCGCCACAATGGAGGTATTCGCCACTGCCATTGCCACTACTTACCAGCTTGGCACGTATCGCTTTATGGCGTTCCAGGAGGGCGCGGCGTCGGGGTCCAGGATGGCCCATCGCAATTTTCTGCTTGAAATTCGCGCACAGTGCACAGGGTCCACCCCGTCGGGGATGAACCCAGAACGCCGCCAATCGGCCCCTGTGATGAGATCGCTCCATGCCACATTCACCCTCGGCCACATTTTGTCATAGATTGTACCACACAAGATGATAGAGCTTTCCTGGGCTACATCCCGGAATATAGACTCGCTTAGCTATCAGACAATGGTGGAAGTACGCGGAAAGGACCACTGACCGAAAAGTTCAAGGACTTGAACGAAGCCCCGAAATGATGGGGTCTAGGCTTCAGCAGAGTGCACGGTAGCGAATTAAAGTCCACGCACGGTGCTGCTGACACCTTAGTGATATGCTCTGCTTGCTTGGAGGGAAGGTTAGGCAGGTCTCGCGCCAGGTGTCAGGAAGGGCCCGGGCCATGAGGGGTCCCGACCCAACCCAGGGAATCTTGCGCTTCGACCTGCGACCCACGTACGGTGGCACCCCGTTGAGCCCCAGGCTGCAGCGAGCGACCATGTTCACAGTCCGCGGGAATGGCGGGCGGTGTACTGGGACAAGGCTTCAGCCTAAAACGCGAGTTTTAGCGCGCGCGAGTTACCGCGATAGCCTTCGCTATCCTCCACTAGGGCGTGGTGCGATGCGCAGGCCTGGCACGGATTGGCATGGCCAATGGCCGGGGTGACCCATATGATATGGCATAGTGCCATGGACGCGTTAATGAGTATGCTACAAATGGGGCCTATTCCTGAGTTTTTAACATTTCAAATGCTCCATTTGCTCTCAACCGCTGCAGTTTTTGGCCGTGTGCAAAACTGGCTGGCGCGATGCGCGTTCTGACCCCATACGATTCTCCTGCACACCTTAAGCTGCTGGGGGAGCGTCTTAGCAGTGCCAATGGACGACCCTTGGCGACACAACCGCCGGACCCAACCGCCGAGCATTTCATAATTGCTAGACCCCTTCGCTAACACCTTCGGGCCTATCCGCGAACGGGCTCGTAATTCAAATTTTCTTTGATTTTCTAGTTCGGTAGTGGTTGCGCCAACCGCCTCGGAATGGCGTCCTTCCTCGCTCTGTAGCAGCGCGAAGGGCAAACGAGTTACTACGCAATAGCGATGCGCGCTCACAAGCCCGAAAACTCCAGTCAGTGAGGCGGGCGGCCAAAAAGTGCGACCGCGATTAGGGCCGAAGCATAATGGTCATATTCATATTTGAGGCGCTGCGGGGCATGCACACATCGCGGTGACCATTCGCTATGAGGGCTATGAGGCCTGAGCTGCTCCTCAACAACATGCTGCAGCACGAGTTTGCGGGCACCGCCATTTGAGGAGGCGCATTTCCTCCGGCGGCAGCTACGTGGGCTGTATCCCTCTGGCTATGAGGGGTGCCACTGCCAGGGCATTTGTCTCCCCCAGCAGGCCCTCCTGGGCTATTACGGCGCGCAAAGGTCGGCCACGTGACCGTGTGTGTGAAAGAGATTATTTTCAATTTACTCCTTTTTCTCGGCGGGGGAAACCAGGCCGAGAAAAAGGAGAAAATTTGAAAGTTATCTCTGCCGAGTGAGGCCCCTAAACTTCGACCATTTGCAGCGCTAAACCATTCCCCGGGCTGCTGCTACAGCACAACAGAATACTACGGGGTCAGACCAGTGAGAGCTGCAGCCAGTCGTGCGGGCGGCCAAAAAGCGTAGCGGTTGAGGCGAAAAAATTGAAAATTTTTCTCGTCGGTTCGCGGATAGGCCCTTCAGCAAATTTGAAATGCTCGGTTGAGTCAAGAATCTGGCACTGCGGGTATGGACTCGCTGCTGGAGCACGCCAAGGCCCTGGCAGCCCTCGCGACAGTGGGCAAAACGAGCAGGCTCAGCTGGTCGCGAAGGCCATCTAGGTTTTGCAGCAGCAACGTTCCCAAGGCGACACAGGGCAAGGCGTTATCCTCCGTGGCGCCCAACGAGCAGGCCCAACTGGCTGTGTTGAAGTGTTGAAGTGTTGTGGCAGGGTGCTAGGTAAGGGTGCTATGCATCCATCTGGGGTAAGGCTTTCGACTATGCTACGAGGCAGTGGTGTGCCTGTGTGCCTCTTGGCTGGCAGATGTATCGTATTGATGTAAATGATGCTCTGTTTAGGCTAGGCTGTGTTAGAACTCTGCTAGGGGCAGGTTGTACGTGTAAGGTTGGCTGCAGTAAGAGGCTTATGTTGGCTATGCTCTCCGCCTTGTACAGAGTGCAATGCAACTCAACTAGGAGCAGGTTGTGTCAGGCTGCAGTACAGAGCTACAGTTTGCACGTGAGTGCACTATCCTCCTGTCTCGTCTAGTGGTAGTGCTACGATGCAGGTGCTCTAGGTGCGCCGAACTCCCGTTTGCGGGGGTGGTGTCGGGGGTGATGGTGGTAAGCATCGCAAGTGCAAGTGCGCAGAATGCGAGCTGCGGTGCAATGCAGTCGTGCAAGTCAGGCTGCAAGTCAGACTCTCCGCACCAGCAGGACTAGATGGACTAGCATTCTCCGCAAAGCGGGCAAAGCAATGCGGCAGAAACCAAGCACTCTGCTGTGAGTCTCCGGGATCGCTGCTTTCAGCCAGCCAGGCAGGCGCAGGCAGGCGCAGGCAGGCAGGCGCAGGCAGGCAGGCGCAGGCGCAGAACACGGTTACCCACAACTGCCCCAACCGCCAAGTATCCGAGCAAATGAGCAAAAACAAAACTTGGGAATAGGCCCATGGTATGTGTGAGGTCAGGCTGTTTGGCGTTTGACCATATCGTCAGGCGTTCCCAACATGGGGTTGGTAATCTTCATGCAAATGCAGCCCATCTACACCATCATTGGATGTAACGTTTGCGGCGTCTGCTGCAATGTGATAATGCGCGTTATATGTAAGACTGGGATTGCCATCGGAGTCATTCGATGCGGGCAGCCACATGTGACCCCGGATGTGTCCCAATCACAAACCGTGGTTAGCTACACTGGTAAGCTACGTCCTTGGCTATCTGTTAGCGATGCACGACATGTCGGTGGCGCACACCACCGAAGTCCGGCAAACATGGCTGCCCGAGCTTCTTAATGGTGCAGGCCGCTTGGCGAGGATGTGAAGGAACCCGGGTTTGTGTGTGGCAGCGCTGTATCGCTGTACTGGTGGGCGGCACAGTAGGGACTAGTCACCCCTACAGCTATGATCCGCTTTATGTTCTGCACCATTGAACAACAACTTTTTCATGTTTCTTATAGCATACTCATCAACGCGTCCATGGTACTATGCAACTCAATCATTGGGTTTGTATGTGAAAAGATGGAACGCTTACGAGGTACACATGCTGATGGCTACAGGTGCATGTGGAGCCGACTGAGCTTGGCTTACCACTCCGCCACGTGGCCCCCACCAACACAACTTCACCCACCATCTCCCAACCTCGTCTACCCCGCCCAGCTCCCAGTAGCCCCTCCTCCCAGCAGCCTAGCCTGCCATCAGCCTCCTCCCCCCTACCTCTCCTTCTCCTCGCCTCCTACCTCTCCCCTACCTCTCCTTCACCCAGCTCCCCCCTACCTCCCCTACCTCCCCTACCTCCCCTACCTCTCCTACCTCCCCTACCTCAGCCTCCCCTACCTCAGCCTCATCCCCTACCTCCCCTACCCACTCCCCCCTACCTCTCCTTCACCTGTAGCCCCGCTCAGCCACTCACCGCTCAGCCAACCCCTCTTATTCCCTAACCATGAAGAAGAGATTAAGCAAGGCGCATAGTGCCCAGCTCAACGGTATCCATGCTGCTCATCGGTGTCCACGGCATACACAACACACTGCTGACTGGGCTAGCTGCATTGGGTGGTGACATCCATCCAGCCATCGAATCCATTGCCAGATTGCTGGCCCAGTATTGGGTGCCGCTCGGCATGGGAGCATGGGGCGCCAAGCCTTAAGTGCCGTGTGACACCCGCTGGGCCAGCTACATCAGCTCAACGGTGTCCATGCTGCGCGTCTGGGCGCATGCAGGAGATGCTGTGTCACAGCTGCTTGAGCGGCAGCAGGGTCAGTCTCCACCATGGGCTGTCACCCTTAGCCAGCTGCTCCAGGACAACAGCCTGATGCTCAGGCTCAGCGTGGTGGCAGTGGTTGGGGAGAGCTTCTTGGTGCCCGAGCTCATGTGGGCCAGCAAGGATGACGGCCTGCATGCTTTTGAGTTCTACCGGCACACCCAGGATGTGCTAGCTCGTCTGGGGACCTGGGACACATTGCCCCTTCTGGCACTCCAAAAGGGCACTCCAAAAGGGCCCAGCTGCATAGCCAGCGCGAGCAGCAGAAGCAGTAGCTTGCGACCTATTTGCAGAAGCACTGTGGTGCTATGTGGATTTACTACCAGCATCATGTGCAGGCTTGAATGGCCTTGCCCCACCTCTTCGCTGCTCTCGGCAGCTCAGACCAAGCTACGCGCATGGAAGTGGCGATTGATGTGGTGTATCATGCCGAGCTACGGCTGCCACCGCCTGAGGATGGGCAGCAGCAGCAGCAGCAAGAGGACCCTTATGGCACTTGGCGTCATTATGCATCTGACATTCGTGCCATGGCTGTGAACGGCGACCCTGGCAGCCCCGCATTGCGCCTTCACCTCGAACAGTATTACCTTGCCAGCCCCATCTCCAATGCCCCAGTGGGGTCTTGTTGCAGCTGCTGAAGCATGGTGGTGGCAGGTACATGGAGCTGCCAGCTTTGCTGCAGTTGATGTCCCTGCGCACATGCAAGGAAGCCATGAAGACTGTGGATGTTCATGATTTGCAGCAGCGTATGGGTCAGCTCCGTGCTAAAGTGCGGCGTAAGGAGGATGCCGCAGTTGCAGCACAGCGGTCAGCAAAGGCAGAGCGCCAGATCACAGAAGCAGCGCACAAGGTGGGGAGGGTTGTGGGTAGAACGGGGGCTCGGACCAGGCTCGGGCGGAGTGAGGAAAAGTGAGCTGGTCTGGGCCGGACCCAGTCAGCCTGCCAGATGCTGCCAGGGGTGTGGGGGAGGTGGGAGGCTGCAGCTGCCCTGCCCCACTGCCAGCTGCTGCCAGGGGTGTGGGTGAGTAGGGAGGCTGTTGCAGCCCTGTCAGCCTGCCAGATGCTGCCAGGGGTGTGGGGGAGGTGGGAGGCTGCAGCTGCCCTGCCCCACTGCCAGCTGCTGCCAGGGGTGTGGGTGAGTAGGGAGGCTGCTGCAGCCCTGTCAGCCTGCCAGATGCTGCCAGGGGTGTGGGGGAGGTGGGAGGCTGCAGCTGCCCTGTCAGCCTGCCAGCTGCTGCCAGGGGTGTGGGGGAGGTGGGAGGCTGCAGCTGCCCTGCCCCACTGCCAGCTGCTGCCAGGGGTGTGGGTGAGTAGGGAGGCTGCTGCAGCCCTGTCAGCCTGCCAGCTGCTGCCAGGGCTGTGGGGGAGGTGGGAGGCTGCAGCTGCCCCTGGAGTGCTTCTAGCCACTTCAACTGGCTACTCCATGCTCCTATGCCCCTGGTTGCATGGCACAGTTGGTCCAAAGCTTCTTGCTTGCTCTTGGCCACAGAGCACTGAGTCTCTAGATGTTACGTAGCTGGTGTATGGAGGTAGTGCCAACTCAGCGGACAAGGGCGATGTCAGTGCCTTCACAAGGCTGTCCGCCTGGGAGTCGAACCCAGCATTTGACACCGGTCATTGGCATTACACTCCGTCACCACTATTACGCAATCGCGTCATCACTTTTCCGAGACGCTTCGCTAGCACTTCGACCGGCGTTCGTAACATTCTCCCCTGCCTGGCCGAAGGCCCCAGCTGTCCTCAGCTGCCATCATTGACCTGCCCCGCTCGGGTACTGCGTCGTACCGTACAGCAGAGTCCAGGGCAACTCCCTAGGCAGCACCCTGACCACGAGGCGACGCACAGTCACGTGCCAGGTGGCCTGTGCCGCCACAGTTGTAGCATGTCAGTGGCCGCTTGCCATTCGCGTTCAACTCTGATGTGCGGCACGCTGCGCCACCACCACGCCCAGCTGTGCCGCCACGGCCAGAGCCACGGCCACCTCCGCGGCCACCACCACGGCCTCCGCCACGAGATGGGCCAGCCCCACGGCCCCCACGGTGCGCCTCGAGGAACCGGTCCAGTTCGGTCTCCTCATGTCGCCGGTGTGGAGGAAGCCACCGCTTCAGAACGGCGTTTCCCGCCTGCATCTGCACACCACGGGCACGTACACGCCCGCCACGGGGCCGGTCAGGCCTGCCACTGCTTGCACCTCTTGCCACAGCTACCATGCCTTGAGCCTTGCTCACGCCTGCCTGCATGGAGACCTGTCTGCCCAACGCATACATCATCACATCATTCAGGTTGCTCCATGGCAAGCCATTCGGCATGACTGCACACTCACGGCGTAGGTCGGCCTGTAGGCCTTGCACATACATCTCACACAGAGCACTTGCAGGGAAAGCTTGCACTTGCTGTGCTAGCAGCCTGAACGCCACGTTGTACTGGGCAACACTCTGGTCTCCCTGAACACACTCTCTATTGATCAGCCTCTTCATGGCAGTGTGTTGCACCTGGATGGTATCCGCACCCACCAGGTCTAAGAACATCCTTTCCATGTCCTCCTCTGTCATGAGCCGACGCTCAGCCTTAGCCTGCTCGGCAATGGCAAACAAAGCTTCTTTGAGAGGATCAGCCACATGTAGTTGCAACGCGTCGATCATGGGCACACGTGCAACAGCTGCCCATCGTGTCACCTCACGCAGGAACATCTTCACATTTCTGCCCTTCTCTACATCATCCATACGCCACATATTAGGGTTGGGCATAACTGCTCTGAAACCACTCACTTGGTTCTCACCGGGCTGACCGGCGCTCGGCCCCGGGCCACCTGCCCCGGCTGCCGCCGCCGCCGCTGCCTGGCCCTCACCAGCCTGGCTGCCGCCACCTGAACTGCCAGGACCACTGCCACCCGTGGCCCCAGGCCCACCGGGTGCAGGGTGGTTCGCTGTGCCCCCTGGGCCACTACGCGCAACCTGGCTACTACCGGGGGTAAGCACCCCACCGGTGGTGCCACCTGGAGCTGTAGGCTGGCCGACACCACCACTACCACCAGCAACACCGCCACCACCAACAGCACCGTTGCCACCAGCAATGCCATTGCCTCCAGCTGCTACCTCTGCATGCTGGCCGGGCTGCTCATGGCGAGCACGCCTCCTGCGCAACTCCAAACTGAGCTCGCCTACATTCCTCCAAACTGAGCTCGCCTACATTGCGAGTTGGCGGACCCACAGGTTCTGGCCCTTGGCGGACGTCTGCATGACGAACGCGTTCAGCATCAGCGGTCGAGTGGGTCAAAGCATGCGTGTGTTGCATTTCACGCGCTACCTCCTGGGCAGCCACCGGCTGCGAGCTCGACCCCGGCCTTTCCACCCGCTGATGCTGACCCAAAGCTTCACTGCGCTTCCTAAGACGCTTCTCTGCTGGAACTGATAGCATCACTAAACGCGAACTTTGCAAAACGCGACAAGAGGGACTAGAGGGACCTAATGGCACATACCCTCAGTATCCATAGCGTTCAGTTCCAGATCCGCGTCGTCAAACACGTCGTAGTCCGCCATCAGATTAGGGCACGTTGTTGCTATATCGATGTCGGGCCAGAAGTCTCTCAACGTCGGTCTGGAAGCCAGATTGTTACGTAGCTGGTGTATGGAGGTAGTGCCAACTCAGCGGACAAGGGCGATGTCAGTGCCTTCACAAGGCTGTCCGCCTGGGAGTCGAACCCAGCATTTGACACCGGTCATTGGCATTACACTCCGTCACCACTATTACGCAATCGCGTCATCACTTTTCCGATACGCTTCGCTAGCACTTCGACCGGCGTTCGTAACACTAGATACCAATCACTGAGCCTGATCAGCTTCTTGATCTCACAAACCCTTCTAGCCAGATCTTTGCGGCCCTTCCTCCAGCTGGGGTCTTTATCTAACTCGCACAACGGAGGCTGACCATACCTTCCTTTCCGGTACAGCTTCATGGCCTCTGTCACTGGTGCTTGCTGTTGTAACTGTTCTGCTGTGTATGGAAGCTCGTCTCCTGCTGCTGCTGCAGACCCCGGGCCCCACTGGCCAGGTGCAGGGCTGTGCTGCCCAGTTGCTGCTCCTGCTGGTGCTGCTGCTGCTGCAGACCCGGGGCCCCACTGGCCAGGGGCAGGGCTGTGCTGCCCAAGAGCTGCTGCTCCTGCTGCTGCTGCAGGCCCGGGGCCCCACTGGCCAGGTGCAGGGCTGTGCTGCCCAGCTGCTGCTCCTGCTGGTGCTGCTGCTGCTGCAGGCCCGGGGCCCCACAGGCCAGGGGCAGGGCTGTGTTGCCCAGATGCTGCTCCTCCTGGTGCTGCTGCAG
Organism: Haematococcus lacustris; assembly: GCA_030144725.1. Lineage (NCBI taxonomy): Eukaryota > Viridiplantae > Chlorophyta > Chlorophyceae > Chlamydomonadales > Haematococcaceae > Haematococcus > Haematococcus lacustris. The sequence goes on along the minus strand of JASKMD010000029.1, from coordinate 2,049,884 downwards.
ACCCGGAGCCCCCATTCGATCCGAATTTCCATGATAACACCAGGTTAATGTGGGTGACCATGCGTGCCGAGAGCGGCTTGCAGCAGCCCATGCCCTTGCCTTTGGGGGGCGTGATTTTGGCCACACAACTGTCGAGGAGGCAATGAAGATGACAGGGAAGCAGCTTCAGACATACCTCCAGTTCCACAAGCAGGAGGTACACACCTGGGACTCGGGACAAATTGATCGACTCCAGCATGCTCGCATGGATACATGGCAGTTAGCCTCGTCGTCTACAATTCTGTGTATACAGAGGTTGTCAGCAGTGCGCCCGCAACGTCACTATGCACACCATTAATTCAGCATATGATTTGGCTTTTGAGCTTGAGGTACTCCGAGAGCTGCTGAGCAGCCGTCGCCGGCGCTTCAGCAACTACAGTGATTTACCAGCAGTTGAAATGAGCTTGGCGTGGCAAAGAGAGAAATTGATTGGAACGACGACCCCCGCGCTGGTGGTATGGTTCAGCTCTCTCACGCAAACTGACAATGCACGGTTTCATTTCGGCAAATCTATATGCTTTCCTCTCGCAGACCCTTGAGTGCCTGCAGCAAGTTCGCGAGGACTTCTTCAAGGTAGAAATGCCTGACAAAACCCTGCATAACACTTTCGCATAATTGTTCACCCCCGACCATGTAATGCAGAGCTGCATCGTCAATTGCCTTGGTGTGTTGCAAAGCTATACAAACTATACAGAACATAAGCCAGCAGCACACCAGCTAGGCTAGAACAACAGCTACTTTATCAGCAGCAGCAGCAGCAGCAGAGCTACGTCTTTCGTTACTTAGCAGTAGAGTGCAATGACACGCAATGCCACACAGGACATCCTTGATGATGAGCAAAACCGACTTGATGTTCCAATGGTGGTTGGAGCTACCATGATGATTGCACTGAGTGCGATGTTTGTGGCCTGGTGGGTGCAGTTCACATAAGTGGTACCACGGCCAGCCAGCACCTTGGCTCTCAACCTTGAGCCTTCATTGCAGTCGAACACACTAACTGTGAACCACTACAAAACAGTGTTTTTTCTGTGTGGAGTTCCCATCGCATGGCATGCTCATGTCCTATACATGGCACACACATGGTCATGGTCGCCTGCGTCATGGTCGCACAAGGCTGTCCAAGGTTCAGTTGCTGCCTGCTTCAGCTGGCTGAATGTAAGTTGAGTTGAGATTGGCATTGGCTATCTTTGTGCATGGACATTGCCATTGCAGGGAGATGTTCAGGCGTGGATGCGGTGTGTAAGGTGTTGCTCGGCCTGGACTCGCACCACTCCAGTGGGACGAGGCACAGTAGGCCGCATGGATGGCCAATGTCAGCAGCTCACTGCTTACGAGTGTCAAAACCTTCAGCAAGGCTGGTACATATGCTGGGCCGCGCAGGCCATTGAGTCAGTGGTTGCATACACTGCATGCATGTGCCAGAGCTGCCCTGCAAGTCGGCATCAGCAATGTGCTCTCAGACCATGCAAGATCTTTTGCAACATCTTCAGGTGATCAGCAGGTAGGATGTGCAGTGCTGTACCTGATGTTGGATCTTACCTACTGCATCATTAGCTTTTTGGGCTGCTCCAGCAAGGACAGTGGTGTGGCAGTGTCTAAGGAGGAGGTGGTTCAGAGAGCCTGGACCCATGGCCATGGAAGATGAGCCGGCAGCAAGCGCAGCCTCCTGGTAGGCTACAGGTCACAGGGGAGCAGGACACCTAGTATTAGAGCAGCATGCCACAGCCGCATAAGATCATATGCGCATGGCATGTGAGTGTGGTAGTGCTTGAACATACAAGGCTTCAGGAGTGACAAGCCTTGCTGCTTGAATGTCAAGCAGGGCTGCCCACGCTTGGGCAAATACCGGCAGGCAGGCTTGTATGTGTTTACCCTGACGTGTTTACCCTGACGATCCTATGACCTGACGTGATCACCACAGCGCTCCCTGTGCCTATTCTGTGTCTATTGGTGGTTTGACATTGAGCGTAGAGCTTATTCGACTTTGAGCGGTCAGCTTTTCTTTAATTTATGTGCTCAGTTGTTGTGGTGGTAAGCGTGAGGGTTGCATTCTCATGATGTATGTGTGCAGCATGTGTTCCATTGTGTGCATGTTAGGTTGTTTCTGAGCCAGTGCCCATGGCCATCACGGAGGGGCAAGGTGGTTAGGTGTGTTGCCAAGGCAGTGCTGGAGGCATATTGCAAGGTGGTGGAGATGGCTGGAACTGTATGTCGCTGGAGCTGCCGCTGGAGCTGTGCTACTGGAAAGACCAGGGAGCTCTGCCAGCCAAGGGCAAGGAGTACCCTGGCCTGGGCTACAAGCGGGTGCGAGACAAGCCCCCCAAGGCCCAGGAGCAGCAGCAGCAGCCTGCTGTGGCACAGTAGTGTGTGCCCCCTTTGTTGAGCTGTCATCAGCTTACAATTAGTGCATGTTTTGTCATGCCAACTCTACATCATAGCCCTAACGGGTCAGGCAATAGTGTAGGTGGTAGGCTCAACACTCCACACAACCACACTGTTTGAGTCGGATCTAGTTAGTGGCTGCTAGTGGCTGATAGTGGCTGCTAGTAGGTACTTCTGATCCGGCTCAAATGGTGGCCCTAGTGAGGGACAAGAGGGCTGTTGCACCTTGCTACCAGGGGCATGCCACGTGCAGGGTTCGATGAAGTGTTCAACACTGCACCCACGCTAGTGCCCACTGCCACTATGCAGCCAGCTACCTCCCATCCAGCTCAGCCTGCACAAGCTTCCGTCGATGAGGCCAGCTGCCAATCAACGCCCCCACTTTTTGAAGTTTGTCTGGTGGTTGACTTTGTATTGATATATTTGTGTAATGGATATCATTTCCGCCCCACTCCGCCGGAGTCTCCGGTTGCCCATTCCGGTTGAATGGCGACCTGATGCACCCACCAGTACGGCCACTCCGCTTGTATGATGTTGCTGAATACCTCAGATGTCGCGGAATAAGAAACGCAAGCGCCCCGTCTCCCCCGCTACCTCCGCAGCCGGTAAGCCGCAAAGCTTGACGAAAGGCTAGGCCCCCCAACGCTGATTGACGACGCGACGCTGTGTGCATTACGCGACATCGCGACTCCGTACATCAAGTCCTGCCGTGCGTGTGCTGTGCTTTCCGGTGTCTGCAGGTGCCAGTGGCAGCGGGCAGCAAGATCTCAATGACAAGGGACAGGCTGTCAAGGAAGTGATTGCTCAGCGTCGCCAGGTCATCAAGGCTGCCCTGCGTGGCCTGGTGGAGGCAGCCCGGCCTGATCTTAGCCCAGCTCTAGTTGACGCACTTGTGGCGGACATCAACAAGCGCATGACCATGGGCAGCAAGCAGGGCTGCCTAACAGCGGTCCTGTGCCTGTCTATGCTACGTATATGCCCAGGAACCCCCTGCCCCTGCCCAAGAATCCCTTGCCCTCCCCCTGCCCAGGACCTCCTCCCCCAGCCCAGGACCCACCTGCCCAGGACCCCCCACTTCCTGCCCTAACCCACGCCCAGCCCAGGCCTTACCCAGGCCCAGACCCTAACCCTCCCTGCTGCACCTGGCCCAGTGCCACCATCCCAGGCCCCCCCATGGGGCAGGTGGCTGGACCGGGACACCAACCCTGCCTCAACTTGCAGCGCATAGGGGAGAGCATGCACCGCCCCCTAGAGCTGTGCAGCTATGAGGGCTTGGAGGCTCTGCCCCCCGTTGGCAAGGAGTATCAGCAGGGCCACAAGCGGGTCAATGACCGGCTGCCCAAGGTCAGGCAGAGGCTGCACCGGGCTGCAGAGTACCGCCGGGGTATTGATGGCCGGGCCCACAATAACGCATAGCCTATGCGGCATAGGGCCTAGTAGTTTGCACAGGCTATTAGCCTTACAAAAGCATAAATCTGTTGGTTTTGATGAAGTGCCCAGTGGTTCAAGGGAAAAGAGTGCCCCCGGTGTGGGTTTGGTAGTCATCAAGGGTGCGACCGAGGATGCTTCAGCTTGATTGGAGTAGCTGAGGGAGATTACCCACAGTCAAACATATTGTTCCATGTGTCGCGTTGTAAGCGTGCGCTGTGACCTGTAAGAGACTAGTCTGGGGTTTCGCCGCCCGAGCCGGCCCGGGTTGAGTGCGCCGGGAGCTGAGCAGACAGGAAAGACGTGGGCTGATTCCACACGGTTCCCTTGTTACACTGGGGCTTGGGGAGTGCCTCTGCCGCTGACACAATGCGGGTGACGTGAGGTATCTCAAGCTGCCAAGGCAGCAACACAACAAGGCTCAAATACTAAAGTCCGGCACAGTCCAAGCATTTCCCCATGCACTGAGTCAGCAAGACACGTCTCTGCTTGGCTCAGATCACAACCCAGATCGCAACTTAGGAAACCCCTCAAGGGCAGTCGGCCACACTCAACACCTCAAATGCTCAGTTTAGGCTAAAGTCCATGTCATGGGGCAGAACCCCTCATCACACAATGTGTCTAGTCACGCCATATGTTGTGACAGCTGTCGCGTTGTAAGCGTGCGCTGTGACCTGTAAGAGACTTCCCCCCAGTGCACAAGTTGGTGGCACAGAAACGCAGTGCACTAAAGAGGTACAGGTCACGGCAGGTTTGCAACAATGGTCATGGCACTGTGGGTCTCGCTACGGGCAGGCCATGGTGGGCCTGCTGAAATTGTGCTGGACTGCAACATTCTCAAGGATGTAGCCTGGTGGGCAGGAGGGCTGCAGCTGCTGCATGGAGCCAATGATGCGCAAACAATTATGGTGGGTGGAAGAGTGTGGGCCATGCATGCCAGCCTGTGTGCCGGCAGATGAGAGGTCCTGGCACTCCCAGCCAGCAACAACCAGCCACTGCTGGCCAGCCATAGCCCCAGCGCCGACGAGGTGGGAAGTGGTGATGGAACGCACATCAGATGGCAGGGAGGTGAAGGCTGTGGCGTATGCTGATGCAGGGTGGGGTACTGAGTGGAGAGGGCTGACAGGCGGTGCTGAGCGACGCGCTGGGCAGCAGGGTTTGTGTCACAGTAGAGGTAGCGGCAAACCGTTACGCCATTGCGGAGGCACATGTCTAGCCCCGCACACAAACCCCCAAACAGCTCCAGGAGGACAATGCCACTGGCAGCAGCTGGGAAGAAGGTGGTGGGGAGGAGGGTTGTGTCAAGGCGTGTGGGTGGGGCTACTCCATGCATGTCCCTCGGGCCCGCAGCCGCACCCATGAAGGTGACAGCAGGCTGGAGGTGGGCAAGGGTGGGTGCAGCTTGCTGCAACATGGTAAGGGCCGCATCGTGCAAGGCAGGCTCTGTGGGCTCTGGCAAGGGAGGGGCAGATGGGTGGAAGGAAGCATCCAGGTGGCCCCCAAGGTTGCCCCAAAGGAGGTCAGCTGGGTGGGTGGCATAGTGGGAGTCAAATGGCCAGTAGGATGCGCATGACCACACCATTGACTCAGCTTGGGTCGTGGCGACGCAAGGGAAGCAGGCTAGCGCCACGGCGGGGTCAGGGTCCAGCTGTGCGCCGGAGCCATCAGCCGTGGTGGCCAGTGGCCAGCGGGACAGTACGTCCGCATTCTGGTGCTTGTTGCCAGGGCGGTGCTCGATGGTGAAGGTGTAGTCCTGAAGGCTCAGAGCCCAGCGGGCGTGGTGCCCTGTGAGGTTTGGATTAGTCATCAGCCATGTAAGGGGCTGGTGATCAGTGACCAGCCTGAAGGCAACACCATGCAGGTAGGGGCGCAAGGTCTTAATGGCCCACACAGCACATAACATTTCACCCTGGTAGGAGCTGTAGTTGCGCTCGTGCTTGTTATTGCTGCGGCTGATGCATGCCACCATGTACTCGCGCCCGGCGTCATCAGTCTGGCCTAGGACAGCGCCACAGCCAGCAGTGGACCAGTCAGTGTGCAGGGTAAAAGGGCGGTCAGGGTCAGCACGGCGGAGGACCAGGCCAGGGGTGCAGATGGCTGCTTTAAGGGTGGCAAACGCCTGCTGCTGCTCCTCCCCCCACACCCATGACACCCCTTTTGATGTGAGGCGGGTGATGGGGGCTGCAATGGCAGAGAAGTCAGGCACGTAGCATCGATAGTAGTTGATGAAGCCCATGATTTGGCGCAGGTCATGCAGGCAAGTGGGAGTGGGCAGGGCTGTGACAGCTGCCACCTTAGCCTCAGTGGGAGACAGGCCATGGCTGCTAACGTTATGCCCCAGGTACTCTACCACATCAGCGCCGAACAGGCTCTTGTCAGGGTGCGCCTTCAGCCCATTGGCCTGGAGCATGCGCAGCGCCGCCGCCACGTCTGCCAAGTGTTGCTCTGCGCTGGTGCTGTGGATGAGCAAGTCATCAATGTACGCTTTGCAGCAGTGGGTCAAGCCAGCATCAGCAATACAGCGATCCATGACCCGCTGATACTCAGCTGGTGCATTGCGTAGGCCAAAAGGCATGCGGTTGAAGTGGTATAGCTTGTTGCCACACCAGAATGCTGTTTTGATGCGGTCAGCTGGTGCAATGATGAGCTGGAAGAACCCGCTGCGCATGTCTAGCTTGCTGAAGTAGCAGCTGTCACCCAACTCACTGAACATCTCATCAGGGCGGGGCAAGCCGTAGATGTCGGGCTTGGTGGCTGCGTTGAGCTGACGGTAGTCAATAGCAAAACGTTTCTCGGTCCAGTTGCCATGGGCATCCTTCTTGGCAGGTAGGACCGGGGCGGCAGCGTAGCTGCAAGGCCCTTCCACCGGGGACACGATGCCTGCGGCCTGCAGCTCAGCGGTCTTGTCAATGCAGACTTGCCGCTCGAGAGGGCTGTAGCGGCGAGGGGGGGTGCGCACAGGCTGGTCAGAGGTGAGGGGGATGCTGAAGGGGGGACGGGGCCCGTGGTACCCGGGCAGGTCAGACAGGCTGTAAGAGAATGCGCTGTCATGGTCCTCTACCAGTGCTTGCAAGGCGGCATGCTCAGCTGTGGTCATGCCCGGATGGTTGCCGAACAGCATGCCTTTCGCGTGCTTGGTGAAGCGGACATCAGGAGGCAAGTGTTGCCGGCCACCTGGCAGGGTGTGCTCAATGGTGACGGAGCAGTACGCATCGGGCAAGGCTGGCACGGCTGGCAGCTCGTTGGGTGGGCACGCATGCAGCGTGGGCAGCAGGGCGCAAAGGATGAGCAGCAGGGTTGTGATGGTGCGAAGAGTGCAGCCCTTACGGATGGTGGTGAGCAGTTGGTGGCCGGCGGTAGCCCAGCTGGTGCCTTTTGGCGGGGGCGTGGTGCGTAGCTGCTGCCGGGCGCGGCGGCGAGCAGCTCCTAGGCCCAGCGCTTGGTGCTTAGGGGAACGGGCTGGCAGCTGTGGTCTATCCGTGCCGTGGCCGGGCTTGCTGCGAGGTTCCCAGACAAGACCCCTGATTTCCGGTCTGGGAGTGTCCTCCGCAACGCTGGGGGCATGGCTGCAGCCAGGGGCGGCGCTGATCGCACTTGACTGTGCCCCTGGAGCCCCCAGGTAGCTCACGCCGGTGTGACCACTGCTGCCGTGCTCCCCCTCGCTGTGCGCTGGGCTGGTCACGCATGACCAAAGAGGCTCAGGGCTAGTGGGCTCAGGGAGGGCAACCAGAGAGGTCTCGACCATGCTGCTCAGACCGGGCCAGGCGTCTCTGGCATTGAAGCGCAGTGGCAGGGCATGGCGAGGCTGCAGCCGGCCATGGCTGGCAAGGCTGGGGGCATAAGTGATTTGCTGGGCTGTCAGGTCAAGCTGGATGCCGTGCTGGTAAAGTGCCTCAGTGCCAAGCAACAGGCTGAAGGGCAGCTGGCAGGCTGCTGGCATCACATGGAAGCGATGGCGGGACTTGGCTGCATGAGGTGTGCCTAGGGCGAGCCCCACCTCAGCCATGACTCCGCCGTGGGCATGGAAGGCGGTGCCTCCGCTCTGGAAGATACGCAGCCGCATGTGGTCCGCCTGCAGCTCCAGCCGCTCAACCAGCCATGGGGCAATGAGGTGTGCCCCAGAACCGGAGTCGAGCACGACACCTGGTACGGCGTGGGGGTGACCGTGGCGGTCTATGATGCTGAGGCCTGTAGCCACGCTGAGGTTGGCAGCATATGGCAGGGCATAGCTCATTAGGGACGCGGGGTAAGCAGCAGGGATTGCCGCCCAGTTGGAGGGGCCGGTACCCGCCTCAGTCACAGGCGCTGCTGCTGATGACTCTGCATAACCACTGGAACCGGATTCTGACACAGCATCCTGCGTGTAGGGCTGCAAGGCAGACAGCTGAGCCGGCGGGGTTGGGTGGGCATTGGTAACGGGGTCAGGGCTGGCCACCAAGGACGTGGCAATCACGCTGCTCTGACTCAGCAGCTGGCCGCTGGACCACTCAGCTGGTGGCTCAAAGTACATGGGCAGAGCATGGCGTGGCTGGGCCTCGTTATGGCTGAACAGCCGAGGAGCGTAGCTGAGCAAATGACCCACCAGATCTAGCTGGATGCCGTGGCGGAAGAGGATCTCGTTGCCAACCAGCAAGTCATAGGGCAGGCTGGTGCTATCTGCCACGACCTGGAAGCGGTGGCGTGACCTGGCAGCATAGGGTGTGCCTAAGGCAAGGCCCACCTCCACCACAGCCGCTCCTTGCGTTTGGAAGGCGGTGCCCCCGCTCTGGATGATGCGCTGCTGGGAGGGGAGAACCTCGAGCTTCAGCTGGCGGGCCAGGCTGGCGGTGATCAGCTGTGCGCCTGAGCCAGAGTCGAGCATGACACCGGGTAGGGCATGGGGAGTGCCGTGTAGCGAACGGCTCCTCGAAGCCTAGCTCGCCTCACGGTACTTCTGTACTGCAGTGTGACATGGTGGGCGAAAGGGGCAGGTGGGCCTTCGTGCACACCTGCTTCAGAGGTTCGACTCCTCGGGGGAAACGTTCTAAACCCTGGCCGTGTCATGCTGTGGGAAAGAAGGTAGTTATCGGTTGTCGGCGCTGCTCTTAGCACGCTACATTTTGGTTTCCGACCGACGTTGCTACTAACGCCACTTTCTTCCTAAGCAAATGACTGCCAATAAGGAGCCTCCTCCTGGAGGAGACAAACGACCGGAGCGTTCTGCTCCTGGGGGCCAAACTCCTGGCTCCCCGCCCCCAGTGGCTCCGAACGCCACTACTGGTGCTCCAGCGGGAGTCCCTGCTGCGACTGGGGCGCCAACTACTGGCACGACGGTGCCTATCACCAACCCTGTCCTTCCTGTGCCTATCACAAGCCCCGCCTTCGCGGAAATCGAGAGGGTTACTGGTCTACCACCTGCTCAGGCGATGGATCTGCTGAAGAACGTCCTGCAGACTCTGAACGCTATGTCCTCCGCTCAGCCTCCGGCTGGCCCAGCACCTTCTGCTGTGGCGGCCCCTGGAGCTGCCCCGCTCTCTTATGCAGGAGCCCTGACAGCTGCCCCGATCCTGCCTGATGTTGGCACGTCTGCGACTACTGCGCAATTTGACGAGATTCAGAGGCTTCGCCAGCAGCTGGTGGGAGCGAATGCGAACCTCCAGGCTTCTCAGAACGAAGCTGTCCGGATCCGAGCGGAGCTCGCTGAGATGGAGCGTCTCCAGGGCCTGCAGAATGCGCTGGTGAGTGGAGAGCAGACTGTGGCAGACATACGCAACCAGTATTCGCAGTCAGCTCGACCTGCTGTGAATGGTAGCAGTGGCACCTCTGCTGCAAAGCCTGCTGCTGCCCCAGCCTCGTCCGGCACCACCGCACCTGCTGCACCTGTCGCACCTGTTGCGCCGCATCCGTTGTCAGTAGGACAGGCACCTTCATCTCAGGTTGCGTCCCCTTTACCTGTGTCAGCATCTCTGCCCAGGGTCAAGGTTCCAGGTCCTGAGAAATGGACAGATCAGTGCCTCAACACCTCTCGAGTAGCAGAAATATTCTGTGAAGACCTTGAAGTCCACTGTGCATATTTGCGCATTGACCCTGCTGATGCCCTGCCAAACTTCCTGACAGGCAAAGCACGTGAGGTATGGTATCCAGCCACTAGGAATGCCCATATCCTTGCACATGGCGTTAGGCCCACCTGGTCATTCCTGCGTACCTCTTTTAAAGAGATGGCTGGTGATGACCTGCGTAATGACTCAGATGTGCACCGCAGGAAGCTGCTGGATCCAGGTGCATTGCGCATGACAGCTGGCTCCACCCTCAATGCGTACATCACTGAGTTCAGGAATACCCTGACTGTTGCAGGCATGACTTGCATGGCACCTGCAATGCTTGTGGCTACCTTCATTAGGGGTCTCACCCCTGAGCTGCAGGGACGTGTTGTGCATGACCTGGCACTCATGGCTGAGCCCACCCTCACTGATGCTATCCAGGCTGCAGTGAATGGGCAGAAGGTGCTGTTTGCAGTATCCACCAGCATTGGGGGACGTCGCCCTCCTCCACCTGTAGCTGCCTTTGTGCCTCACAAGCAGATGGACCGTATCAGAGGCTTCACCGCCCCTGCTGGAGGATTTCCTCCTGCGGCCCCTCGTGGCCCCTACTGGGATGTCAGCAGCAGCAGCAGCAGTGGCCACCGTGGAAGTCGCCACAGCAGCCAGGGTGGTGGACGTCCTCCACGGCCCCCTCCTCCTGCTGCCCCTGTGTCTGATGCCCCTCCCAGGCCACCTCCTGGCCATGCCTGCCACCACTGCTGGAACCCCGCACACTTCAGGGACTACTGCAACCTCAAGCACCTGTCTGCTGAGGAGGCCCGCCGGGTCTCTGGGTTTCCCCGCCCCTCCTCCCTGGGCCCTCCTTCTGGCCATGGTGCTGGGGACCGTCCCCCACGGGGTCCAGGCAAGCGTGACCGCAGCCCAGGCAAGGGTGGATGGAAGCAGCAGGGTGGCAAGGGTGACCGCCGCCGCTGATGTGTTGCCCAACCAGCCGGTCAGAACTGTGTTGGTGCCTGTAGCACTGTGCCCGCTGAAGAGGCATGTATGCCCAAGGGTCTTGCTGCAGACGACTGTGTATTACACTTCTCGTTTTCTGGCAAAGTGAATGGCTATGATTGCACTCTGCTGTTTGACAGTGGAGCAGCGGCTAGCTTTATCAATTGTGCTGCTGTTGAGCAGTACCAGCTGTCCAGTTATAAACTGAAGCAGCCCAAGGAATTCCTTGTGGCTAATGGGCAGCCCGTAGTTTGTACGCATGCATGCAGCGTCCAGTTGAATGTGCAGACTCTGAGCTGCAGGGTCGAGTTGTTGGTGATGCCTGAGATGTTCTCTGCCTTTGACATCTTAATGGGCAGTGACTGGCTTCAGTCCAATGGTGTGCTGCTGGACTACCTAGCACGTACTATTACAGTACAAATGGCTTCTGCTAAAACAATACTCAAATGTGAGCCAGCAGCGCCAATTATGGCTCCCCATTGTGCTCATATCCTGGCAAAACATAAGCAAGCCACTGTGTCAGCAAAAGTGGCTTACAGGTGGTTAAGGAAAGGTGGCCAGTCCTTGGTTGCTCTCATCTCGTCTCAGCCCATCAACCCTACCCCAGCAAGTGTGCTGTCCGTTCACCCAACCCTCAATCCAGCTAATTTGCTGTCCAATGACCCTGACCCCCTCTCTCAATCAACTACCTCACCCTCTAACTCACCTATCAATTACCCAACCTCTATACCCCCTGCAGTGGCAGCTCAGCTGACAGCACTCATATCTGAGTACGACGATGTCTTCGCCCCTTTCAATACTCTACCCCCTCAACGTCCAGTGGGACACACCATTCCCCTTCAGCCTGGCTGTAAGCCACCAGCTTTGCCATCATATAAGATGAGCCAGCCAGAGCTGTTGGAGATGAAAAAGCAGGTAGCAGCCTTCCTGGAGCAGGGCATCATCGAACCCTCCTCCTCTCCCTACGCTGCCCCTGTCCTTTTTGTCAAAAAGAAATCAGGTGAGTTGAGGATGTGTGTAGACTATCGTCAACTGAACAAAATCACACTTAGGGATCAATACCCACTACCTCGAGTGGATGACCTGTTTGACAGGTTAGCTGGGTGTACAGTGTTCTCGTCACTTGACCTGCAAGCTGGATATCACCAGATCAGGATCCCTGATGAGGATGTCCCTAAGACAGCCTTCAGGACACCCAGTGGGCTGTATCAGTTTAAAGTTTTGTGCTTCGGTTTAACCAATGCGCCAGCCACGTTTCAACGTGTTATGAACAATGCTTTTGCTGATGTCATTAATGACTGTGCCCTTGTGTACATAGATGATATCCTCATCATGTCCAAAAACGTACCAGAACACTTCACACATTTAAGGAGAGTTCTTGAGTTATTACGTAAGCATCAGTTCAAAGCTAAATTATCTAAATGCGAGTTTCTTAAAACTGCACTTAAGTTCCTGGGTCACATTGTGAGTGACCAGGGCATAGCTGTTGACCCTGATAAAGTAAAGTCTATTACTTCCTGGCCTGTGCCACGCAGTCTAACTGCCATGCAGCAGTTCCTTGGTGCTGCAAATTTTGTGCGCAAATTTGTACACAATTTCAGTGCTATTTCAGCACCACTGACTGACCTGACTGGTAAAGCAGGTACGGATTTCAATTGGCACAAATGGCCTGATGATAAGTTAAAAGCTTTTGATGCTCTTAAGCATGCTATTCCTAGAGTACCTTTACTCAAAATCCCAGATAGTACCAAACCTTTCCAGGTTTATTGCGACGCCTCTTTGCAAGGCGTAGGAGCTGTACTCATGCAGGAGGGTTATCCTCTGGCTTATCTAAGCAAAAAGCTGATCCCAGCTGAGAAAAATTATACCACTGGTGAACAAGAACTATTGGCGATTATTACTGCGTGTAAAGAGTGGCGGTGCTACCTGGAAGGTGTTCCCTTCACGTTATACACAGATCATAAGCCTTTGGTGGCTTTAAAAACCCAGAAGGTCTTGTCAAGACGCCAGACTAGGTGGTTGGAGTTTCTCTCCCGGTATGATTTTACCATTGAGTATTTACCTGGTGATACCAACCCTGCTGATCCTCTGTCACGCATACCTGATGCTCCTGTCAGCAATCCTGTCATGGTTATGACCAGGAGCAGGAAACGCCTTTTGGAGGGGGAGGAAGCTGGTGTGGCACAGCCGGCTCAGCCTGCCATTCAGCAGCCGCAGCAGGAGCCACAGCCTCAGCTGGTTCTGGAACAGCCTCTACCCCCACCTCCTTTGCCTGTGCACCCTTTGCACGCTGTCAATATGACAGAGCAGCTACTGGCAGCGTATGCAGCAGATGAGGACTTTGCCAGCTCGGTGGATCAATATGATCAGGATAAGCATGGGTTGTATCGCACCAAAGGCAAGAACCAGATAGTGGTTCCTAATTGCCAGCAGCTCAAAACCAGGATATTGGTGGAGATGCATGATGCACAGTTTGCAGGCCATGTGGGGATCACCAAGACGCTGGAGCGTATCTCCAGGATATTCTGGTGGCCACGCATGAGGTCTGAAGTACGTCACTATGTGAGTAACTGTGATGCATGCCAGCGCAACAAGTCTGTGAATACCAGACCTGGTGGTTTACTCACGCCACTGGCCATACCCTTTGACAGATGGGAGTCCATGTCCATGGACTTGATCACTAAACTACCGCCTGGTGATCATGGCTTTGATGCCATTGCTGTCTTTGTGGATAGGTTATCTAAAATGGTACACTTTGTGCCTTGCCGTGAGTCCATGAACGCTGAGGGCTTTGCCCGCCTGTTTATTGATAATGTGTTTAAACACCATGGAGTGCCTAGAGAAATAATCTCTGATAGGGGCTCTCACTTTACTAATCATTTCTGGGCGTCAGTTATGGCCATTCTTGGTGTAAAGGAATGTAAATCTAGTGCTTACCATCCTGAGTCTGATGGTCAAACAGAGCGGTACAATCGTACCCTGGAGGAAATGCTTCGACATTACATCTCCCCTGCCCAGTCTGACTGGCCCTTCTTCCTGGCACTGGCTGAGTTTGCTGTGAACAACAGTTGGCAGGAATCCATCCAGTCCACGCCCTTCCTGGTCAATACTGGCCAGTCACCCCTGACACCGGCTCTGCTGGAGCTGCCAGGTGAGGTGTACTGTCCCTCTGCCAGGAAGCTGTCTGAATGGTGGCAGAGTAATGTCAAGCAGGCACGCCATTTCATGGAACAAGCTCAGCAGCGTCAGGCCTATCTGGCCAACAAAGGACGCAGGGATGTGGAGTACCACCCTGGCCAGCTAGTGCTACTGAGCACCAAGAATCTCAGGCTGAAGCCAGGTAAGGCTAAGAAGTTGCTGCCTAGGTTCATTGGGCCTTTCAAGGTGCTGGAGCATGTAGGTCCTGTTGCTGTGCGCCTAGACCTGCCTCCTGCCATGGCACGCATGCACCCTGTGTTCCATGTCGCCCTGTTGAGGCCCTACACTTCTGAGCATCCTCACTTGCCTCCTCCTGTGGATTGGCTAGATGAGGCGCCCCTGTATGAAGTTGAGAAGCTGCTCGCCCATCGTGGTGTACGTGCTGGTAGAGCACGAGGCTACTTGGTCAAGTGGCAGGGTTATGATGACTCTTACAACACGTGGGAGCCAAGGAATAACCTTGTGAACTGCCAGGAAGTGTTGACTGCATATAATGCAGTGCATGGTTTGTCCTAGCATCACTGCTATAGTGTTGCGAGTCCTTGTGTTATCACGAGGGCGGAGCGTTTCCTCTTTGGAGGGGGAGGAATGTAGCGAACGGCTCCTCGAAGCCTAGCTCGCCTCACGGTACTTCTGTACTGCAGTGTGACATGGTGGGCGAAAGGGGCAGGTGGGCCTTCGTGCACACCTGCTTCAGAGGTTCGACTCCTCGGGGGAAACGTTCTAAACCCTGGCCGTGTCATGCTGTGGGAAAGAAGGTAGTTATCGGTTGTCGGCGCTGCTCTTAGCACGCTACATGCCGTGCCTGTCTAGGACACTGAGGCCTGCGCACACGCTGGGGTTGGCAGCAAAGGGGAGGGCACGCAAGCTCGAGGCCGGCTGGGCCGGGCCAGCAGCGGCAAGGGCAGCAGACTGTGGCACAGAGATGGGCTGCTGGGCTGCGGTGCCGGTGGCAGGAGCAACAGCCTGGGCGAGAGGTCGCTCTGCCCTCAGCTGAGCCATGTGGGCCTCCATGACAAGCAAGTTTTGCTGCAAGGTGGACACCTGTTGCACTAGGGTGCGCACAGTGTCCGTGATGTCAGCCTGGCCCTCTAGTTGCATGGGTACCTTGCTGCTGCTGCTGCTGCTGCTACTGCTGGTGTCACGGGTTGCAGCACGTGAGGCGGGCAGGGCATGGGTGGCGGCACCGCCGGGCGCGAAGCTGAGTGGGCGCTCAGCAGCAGCAGCTAGGGCAATGGCGTGGCGCATGGCATCAAAGGCAGTGCTGACGCTGGTGATGGGCATGTTGGTGAGGCTGTGTAGGGCTGCGTCCTCATCCTCATCCTCATCCTCACCCTCACCCACACCAGGCACGGCAGCGAGGGAGTGCGCAGGCCCGGGCTGACCCCATTGGGCGGGGCGCAGTTCAGGATGCTTGCTGAAGCACCGCTCCTCGGTGTGCCCGTCTTTGCCACAGTGGTCACAGCGTGGGCGACCCCGGGATGGCCCGCTTCTGGACTGCACGACGGTGTGAGCGCGCAGTGGCGGGGCAGCAGCAGGTGAGCGGGAAGCCATGAACAATCTGAACTGCTCATACAGGGCCGGGTCAATGGGCTGCGAGCTGGCGGCTGCACCGTGGGAGTGGGGGTGGGCTGGCGTGGGGGCGGGCGCTGCCTGCGGCTGCGGTTGCTTGAGCAGGTGACATTCAGCAGTGCTGTGACTAGTCCAGCGCTGGTGACCCTCACACCAGGACAGGTGAGGTGCAGGAGGCCTGGTTGGTGCCGGAGGTGCACCCTGGGCGGTGAGGGCGCTGCCAAGCTGCTTGACTAGGCGTTGGGCTGCCTTGACAGCCGTGGGGTTACCTCCCTTTACTTGTCCCAAAAGCTTGGCGGCGTTGACGCCCGCAGGTGCGTTGAGCGGTTTCCCAGCGGCCTGCTCCAGCTGCAGCATGCCAATGAGCTCCTCATACACCTGGGTTGCGGCAGCTTCAGCGCGGCCAAGGGCAAGCTCAACCGAGTCTTGAGAGTGAGGGGGCTTGGGGAGCCGTGCATAGGTCACCTTGCTGCGCTGCACCAGGTGTTGGCCCTGGCTGTGGAGCACGTGACGAGGGTGGGGCATAAGGGCATGCAAAAACAGGTTGACAGCACAGAGGCGGCTGAGGTGACCCTCCTCAGCCATGCGCACCAATTGAGGTGCCATGCGCGCCTTCAGCGAGCGCGGGGCCTCGGTGCGGCCGCTGTCACCCACGTCGCCCAGCTGCACACCCTGGACGTGCTGCTTCAGTAGCACGGGGTCCGAAAGGTCGTCCCGCACGATGTCAAGGAACATGGCGATGCACTTCACCTGAGACTTCACCTGAGACGTAATTGTCGACAGGGCTTGACGCAGGGCTTCATTCTCAGCCTGAATTTGCAGCTGTTGAGCCTCCAGCTCGAGGATGTAGTCTTCGTCCCCTCCGGTGTAGCGAGGACGTTGCTCGTCCATCTCGCCTTCTTCCATACCACCAGGGGTATCCTCTGGGTTATCATCAGGATTGTCATCAGGGGCTTTAGAGCCACCTGAGAAAGTCTCAACCACGGCGTTGAACTTCGCACGCAGCTGCGGATTAGTCCGGGCCGCCTCCAGGAGCTTATCTAGCATATCGGGCTCTGAAGGATTATTAGCAGGTGGTTCGGCTCCGGCGGGTGGCCCGCCATTGCCTGTATTGTCTGTCATGTTGCTGTACCGACGTCGGTCGGAAACCATTTGTAACGGCGTAGCCGCTGCCTTTAATCTTACAGTGTGAGCGGCATGTCCACTTAGAAATGTCCAACGCAGTCTCTACTATCCACACTCTCGCACAGCAACTGAGCCCAGGTTTAGAACGGGACCCTCGGGAGTCGAACCCGAATGGTGAGCTGGTAGCAGCCCACCATTGACCTCCTCAGTCACTCTGCTAAAGTGTGGTATACGGATACGCGTAAGCGCACCGTCACATTCCTCCCCCTCTTAAGAGATCCGTTCCGCCAAGGTACCTGGGATAGCCCAGCGCACCGAGACTCGCAGTCTATAGAGACCACTGATAATCAGGCTGACCCATAAGGGTACCAGCCACCCACAGAAACACATGCATCACCATAAGGTGCCACATGGGGACCATGGTCATAGGACCAGGCCAAGTGACATAGGTCACTGAGACATTCTGACATCAAGGCAGGTTATGCACAGCCTTGTACCTAGACAAGATCTGGGGAGCACCAGCCAGCATAGCCTCTGGCTCCCAGGTGTTGTAGGTATCATCGTAGCCTGTCCACTTGACCAGGTACTCCATACGCTTCTTGAAACGTACCTGCCTGTGGCTCAACAAGCTATGCACTTCATAGTGAGGCGCATCTTCCAGCCACTCCATCACAGGAGGGGGGTGAAACCCCTGGCTGCCAGTGTACTTCTTAAGAAGTGACACATGGAACACAGGATGTAACCTGCTCATGGTGGGAGGTAGCTCCAACCGGTAGGCAGCCTCACCTAGCTTGCCTGTGACCTTGAAAGGCCCTACATACCTAGGCAAGAACTTACGTGCTCTGCCAGGTGCATTGCGCAGGTTCTTGGTGCTCAGCAGGACGCTGTCACCTACGCTGAACGTGACATCACGCCTACGCTTATTCGCATACCTTTGTTGGCGGTCCTGAGCCACCCTCATGCACTCCTGAGCATGCTTTACCTCATGCTCCCACTTCTTGGCGAAGCTCTCAGCGGAGGGAGATAGGCACGGCCTGGGCAGCTTATGCAGCACAGGTGTAATGGGTGACTGTCCATAGTTCACCAGAAATGGTGTGGACTGAATAGACTCTTGCCATGAATTATTAATAGCAAACTCGGCAAAGGCTAAATGCCTAGGCCAGTCTTCTTGAGTAGGTAGGATATAATGTCTAAGCATTTCTTCCACAATTTGGTTTGTACGCTCAGTCTGACCATCTGATTGAGGATGATACGCGGTGCTGAAAGCAGGGTCTACGCCTATCAGCTTTCTGACCTCAATCCAGAACTGGTTGTTAAAGGTCGCACCACGATCAGAGATGGTTACTTTAGACAGGCCATGGTATTTAAATACATGGTCAATGTATAACTCAGCAAATTCTTTAGCATCCATGGCTTCAATGCATGGGATTAGGTGAACCATCTTTGATAGACGATCCACGACCACACAGATAGAATCATAGCCATGCACACCGACTGGAAGCTTAACCACCAAATCCATGGTGACAGATTCCCAGCGGTACCCCGGTATAGACAAGGGATTTAGCAGCCCACCAGGTACCTGGCGTGACGCTTTGTTTCGTTGGCATGCATCACAGTTAGTCACATAGTGTCTAACGTCAGCACGCATGGTTTTCCACCAGAACACCCTACGCACACGTTCAAGGGTTTTGGTGATGCCCACATGGCCAGCATACTTAGCATCATGCATTTCGTGCAAGATATGCTCTCGTAGCTGAATATCATTAGGAACTATAATAGTACCTTTATCAAGGTGTCGCCACAGACCCTCCTGGGTCATTTCCCACTCCTCATGAGGCTCAGCAAAGGCAGGATCAGTGCTATAGGCACTAATCAGCCAATCTGTAACCTGAGAAGGGTGACCAGGACACTCAGGGACCTGTGCCTCACAGTCATTAGAGACCGGGTCAGCCCACCTTAACCGCTTAGGCTCTGATGGCTTTAGAGCATCATCAGAGTCAGCATCATGGTCAGGGTCTGATCCAGCGGTAGGCTGCTGTTCGCTGCCCCCGCTGCCGCTGCCCAACGGTGTACCCGCACCGACGTCCTCCCCCTCCTGTAATCTCCGCTTCTGCTGCCTGGTCGTCACCAGGATTTTGTCAGTATCAGTCTTAGCCGTCGCTGAAGTTACTGGAATACGTGACAGTGGATCGGCAGGATTAGTGTTGCCAGGTAGGTATTTAATGGTGTAATTAAATCGGGATAAGAACTCCAACCAGCGGCTCTGCCTACGGGACAGTGTAGACTGCGTAGGTAGGGCCTCTAGAGGGCGGTGATCAGTAAACAGGGTGAATGGCACTCCTTCAAGGTAGCACCGCCACTGTGTACACGCAGCAATAATGGCCAAAGTTTCCTGTTCCCCAGTGGTATAATTCATTTCAGCTTTTGACAGCTTACGTGAGTAATATGCCAGGGGGTAACCAGCCTGTGTCAATACTGCGCCAACACCCAAGAGTGAGGCGTCACAGTAGACTTCAAAGGGCTTGGTTATATCAGGCAATCGGAGCATAGGCACCTTCATAATAGCCTGCTTTAGAGCGTTGAAAGCATCTAACTGGGGTTTAGGCCATTGCGCCCAGTTAAAAGATTTGCCTTCAGGGCCAGTTAAATTAGTAAGTGGAACAGCAATGGAACTAAAATTACGCACAAATTTACGTACATAATTAGCCATGCCAAGGAATGACTGCAGAGCTGTCAGGTTCGTAGGAACTGGCCAGTCTTTGATAGCAGTCACCTTGCTGGGGTCTACAGCTACACCATCTTTAGAGATGATGTGCCCCAGGAAAGGTAGAGACTCTTTCATGAATTCACATTTGGATAATTTAGCAAAATATTTATGTTGTCTCAGCAAACTGAATATTTCGCGAAGGTGTGACAGGTGCTCCTGGATAGACTTGGACATGATTAAAATGTCATCAAGATATACCAGAGCACACCGGTCAATCACCGTGGCAAATGCCTGGTTCATTGCCCGTTGAAATGTAGCGGGAGCATTGGTTAAACCAAAGCATAACACTTTATATTGATAGTGTCCCATGGGCGTCCTAAACGCAGTTTTAGGAATATCCTCATCAGGTATTCTGATTTGATGATAGCCAGCCTGGAGATCCAGGGAGGAAAATACAGTCATACCCGACAATTTATCAAATAAATCATCAATTCTGGGGAGAGGGTACTGATCACGTATAGTGAGCTTGTTAAGCTGGCGGTAGTCTACGCACATGCGTAGCTCACCGGACTTCTTCTTTACAAAAAGAACTGGTGCTGCAAATGGGGAGGAGCTAGGCTCTATCAGCCCTTTGGACAACATGTCAGTAACCTGTTTTTTAACTTCTTCCTGTTCTGGCTGGCTCATCCTATAACTGGGCCTGGCAGGAGGTTTAGCACCATCCTGCAGGGGTATAGAGTGCCCTACATCACGTGCAGGAGGCAACCCAGTGATAGGCTCAAACACATCAGAGAACTCCATAAGGAGGCTCTTTAACTGTGCCGCCTGCTCAGGGGGAACACCAGGTGGGTCTTGCAGGTTCTCATAAGAGACCAGTGCTACCACACCTGTGCCTCCATCTTTGAGCCACTTAGCAGCCGTCTTGGCAGACAGAGGGGTATAAACCACCTCAGGGCCGGACACTAGAAAACCAGGAGGAATAGCATAGGCTTCTTTTACAGGTTTTACAGTTCGTAGAGACTCAACTGTACAGTTAACTGACCCCTTCTTGCTTACCGCTGAAGGTAGTAAGGTAGGCTGGCCCTTAGGGGTCCGCAGGGTGAGAGACTTGTCGACATAGTCAAGCAAGGCCCCCTGCACAGTCAGCCAGTCAGCACCAAGCAGAATGTCATACTCATGTACAAGCTCTGGCATCACAGTCAAGGTGCAGAAGCAGCTAAACTGTTGGATGGACAAGTGCACTTTGACATATTGTGTACAGTACACTGATTGATTATTAGCTACCTCATAACGAAGTGCCACAGGGTAATCATGCAGTCTCAACTTGTGTGTAGACACAAATGCTTCACTGATGAAGGAGTCATCAGCGCCACCATCAGCAAGGCAGAAGCATGCATGCTGACGGTCAAGGGTGCCAGCAAATCTGAATCTCACCTTGCCATCACGTCCCACCATACCCAGCACATGTGCCTGTTGATGCTGAGCCACAGGGGGAACAGCAGTCTTACAGGGCACATCATTTAAAGCAGGACTAGACAGTCTCGCTGACAGGGCAGGCAGGGGCTCTACAGGGCAGGCAGGCAAAGAAGCTGTTGTTGAGTTGGCCTTGGGCACACTCACATCATCATCAGCTCCTACAACAGCAGCATCATGCAACAGTTGTTCAGATTGAACCACAGCACAGTCCTGGCTGGCTGGCTGGGCAACACCCTAACGGTTGGTGGCTATACGGGCCCGGCTGACGCCACGGCGCATGCCCTGATCCCTAGGCCTAGAAGCCTTAGGTGGGGGCTGGGGCTCTGGCTCCTGGTCTGACTCAGAAGCACCAGACTCTGAAGGGGGCTTGGACTTGGCTTGGCCAGGCTTCTTGGCACCCTCAGGTGGGTGTGCATACCCAGACCTGCGCCGGGCCTCAATAGCCGTGAAGTGGCGGAAGGGGCATGGGTGGTTGGTCAGGTGGCCGGGATGGTTGCACTTGAAGCAGTATTGCCCAGGCAACAGGGGTTTCTTGGACCACAGCTCATCGTGTCTGGGCCTCTTGCCAGCACCACCAGAAACAGGGGGCTTAGAGCCACGCCTGCCGGGGTGGGCCTCACCTCCCAGGGCACTTGACGCCTGCACAGCATGAACACCAGAAGAACCAGCACCTTTAGCAGGTGTGGTGGTGGACAGCATGACCACGTTGCGCTGAGCCTGCTTGGCAGCTTCCATAGCCTGAGACAGTGTGGGGTCTTTAAAGTGAGCCAGGTCCTTAAGCACAGCAGGCTGTAGAGCTGAGCTGAGGCCCCTAGTGAACACCATGGCCAGCAGAGGCTGACACATGCTGTCGTTCCCTGCAAACAGCAGGTTATTCCTGAACTCAGTAATGTATTGACCCAGGAGCATCCCTGCGGTCATCTTGATGGCACCATCAAGCAGTTTAGTTCGGGCGACGTTACAGTCATCCCGCAGGTCGTCTCCTGTATACTCGCAGAATGCAGTACGCAGGTAAGGCCAGTCGGGGACGTCAGCATACAAGGCAGCATAAGACTCCTTGATGAATGGATACCAGGTGTTGCGAGCAGCGCCAGTCAGGAAAGCAGGCAGTGTTGATGCAACATCAAGGCGGCAGCGTTCACAATGACGCTCAAGGTCGTCGCAGAACGCTAAGGCTCTACGATGGGTGCTGCTGCACGCATCAGTCCACTTGTCTGGACCAGGTATAGACCTTGAACCCAAAGACAAGGGAAGAGGCAAGGCAAGGGGCGAGGGACCCGTAGGGGCGGCTCGTCCTGGGCCTGCAGCACCTGCACCAGGCTGTCTAGTCGACGCAGGAGCAGCTGCCCTGCCTGCTAGATCTGGCCTGCGAGGTGGGAGAGGAGGCGACTTCACCTGAGACGTAATTGTCGACAGGGCTTGACGCAGGGCTTCATTCTCAGCCTGAATTTGCAGCTGTTGAGCCTCCAGCTCGAGGATGTAGTCTTCGTCCCCTCCGGTGTAGCGAGGACGTTGCTCGTCTATCTCGCCTTCTTCCATACCACCAGGGGTATCCTCTGGGTTATCATCAGGATTGTCATCAGGGGCTTTAGAGCCACCTGAGAAAGTCTCAACCACGGCGTTGAACTTCGCACGCAGCTGCGGATTAGTCCGGGCCGCCTCCAGGAGCTTATCTAGCATATCGGGCTCTGAAGGATTATTAGCAGGTGGTTCGGCTCCGGCGGGTGGCCCGCCATTGCCTGTATTGTCTGTCATGTTGCTGTACCGACGTCGGTCGGAAACCATTTGTAACGGCGTAGCCGCTGCCTTTAATCTTACAGTGTGAGCGGCATGTCCACTTAGAAATGTCCAACGCAGTCTCTACTATCCACACTCTCGCACAGCAACTGAGCCCAGGTTTAGAACGGGACCCTCGGGAGTCGAACCCGAATGGTGAGCTGGTAGCAGCCCACCATTGACCTCCTCAGTCACTCTGCTAAAGTGTGGTATACGGATACGCGTAAGCGCACCGTCACAGGTCAGGGTCCAGCTGTGCGCCGGAGCCATCAGCCGTGGTGGCCAGTGGCCAGCGGGACAGTACGTCCGCATTCTGGTGCTTGTTGCCAGGGCGGTGCTCGATGGTGAAGGTGTAGTCCTGAAGGCTCAGAGCCCAGCGGGCGTGGTGCCCTGTGAGGTTTGGATTAGTCATCAGCCATGTAAGGGGCTGGTGATCAGTGACCAGCCTGAAGGCAACACCATGCAGGTAGGGGCGCAAGGTCTTAATGGCCCACACAGCACATAACATTTCACCCTGGTAGGAGCTGTAGTTGCGCTCGTGCTTGTTATTGCTGCGGCTGATGCATGCCACCATGTACTCGCGCCCGGCGTCATCAGTCTGGCCTAGGACAGCGCCACAGCCAGCAGTGGACCAGTCAGTGTGCAGGGTAAAAGGGCGGTCAGGGTCAGCACGGCGGAGGACCAGGCCAGGGGTGCAGATGGCTGCTTTAAGGGTGGCAAACGCCTGCTGCTGCTCCTCCCCCCACACCCATGACACCCCTTTTGATGTGAGGCGGGTGATGGGGGCTGCAATGGCAGAGAAGTCAGGCACGTAGCATCGATA
This sequence comes from Haematococcus lacustris, assembly GCA_030144725.1. Lineage (NCBI taxonomy): Eukaryota > Viridiplantae > Chlorophyta > Chlorophyceae > Chlamydomonadales > Haematococcaceae > Haematococcus > Haematococcus lacustris. The sequence goes on along the minus strand of JASKMD010000029.1, from coordinate 2,026,342 downwards.
GTAGTTGATGAAGCCCATGATTTGGCGCAGGTCATGCAGGCAAGTGGGAGTGGGCAGGGCTGTGACAGCTGCCACCTTAGCCTCAGTGGGAGACAGGCCATGGCTGCTAACGTTATGCCCCAGGTACTCTACCACATCAGCGCCGAACAGGCTCTTGTCAGGGTGCGCCTTCAGCCCATTGGCCTGGAGCATGCGCAGCGCCGCCGCCACGTCTGCCAAGTGTTGCTCTGCGCTGGTGCTGTGGATGAGCAAGTCATCAATGTACGCTTTGCAGCAGTGGGTCAAGCCAGCATCAGCAATACAGCGATCCATGACCCGCTGATACTCAGCTGGTGCATTGCGTAGGCCAAAAGGCATGCGGTTGAAGTGGTATAGCTTGTTGCCACACCAGAATGCTGTTTTGATGCGGTCAGCTGGTGCAATGATGAGCTGGAAGAACCCGCTGCGCATGTCTAGCTTGCTGAAGTAGCAGCTGTCACCCAACTCACTGAACATCTCATCAGGGCGGGGCAAGCCGTAGATGTCGGGCTTGGTGGCTGCGTTATGCTGACGGTAGTCAATAGCAAAACGTTTCTCGGTCCAGTTGCCATGGGCATCCTTCTTGGCAGGTAGGACCGGGGCGGCAGCGTAGCTGCAAGGCCCTTCCACCGGGGACACGATGCCTGCGGCCTGCAGCTCAGCGGTCTTGTCAATGCAGACTTGCCGCTCGAGAGGGCTGTAGCGGCGAGGGGGGGTGCGCACAGGCTGGTCAGAGGTGAGGGGGATGCTGAAGGGGGGACGGGGCCCGTGGTACCCGGGCAGGTCAGACAGGCTGTAAGAGAATGCGCTGTCATGGTCCTCTACCAGTGCTTGCAAGGCGGCATGCTCAGCTGTGGTCATGCCCGGATGGTTGCCGAACAGCATGCCTTTCGCGTGCTTGGTGAAGCGGACATCAGGAGGCAAGTGTTGCCGGCCACCTGGCAGGGTGTGCTCAATGGTGACGGAGCAGTACGCATCGGGCAAGGCTGGCACGGCTGGCAGCTCGTTGGGTGGGCACGCATGCAGCGTGGGCAGCAGGGCGCAAAGGATGAGCAGCAGGGTTGTGATGGTGCGAAGAGTGCAGCCCTTACGGATGGTGGTGAGCAGTTGGTGGCCGGCGGTAGCCCAGCTGGTGCCTTTTGGCGGGGGCGTGGTGCGTAGCTGCTGCCGGGCGCGGCGGCGAGCAGCTCCTAGGCCCAGCGCTTGGTGCTTAGGGGAACGGGCTGGCAGCTGTGGTCTATCCGTGCCGTGGCCGGGCTTGCTGCGAGGTTCCCAGACAAGACCCCTGATTTCCGGTCTGGGAGTGTCCTCCGCAACGCTGGGGGCATGGCTGCAGCCAGGGGCGGCGCTGATCGCACTTGACTGTGCCCCTGGAGCCCCCAGGTAGCTCACGCCGGTGTGACCACTGCTGCCGTGCTCCCCCTCGCTGTGCGCTGGGCTGGTCACGCATGACCAAAGAGGCTCAGGGCTAGTGGGCTCAGGGAGGGCAACCAGAGAGGTCTCGACCATGCTGCTCAGACCGGGCCAGGCGTCTCTGGCATTGAAGCGCAGTGGCAGGGCATGGCGAGGCTGCAGCCGGCCATGGCTGGCAAGGCTGGGGGCATAAGTGATTTGCTGGGCTGTCAGGTCAAGCTGGATGCCGTGCTGGTAAAGTGCCTCAGTGCCAAGCAACAGGCTGAAGGGCAGCTGGCAGGCTGCTGGCATCACATGGAAGCGATGGCGGGACTTGGCTGCATGAGGTGTGCCTAGGGCGAGCCCCACCTCAGCCATGGCTCCGCCGTGGGCATGGAAGGCGGTGCCTCCGCTCTGGAAGATACGCAGCCGCATGTGGTCCGCCTGCAGCTCCAGCCGCTCAACCAGCCATGGGGCAATGAGGTGTGCCCCAGAACCGGAGTCGAGCACGACACCTGGTACGGCGTGGGGGTGACCGTGGCGGTCTATGATGCTGAGGCCTGTAGCCACGCTGAGGTTGGCAGCATATGGCAGGGCATAGCTCATTAGGGACGCGGGGAAAGCAGCAGGGATTGCCGCCCAGTTGGAGGGGCCGGTACCCGCCTCAGTCACAGGCGCTGCTGCTGATGACTCTGCATAACCACTGGAACCGGATTCTGACACAGCATCCTGCGTGTAGGGCTGCAAGGCAGACAGCTGAGCCGGCGGGGTTGGGTGGGCATTGGTAACGGGGTCAGGGCTGGCCACCAAGGACGTGGCAATCACGCTGCTCTGACTCAGCAGCTGGCCGCTGGACCACTCAGCTGGTGGCTCAAAGTACATGGGCAGAGCATGGCGTGGCTGGGCCTCGTTATGGCTGAACAGCCGAGGAGCGTAGCTGAGCAAATGACCCACCAGATCTAGCTGGATGCCGTGGCGGAAGAGGATCTCGTTGCCAACCAGCAAGTCATAGGGCAGGCTGGTGCTATCTGCCACGACCTGGAAGCGGTGGCGTGACCTGGCAGCATAGGGTGTGCCTAAGGCAAGGCCCACCTCCACCACAGCCGCTCCTTGCGTTTGGAAGGCGGTGCCCCCGCTCTGGATGATGCGCTGCTGGGAGGGGAGAACCTCGAGCTTCAGCTGGCGGGCCAGGCTGGCGGTGATCAGCTGTGCGCCTGAGCCAGAGTCGAGCATGACACCGGGTAGGGCATGGGGAGTGCCGTGCCTGTCTAGGACACTGAGGCCTGCGCACACGCTGGGGTTGGCAGCAAAGGGGAGGGCACGCAAGCTCGAGGCCGGCTGGGCCGGGCCAGCAGCGGCAAGGGCAGCAGACTATGGCACAGAGATGGGCTGCTGGGCTGCGGTGCCGGTGGCAGAAGCAACAGCCTGGGCGAGAGGTCGCTCTGCCCTCAGCTGAGCCATATGGGCCTCCATGACAAGCAAGTTTTGCTGCAAGGTGGACACCTGTTGCACTAGGGTGCGCACAGTGTCCGTGATGTCAGCCTGGCCCTCTAGTTGCATGGGTACCTTGCTGCTGCTGCTGCTGCTGCTACTGCTGGTGTCACGGGTTGCAGCACGTGAGGCGGGCAGGGCATGGGTGGCGGCACCGCCGGGCGCGAAGCTGAGTGGGCGCTCAGCAGCAGCAGCTAGGGCAATGGCGTGGCGCATGGCATCAAAGGCAGTGCTGACGCTGGTGATGGGCATGTTGGTGAGGCTGTGTAGGGCTGCGTCCTCATCCTCATCCTCATCCTCACCCTCACCCACACCAGGCACGGCAGCGAGGGAGTGCGCAGGCCCGGGCTGACCCCATTGGGCGGGGCGCAGTTCAGGATGCTTGCTGAAGCACCGCTCCTCGGTGTGCCCGTCTTTGCCACAGTGGTCACAGCGTGGGCGACCCCGGGATGGCCCGCTTCTGGACTGCACGACGGTGTGAGCGCGCAGTGGCGGGGCAGCAGCAGGTGAGCGGGAAGCCATGAACAATCTGAACTGCTCATACAGGGCCGGGTCAATGGGCTGCGAGCTGGCGGCTGCACCGTGGGAGTGGGGGTGGGCTGGCGTGGGGGCGGGCGCTGCCTGCGGCTGCGGTTGCTTGAGCAGGTGACATTCAGCAGTGCTGTGACTAGTCCAGCGCTGGTGACCCTCACACCAGGACAGGTGAGGTGCAGGAGGCCTGGTTGGTGCCGGAGGTGCACCCTGGGCGGTGAGGGCGCTGCCAAGCTGCTTGACTAGGCGTTGGGCTGCCTTGACAGCCGTGGGGTTACCTCCCTTTACTTGTCCCAAAAGCTTGGCGGCGTTGACGCCCGCAGGTGCGTTGAGCGGTTTCCCAGCGGCCTGCTCCAGCTGCAGCATGCCAATGAGCTCCTCATACACCTGGGTTGCGGCAGCTTCAGCGCGGCCAAGGGCAAGCTCAACCGAGTCTTGAGAGTGAGGGGGCTTGGGGAGCCGTGCATAGGTCACCTTGCTGCGCTGCACCAGGTGCTGGCCCTGGCTGTGGAGCACGTGACGAGGGTGGGGCATAAGGGCATGCAAAAACAGGTTGACAGCACAGAGGCGGCTGAGGTGACCCTCCTCAGCCATGCGCACCAATTGAGGTGCCATGCGCGCCTTCAGCGAGCGCGGGGCCTCGGTGCGGCCGCTGTCACCCACGTCGCCCAGCTGCACACCCTGGACGTGCTGCTTCAGTAGCACGGGGTCCGAAAGGTCGTCCCGCACGATGTCAAGGAACATGGCGATGCAGTAGTCCGCGTCCCAGGCCTGGTCGCTGGGAAGCTCCTCGTATCGACGCTGGTACTCCTGGACAACAGAGGGCTTGACAAAGCCGTCGGAAAAAGCCGCAGATGCGCGGCTAGGCAGCTTGCGGAGGACGAGCTGGAGCGCACTGCCGCCCCAGAGTTCCGCATCGTTGCACAAGACTTGGAGAGAGCTCTGGACGCACTGAAACGAGCGGTCCAGCTCATAGGGCAGCAGCACCGTGCCGGAAGATGGCAGAGGGTGCTTGACGGGCGGTGCGGAGGGGCAGAAACGGCTTCCGATAGTGGGGCCGTTCACCGCATAGGAAGATCCGTCCACGGACATTGAGCTCATATGCCGCGCGGACCACTTAGCTTGAGATAGTCTGGGGTTTCGCCGCCCGAGCCGGCCCGGGTTGAGTGCGCCGGGAGCTGAGCAGACAGGAAAGACGTGGGCTGATTCCACACGGTTCCCTTGTTACACTGGGGCTTGGGGAGTGCCTCTGCCGCTGACACAATGCGGGTGACGTGAGGTATCTCAAGCTGCCAAGGCAGCAACACAACAAGGCTCAAATACTGAAGTCCGGCACAGTCCAAGCATTTCCCCATGCACTGAGTCAGCAAGACACGTCTCTGCTTGGCTCAGATCACAACCCAGATCGCAACTTAGGAAACCCCTCAAGGGCAGTCGGCCACACTCAACACCTCAAATGCTCAGTTTAGGCTAAAGTCCAAGTCATGGGGCAGAACCCCTCATCACACAATGTGTCTAGTCACGCCATATGTTGTGACACATGTTCAATGAGTTTTGTTTGACTGTGATACAGAGTTGTCCTTCATATTTTGTTTACAAGGCCTATGTAATGAACCCCTGAACGGGAGGAGCGCTCCTCAAATGTCCAGCATGGCAGGTAGATGCTTATTTATATGCTCACCAACCTCTCCCTTCATCATTACTGACACAATGCATAGTACATTCATACCCTAATAAGGAGAACTGGACATGTTTTGACTAGCAAGAACGTCTTGAGCACGTGCACGTGCTTGTCACGCCACATGACTGACCAGCTTCCCGAATTCATGTGCCCCTCTGGGAAGCTGATACCATGTGAGAGCTCCATGTATTGCCTGACCCTGAGACTGATGTGGTGCTGAAGTGTTTGCCAAACATCACACCAGAATGCGGCACGCTACAGATGGGCTGACGGATACACCTGCAAGTACAAGCCATGCAAGTACAGACTAGCTGCACAAACTAGGCACGGGCAACAGCAGAGCATGGGCATGAGCAGCCTCGAATATATGTGTTGGTGAGGTTGTGGAAGGTGTGAGTATTCACAAACTTGGATGTGCCAGCAATCTGCAAGCCCCACTAGTGCAACCCAGCTGCCCACCCACATTGCCCCACTGCACCTTGTGCCCATCATACCACACCCCCAAACTAATCTTAATCACAATCCTGTCCATTGCTGCCAGAATAATCCTCGATGCAGGCCGCATGCAGGGAAGGCCCAGCTCCACAGCGACCACCTGCAGCCCCCCTGGTGCCCGGCCTCACAACAGCCCCGAGGCTGTGGTCAGACCCCTCAGATGAGGAGCAAACAATGCCAAACACGCCAGCCACATGCTCTTGCCCTCCACATCCTCCACTGTCAAGTGCTGGTTCCACTGCTTGATGTACGGGCACAGCCCAGCATTCAACCCCTGCTTGCAGGCCCCGCCAGGCAAGGGACATTGCTGCGTCCTGTAGTACTGCAGGTACTGGTGCGGCAGCGGGCCGTTGAAGTGCACGATGGTGGCAGAGGGGATGAAAGGGTCTTGTGCCTTGGCAGCAAAGTTGAGGCTGAGGGGGCGCTGCGCCAGTTGGGTTGCATACAACTGGCGCAGGGCGCCTGCCGCCCCCAGGCCATAGCTGCCATAGCTGCCTCCTCCCTCATGCGCCCGCACCATGTGCTGTAGGGCAGGATAGGACTGGCGCAGAGCGGGGAGGTGCAGCAGCGCGACACTGGTGTCGATGCCTGCTGGGGCGCGGGGATCCGCCACCATGCTGATGCTCTGGGTCAACGGCAGGGGGAAGGCCACGAGGCTGGGCCGGCGCATGAAGAAGGTGGTGGGCTCCGTGTACAGCACGTACACGTACTGCTCCAGCTGGGGCAGCACAGGGATGTCTAGCCGAGCCAGGTCCGCCACCATGGCTGCCTGGGAGGTGAAGATGGAGGAGTTGCGGGCAGCGGCAGACAGGCTGTCTGAGACCTGGGGCCACAGGCCCGCAGCCCAGGCAGGCTGGTGCTGGATGAGGGTGACGCCTTGGGAACGCAGCCAGGCGGCCATGGGGCTGGTGTCCGCCCCGCTCCAGAGGCAAAAGGGCTGCAGGGAGGCGTATGCGGTGGCAGAGCGCACCGCTGCCCGCACCATGTAATCCTGGTGAGGGGTGCGGTCAGAGTAGGGAAACACCCAGGGCAGCAGGTCCATGGGCAAGAACTCGTCCATGGGCACTGTGCCCCAGTTGTACCAGGTGGCCCACTGGCCTGCATGGCGACGCTGCATGATGGCCAGGGCGGAGAAGGTGGACACACTGTTGCCCAGCATGCGTTCGGCTTGCAGTGCCATGCCATATTCCAGCAGGGCGTCCACCTCCCGGTCGCCAGTGAAGTGGTTGGCGTGGTGACGTGAGGTGATGACCTGGCGGGCCAGCAGGTTAGCAGGCCAACGCTGGTGGGTGGAGGATGAGCAGATGCATGTGCGCTGACCATGTGATGTTTGCCACATTGGACACGGCGATCACCACACTGACTAGAGTCACGTACTGTACCAGGAGAGTGAGGTGTTGCGGGATGGGAGGGTGTGTTACTTCAGCTGATCTCTGGTCATGTGCTGCTAGTTACCGCTGTTATCTACACTATTTGCCACCAGGGTCAGCTGTGCAAGTCATGAAAGAAGCCTGCTAAGAAGCATGCACAGCAAGCGTGTCAGCATAGGAGCAGTCAATGGGCCTAGGCTCACCATGTAGCCAACAGCCCTCAGCTTGGCCAGCACGCGGTCAGTATCCTTAGCGTCAGCTTGCTGCCAGAAGGTGGCGACATACAATGGGACATCCTTAGCGACATGCATGACCTCCAGCACCTGACAGCCAGGGCACGGGGCAGCAGCATAGGCAGTACATGGGGCCAGGACATAGGGGCTGGGGCATAGGGACATGGGGCATAGGGGCAGGGGGCAAAGGGGCAGGGGCAAAGGGGCAGGGGCGTAGGGGCAGGGACATGGGGCATCGGGGCTTAAGGACATGGGGCATGGGGGCAGGAGCAATGGGGTAGGGGCGTAGGCAGTGCATGGGACATGGACCTCAGCAGTGTCTGGAGTATAAGAGGTGTGAGTCGGCATACTGATCAGTGCGTGACACATGTAAAGTAAGGATGGCCATGTGGTACAAGGCAGCTGAAACCATTGTCGCTGGTGGGGTAAGGGGCCACACCTGGTCCACGGTGTAGGTGTTGTTGAAACAGTTGTCGCGGACCTTGCCATCAGCAATGTGCTCCCAGCGCTCACAATGCAACACCCAATCACCTTCCATCCGCAAGTGCACGTAGTTGAAGGTGTGGGATGGGGTCATGCGCTGCATGCTGGTGACGATGCTGTTGATGGACTGCGCTAATCGCTGGCTGGGCTGTAACCCATCAGCGATGGCCCACATCACACGCTTGTTGACCCCAGTGAAGGTGGAGGCAGTCAGCTTAAAGATGGGACAGCCAATGGAAATGTGCTGGGTGCTGTTGTAGTCCAGGCTGAGCTGATCCACGACATCTGCCATGCCTGACACGTCGACGGCTGTGGCATGCAGTTGAGCACGCAAGAGGTCGGGCACGTCAACCACCTCCACCCCCATGGCTGCTGTACTGCTCACGAACTTTTGCACGTCGTAAAGGCGTGACATGGGGACGCTGCCTGTTTCTTTGCCTGCAACAACGTCCTTCTCGTCCCACTGCACACCGCTGAGGAGGAAGTCCGGCAGGATGGCAACTCGGCCGAGCTCGTGTGCCAACATTACTCCGTACAACAAAGACAGCCGTTGGTTCGCCATGCCATTGCAGACAGGGAACTGAAGAGTCTTCTTTCCTTTGAGCAAGGTTGCTGGCTCAAAGCCGAGCTGGGCTGGATGGTTCGGTTGCCACATGTGTCGTGCACCCAGTAGCGCTAGCTGTATCGCGCACAAGAATGTGGCGAGCGTCCCCAGCATAGGCAAACAGTAGCTGCAAGCCATTAGCGGCAGCCCGTGATTGATGCTGTCGGGTCTCAACGAGGCTGCGCCAGACCCTTTCATGCCAAATTGACTCGCACAAACCGTCACACCTGTCGGGACTGCACCAAGGGCACTGACACGCAACATGCCGTGCTACCCAGTACATAGTGCCAGCTGAAAACCTACATGCCCCAATCAATACATAGTTGCAATTGCCTGCTTTGCCATCCCTGCCCATGACATGGCTAATTATAGCCAAATCGCATGTCGTCTGTCAAAGAGCACTGATCCGCCTGGCCCTGCTTAGCCCAGCCCCCAGCTCAAATGCCTCTGCCCTCTCCCACAATAGAATCAACATGACACACACATCTGTGCTGCAGCAGGCTCCTGGGGTGATGGCATTGGGTGCTCGTTCTTGCATTTGCTTGGAGCGCACTCCAGGGTACTCCTTGCCTAGGGCAGAGGCCAGGCCATGAGCATAGTTTCACGGGGCGCCACGGGGCCTACCCTACGGTGGTCCAGCTGCCCTGCTAGGGGCTTCCAGCCTGCAGGCCTGGTGGTTATGCTGCGCTTCAGCCACTGCTCGCAGGGCTGGAGGCTTTTGACAACTAAGCTAACCGGCTGAGGCACATATTCCCCACTGTCACCACCCTGCCTAGCTGCTTGTCTGTCAGCTTGCTGCTGTTCCTTGCGGCAGGCCTGCAACACAGTCTTGGCACCCCACCCGCCTTGTGTGCCAATGTTGGCGTTGCCAAAGAAGATCATCAGCTGCTTGTGTGTTCCCCAGCGCCGCTGAGACACCTCGCTGAGGCATGCAGAACGCACAATGCACCTGACCTTCTGGCACATGGTACCTGTTAAGTCACATGGGCCTCTCCGCATGGGGCTGGCATTCAAGGGATGCTGTCATGAGGTAAGCCCACTGCTTGACCTGCTTCTAACCCCTTGCCATTGGCAAGCTTACGTTCACAAAGAACCGCTCCGAGACCCTCTCATACACGCAGTGCAGCACCTCGACCCTCATTACGACCCTCATTGGCATATACCACTAGGCGTGGACCACAAAACGGTGTTGTCTATGTGGAGCTCCAAGCAAATGGCATTGGCGCCTCCCACCTACACCATTGCCTGACCCCTGTGACAGGGCTGTGGTCTAGAGTTGGCATGACAAACATGCGTTAAATGTTCAGCTGATGACAGCTCAAAAGTAGGGCACACACTACTGCGCCACAGCTGATTTGCCTGTGTGATGCGCTATTTGTAAGCTGATAACAGCTCAAGTGGGGACACTACTGTGCCATAAGAGGCTGCTGACGCTGGGCCTTGGGTGGCCGGTCTCGCAGCCACTTGTAGCCCAGCTCAGAATACTAATTGCCCTTAGCTGGCAGAGTTGCCTGGTCTGGCCATCAGCGCAGCTCCAGCGGGCGCCCCCTGCCTGCCCCAATGCGCTGCACGTTCAGCGCTGCATTGCAGTCCCTGTCCAGACACCTGCCTGGCTGTGGTGCTGGCTTGGCTTTGGCAGCCTTGCCCTGGGCTTTGCCTTTGCCCTTGATAGGCTGGGTGGGCTCGGCTGCCTGCTCAGCCTTGGTGCGCTTGCTGCGCTTGGCTGGTGGGGAAGTGCTGGGCCCTGGCTCTGTGGCTGCTGGCTGTGTGGCTTCCTGGCTGCTGCGTGGGGCCTGCGGGGGCTTGCGGGGGGCCACTACTGGGCACCACATCATGCCCCGCACTGGCTGGCCACGCTCCTGGCTCCATGCCGGGCGCACCAGGCGGTGTTCCACATGCCCTGCTGGGGGCTTCCAGTCTGCACGCCTGGTGGCCCTGCGTTTGTTCAGCTGCCTCTCACAGGGCTGCTGGCCATTCACTGCTGAGCTGACCCGGCTGGTGCGGTGCTCATCCACAAGCACCACCCTGCCCCGCAGCTGGTCTGTGCCCCTGGGCCTGCACACCACCTTGCAGCTGGCACGCAACACCGCATCAGCACCCCACCCTCCCCCAGTGCCAATGCCAGCTGCACCAAAGAACACTACCAGCTACTTGGCACGTCCGTGGCGGTTCAAGGACACCTCCGCCATCTCCTTCTGCAGCTGCAGCCATGCACACGAGGTACACAGGGTGGCTGACATGGTGGCACCAGGTCAGGCATGGCACAGTCAACTACTCTTTCACTTTATGCCCAACCCACCACCTCTCAGTACCTTACCCTCCCACCCACCCACCCTTACCTACTTGGAGGAATGCTCCAGCGCCCGGTCCTGGGCTCCGTACAGCCTCAGCCGCTGCCATGCCCACTTGAGGTCTAGGTACACCTCTCACACCGCGATCCGGGTGGCCAGGGTGGCGGTGCGGTGCTTCAGGTTGGCCTCCAGAGAGGTGCCGGCTGAGCTGGCTGCTGCCTGGTGCTTGAGATGGGGCTAAATCGGTTCATTTTTCCTGGCGCGGTTTTGCTTCGTGTTGTTCTTCCGCTTCTTCTAACTACCAGCTTCTACCTCAAATCTGCTCATACCAGTGTGTCACTCCTCCACATCACTCTGGCACCTCCTGAGCAGCAGTGCAAGACATGCGCGCCATACAGCCTAGGCTTCTGCTCTACCCACTTGGGGTGCAAGTACTCCTCCCACACCGCATCCCAGGTGGCCAGGGTGACGGCCACATGCCTCTGGATGGGCCCCCGCCCCCGCCCCCGCCCCCGCCCCCGCCCCCGCCCCCGCCCCCGCCCCCGCCCCCGCCCCCGCCCCCGCCCCCGCCCCCGCCCCCGCCCCCGCCCCCGCCCCCGCCCCCGCCCCCGCCCCCGCCCCCGCCCCCGCCCCCGCCCCCGCCCCCGCCCCCGCCCCCGCCCCCGCCCCCGCCCCCGCCCCCGCCCCCGCCCCCGCCCCCGCCCCCGCCCCCGCCCCCGCCCCCGCCCCCGCCCCCGCCCCCGCCCCCGCCCCCGCCCCCGCCCCCGCCCCCGCCCCCGCCCCCGCCCCCGCCCCCGCCCCCGCCCCCGCCCCCGCCCCCGCCCCCGCCCCCGCCCCGCCACTCCACACCCCTCTGCCCTCCACCCTGTGACTGTTAGCAAAGTTAAGCATGTGGAGGCCGCACATGTAATCATGAAGCTCGAGCACGTGCTCCTGTGGCAAAAGGACTGGACATGGAGCAGTCAACCGCATGATGTCGTCTGGTTGTACCAAGCTTGCAAGCTCATTGTGCTGTATCCAGGAAACTGCGAAAGCCTTATTGACGGCTCTAATACAACTTATTGTACAAGCATGTGGCACGTACTTATACATCTACATTCATAAACCGGGATGCTGACATGCGATGTTACGTAGGTACTTGGGTAGGTACGCAAGTTCTGTGTATCCAGCAGGCGCTGAAACGGGCACATCACTATGCTCTATTGCTCTTCTCCATTGCAGCATTGGCTCATGTTCCTTGCTTAGGGCTCGGTACCGAGCATTGGCCGCAGGAGCTGACCCCTGGCAGCTTATAACAGCTCTGTGACTGGACGTCATGGGTTCATGGCTCATGGCTCCAAGCCTGCTACGGTAGGCTCAGCAAAGTTCAACTGAAGTTCACAGCATCTGATTCTCACGATCCTAATCCGAACGATTCTTTTTAAGGCTCCAATCCAGTTGTGACCGTCCTACAGACTGTTATAACGCGCACACTGAAAACGAATACATACTGGACCGTAGAGTATAGTTTCTATTCCAAATGCTGGGTTTAGTAGTTCAAATGCCAACTGAACATGATGGTTGCCTGCCCCTGAGCTCAACAAGCTACAACATCAGGTAAGCAATGACCAGACAATGCACATGTACATGGCTGCAACATATCCCACATGAGGTGACACATGACATGGCACATGACTTGACTCAATGCATTTCCCACACCATGTGCAGGTTCTACGACCGGGACGTGTCAGCCGCGCTGAACATCCGCCGCTGTGCAGTCGGCCCAGGCCCACGCCCCACCGAGCTGTGCTACTGGGATGGCCGCCCAGCCATGCCAAAGCCAGGCCGGCCAGGCCAGGAGTGGGTGTACTTGCGTGACAAGGCCCTGCTGCGTAAGTGGCGGCGCAAGTGGCGGCGATAGCCAGCTACAGCAAGACAATCCAAGAAAACAAGCCCCTCACGAAGGGGATGTGTGTGAGTAAGAGCTATAGAGTAGGGTAGAGCTCTTGCTAGTAGTAGCCTGGAGGCACACACACCAGAAGGCTGAGCTGAAGTGGGCATTAGGCACACTGTCAGTAGCCTTTACAACAGCGATCTCGCAGCCTGTGTTTGATTACAACTCATGCTTTATTTTGGTGTTGCATGAGGGCTGTAGGGATTCTTCTTGCCTGCCCATCATAAGTATCTCCTGGGTAGTTGCTTTGCCTTGCTGCGCTTTCTTTGGCGCCAGGCGTGCTTGGCGTCATATGCACGCCTTGCATCGCCCCGGCGGGGTGTGGTGCCAACCAAAACCCAGCTCCAAACAATGGAAAGCTGGTGTCAGCCGTCTGTGGAGTGGCTCGGCGCGCAATGCGGCTCCGACCCGATATCTCAGTTTACGGCCGATGCTATGCGCCTCTACCCCTAATAGCACGTCAGCCGCAACGCAGCCCATAGACTACAGTTCACTCGATGTATGTAGCGATATGCCCGCTCACTATGACCGCGACATCCCGAACTGGGCTGCTAAGCGGCGCGCTGGCGTCATTATTCATCCAACGTCTCTGCCTGGCGCTTACGGCATCGGTGAAATCGGCGAACAGAGCCGCAAGCTGGTCGATTGGATTGAGTCTGCTGGGATGCAGTGCTGGCAGATTCTGCCGCTAGTACCGCCGGACCCAATGTTCTACTCCCCATACTCCGGCACGGACTCTAACGCCGGGAATCCGCTCGTGATTTCCATCGACGACCTCATCAGAGACGGTTTGCTGGACGCCAGCGATGCTCCAGCGCGTGTGACCGTGGCAGATGTGGACTTTGCGAAGGTAGCACTTGCTCAACCTGCTTGCATAAAGTGTGCGAGCTGAGCTTTGAGGCTCTTCGTCTGCTGCAGGTCGCAGAAGTCAAGCTACCGCTCCTAAAGAGAGCAACCGCACGCCTGCTCTCTCATGACAGCTTCAAGGGGCTAAGGGAAGAGTTGGTCACCTGGCGCAAGGCTCACTCATGGATTGAGGACAGTGCAGTGTTTGAGGTTGCCCGCACACAGCCAGACCTGGCAGACAAGGCATGGTGGGACTGGCCAGATGGCCTGCGCTTCAGGCACAGCGAGGTGCTCCAAGAGTTCACGTAAGTCTTCCCCCACCAGCCACAGCTCTGTCACAAAGCATTGCGTGTTGACATTGGCGGAGAGGCATCACTGCAAGTCAAAGCTTCGAGTACATGTCATGCCATGTTGCGCTCGGCCCTGTCAACTGCTACAACCACCCAGTGCAGTCACTGCAAAGAGGGTTGCACCATGCGTTGGCTGCGTCAAACCACCTCATGTACAGCTTTCCCATGCTATGGATGGCAACTGCGCAGGGAGAAGCACAAGCAGGCCATTGAGGAGTGGGTGGCCCTGCAGTTTCTGTTTGACAGGCAGTGGCTGGCTCTCAGGGTGAGTGTGGGACTCAATAAACAGCATGCCTAGGCCAGTGCCCAGACCGGACTCTGCTTTGGCAGGGTTGGGAGAAAGGTATAGGAAGCATATCATTTAAGGTGAAAGGAAGAGCAGGGATGGAGGTTTTGGGGAGCTGCAGCCACTTCAGCTGCAGCCAGGGCGATCATGTCAGCCCTGATCAGCAGTCCCTGTGAGACAGGCTGTCGTGCTGAGTGGCCTAGGAGGGCCACCAGAGCAGCACTGGGCCTGGTGCCATATTGGGGTGGGAGTGTGCCATGCAGCTTGACCTGGGTGCCACACCAGTCACGTTGGCCAGCATACAGCCTTATGAGGCCCTGTATGGCGCCCTCTGTGCGGGGCCTGGCTGAGCCGCAACCAGTCTGATCTGGCAATGTCCAGCTTAGGACACTCCAGGACAACCTAGGACACTCAAGGATACCATCAGGACAGCCACTCAGCCATGCTTTCCTTCCATGCTGCTTGACTATGCTTCAAATCAGGCCCCCTCCCTTGCTCCTGCCTGCCTGCCTGCCTGCCTGCCTGCCTGCCTGCCTGCCTGCCTGCCTGCCTGCCTGCCTGCCTGCCTGCCTGCCTGCCTGCCTGCCTGCCTGCCTGCCTGCCTGCCTGCCTGCCTGCCTGCCTGCCTGCCTGCCTGCCTGCCTGCCTGCCTGCCTGCCTGCCTGCCTGCCTGCCTGCCTGCCTGCCTGCCTGCCTGCCTGCCTGCCTGCCTGCCTGCCTGCCTGCCTGCCTGCCTGCTTTCAGGCTTATGCCAATGGCAAACGCATCAAAATCATAGGTGACATGCCCATCTATGTGGGCGGTCACTCCTCTGATGTGTGGGCAAACCAGCGCCTGTTTGAGCTGTCCGCCACTGGCTTCCCGGAAAATGTCAGCGGCGTGCCCCCTGATGCCTTCTCAGAAACAGGTCAGCGACAGGGCAGTGCAGCGCCACAGCAACGACTGCACAAGCATGTGCAGCAGGGTGGGCAGCGTCAGCAGCAGGGGTAGCTGGCAGTGGTGAGACGGGTCGGGTTGTCAGGGTGCAGTGAGCTGAGGAGGTTTGCAAGCTTGGCTGGGATGAGGGTACACCGCTGGGATGCTGTGCACACTCTTTGGTAGTGTGCAGGTGTGACCTGCTGGTTGTTCCCTGTCCATGCCGGCATGGTCTGACAGCAGCTCTTGGTTAGCGCAGGACACAGGCTGTGCCCACCCCTGCTTTGGCCTGGTGTTGTGGCAGCTTGTGTCAGCCCACCACAGCCAGTTGGTGCTATGTTGTGCATCATAGCAGGCCTCACTGCATACCCTGATCCCACAGCCCAAGGCCTAGCAGCAGGCAGTCAGGCGGACCTCAGCTGCTGACAGATGCCGTATGCCTACCTGGTTTGCCTCGAGGGACATGCTGGCAGTGACGGCAGCAGCCACCACCTGTGTGGAGCCGCACCCACTGAGCTTGATCAAGCACTGGACCTCACCCTGACTTCCTGGCCTGCCTCAAACAATTCATCCTTGACTGTTGAGGTGATGGTGGTGGTATTGCATGACCCCTGTGCTCAAGGTGATGGTTATGGTGGTTATGGTGGTTATGGTGGTGGTGTGAGCAGGTCAGCTGTGGGGCAGCCCGCTGTACAAGTGGAGCGAGCACCGCAAGGAGGAGTACGCATGGTGGAGCCAGCGCCTGGGTCGTGCCCTGGAGCTGTACGATGAGACCCGCATCGACCACTTCCGTGGTTTTGCAGGTCAGGCCTGGGCTGTGCAGGCCAGGGACAGCTGGGACAAGATGGGCAATAACTTGGTGGGGGCCATGCTCTGTGGAAAGTGGCCAGGGCGAGGGACCCAGGCGCATGCCTACTTAGTCTGCACAACGCTTCTTGGCTGATCAGTGCAGGGTAGGCTAGGCCTAGGCTAATGAGGCAGGCTGTCCTTGGGGTGAGGCAGGCTGCTCTGGGTCAGGTTGAGTCAGGGCAGGTCGGGTCAGGCCATATGAGGCATGCAATGTGATATGTGACCTACCCAAGCTGGGTCATGTCAAGCCAGGCCAAACCAGGCAGCTGGTCAGCACTCCTGGCCCTGCCTGCCCCGCCCGCACTGCAGGTTACTGGTCTGTGGACGCCAAGGCTGAAACAGCTATGGGCGGGTGCTGGAAGAAGGGTCCTGGCCTGGAGCTGTTTACTGCCATGAAGGCAAAGCTGGGCAAGGTGCCAATTTTGGCTGAGGACCTGGGCGTCATCACCACGGATGTGGTGCAATTGAGGTGAGGGAAGAAGCGGGGAAGGGGCAGCTGGGCCAGGGCAGTAAAGGAGCATGAGGTGGATGGGAAACAGCCCTGAGGTAGCCCTGAGGACAGCCAGCCAGGTCAGCCAGGTCAGCCAGGTCAGCCAAACCAGTCCCCTGCTGTCTGTCAGCCCACTGTGATCCTGTACCCCTGATCTGCAGGGAAGCCATCGGTGCCCCAGGCATGGTGGTCATGCAGTTTGCGTGGGGTGGCGGCCCTTCCAATGTGCACATGCCCCATATGCACTACGACAACTGCTTTGTGTACCCCGGAACACACGACAACGAGACCGCTGTGGGCTGGTTCAAGGGCAGGTGTGTGATGCCCTGCACACTGCTTACATGCCACCGGTGCTGGTAATAGGTCCAGGCCATGCAGGTGAGGTGCAGACATCGCTTCGCCACAGTGTCTGGTTTTGGCAGTAGTGGGCGACAGAGAGGGACAGGGCCTGACCTAGGTCGTGGCCTGAGGTTCCAGGCTGGGCAGAGCACAGGGAGGCTGGGTCGTCATCTCTGCCGTGCCCTGCGGTGGTTTTGTCTGGCTGCAGCGCCGGTGAGCAGGACAAGGAAGTGTTGAAGGCGTACCTCAAGACGAGTGGGGAGGACATTGCCTGGGACCTGATCAAAGTGTCCATGTTCAGCGTGGCACGCACATGCATTACCATGATGCAGGTGGGAGACTGACAGCCCCCATGCCCCTGACCTCCTCACCCTGACCCTCACCCTCTCAAGGCCATGCACTCTACTCCATGCCCCATGCCCTATGCTGCAGGCAAGGCTGGCCTCCGCACTCGAGCATGAACCTGCTGTGTATGGATAGTCACACAGCATGTCAGCTAGGTCTGTTCCGGGACCGGAGGTGTGCTAGGTTGAGCTCGCGGTGCACGGGGGCAGTTCAACTCCTCGTTGCATGGTGATTGAACACACAGCTTTCGCAGCCTCAGCAGAACTGCAAGCTGGCTGGCTGCCAGGGTGGAAGGCCCACTGCCTGGACTGGGTAACAGTGCACACAGAGCATCGCAGCTTCTTGCCCTGGCGGTGAGGCTGGCTGCCGTGCTTGCGGTGCAGGACGTCATGCGCCTGGACAACACTGCTCGCATGAACACCCCGGGCGTGGCGGCCGGCAACTGGCGGTGGCGCATCGGCGACGAGGGTGTGTGGGAGCGGCTGCGCACCGAGGCTGCAGACTTCAAGGCGCTGTGCCACGCAACAGCACGCCTGCCACCTCCGCCATCGAAATGAACATCTCCGAGAAAAGGGCGGGCTGGGTTGTGGGGTGATGGAGTGATATGCACGGAGTGAGACCGACCATAGAACGGGGACGGGAGGCGGGCACCAGTGCGTCAAGAGCTGCTGTGACGACCATCTGCCTGCTGTGCGACAGCTTACTTGGCAGCAGAATGCATCTGGGTCGGGAGCTTAGCTCAGGACGCGCAGAGGGCGATCGCGAAGGACACGTACCTTGTAAGACATCACTTCCGCCCCACTCCGGTCGCCGGCACTCCGGTTTGATGGCGACCTAATGCACCCCCGCAACAGGGCCACTCCGCTTGGATAATGTTGCTGATAATGTTGCAGGCCAAGTCAACCAGCGGCAGGCCAGGTCAACCAGCGCCCAGCCTGGAGCCTGCGGCATGCTAACTATGTGCGGGGCCTGCTGTGGTGCCGCCCAACCCCCCTCCCCTTCCCCCAGCTCAGCACACACCTGCCCAGGACCCCCCTCCCCCAGCCTAGGACCCACCTGCCCAGGGACCCCCTCCCCCTGCCTAGGACCCCCCTCCCCTCCCCTGCCCAGGACTCCCCACCCCTTCCCCCTGCCCAGGACCAGCCCCCTGCCCAGCCCCCACCTGGCCTAGTCCCACCAACCCAGGCCCCCCCATGGGGCAGGTGGCTGGACCGGGACACCAACCCCTGCCTCAACTTCCATCGCATTGGGGAGAGCATGCAGCGCCCCCTAGAGCTGTGCAGCTATGAGGGCTTGGAGGCTCTGCCCCCCATTGGCAAGGAGTATCAGCAGGGCCACAAGCGGGTCAATGACCGGCTGCCCAAGGGCAGGCAGAGGTTGCACCGGGCTGCAGAGTACCGGCGGGGCATTGATGGCCGGGCCCGCAATAACGCATAGGGCCTAGTAGTTTGCACAGTAGCCTTACAAAAGCATCAATCTGTTGGTTTTGATGAGGTGCCCAGTGGTTCAGGGGGAAAGAGTGCCACCGGTGTGGGTTTGGTAGTCATCAAGGGTGCGACCGAGGATGCTTCAACTTGATTGGAGTAGCTGAGTGAGATAACCCACAGTCAAACATGTTGTTCCATATTGAATGAGTTTTGTTTGTCTGTCTAACCATCAGCCTTGGGAGGAGCGGGAGTGAGGCCGGGCAGCAGCAGGGAATTACAACCATCTTTTCTCGTTACTGGCTCGTTTTCTTCAGTCGACATTGTAAGAGTTGTGTAGGGTCCTCCTTAGACAACCTTGAATGACATCAGGAACCACCAGTACTAACCCTGTGCAGGATCCTACCGACCTTATGTAATTACACGATTTCCCTGAGGACAGCCATGTAATTACTGTAATTCAAAGTCACAAAGTTTTGTAAATTTACATGTAATTCTGCATCACTGAACTCAAACCAGTTGCACCATCCCTCAAACCAGTGACACAACCAGAGGTCAGGCAATGCGTCGAGCAGGGTCCATCATCGTAGGCTCCTAGTCAAGGGTCCTTAACCTGCGGCGTTGGTGTGCAAGGCGTCAAGTGTCATGTGTGATGGGGAGTACCTAAACATCCAGAGTGCGCTTGCCAAGGCCCTGCCAGGTCGAGGATGTTTTGTTCTCTTGTCATTATCACGCACTGGGTCTGATGTAAACGCTGCTGGTTCTGTCACTGTAGCCTCTTTGTGCGCGTTGCATCAAAAACAGCATGCAGAGGGCTGAATATACGCCCCCATGAGGACCTAAGAATCCGATGCACTGCGCGATGGCTTGCTGTGCCACACTATGCCATCTGGTGCACAGTCAATCCGAAGCATCGGTGTTTGCCCCGGGCCTTGGAGCGGTGACGAGCTGCACCGTAAGCAGCATGCGGAGGGCCACGCGCTCGATGTGCTACTGGCATCATCCCTCCTGTAAGCACCAGCGTACGCCCACATCGCATCGCCGGTGCAGCGTTAGCACACGCGCCACCCAACCTCACGATTCATGGGGTGCAGTCGCGAAGGCACGAGCGAGGGCGTAGAAAAGAGGCATGGGTCAAGGAGGGCACAGGTCGCAGGTGAGAGGCCAGTCGGTCAGTCCCTGGCTATCGCCCTCCCCAGCTTGCCCAGCGTCGCAACAGGCTGGACGCACCCTCCCAGCCACACTTCTCACAAAGCGCCTCACGCCCAGCCTGTCCCTGTCAGCTCTGAAGCCCCAGGCAGTGGGCCAGCCTCCACCACTAGGTTCGGAATCCACGGTGCTCCACCACCCCTGCAGGCGTGTCATTCTCCGCCACCCCCCGATGCAAGGTGCAGCTGAGCTGCCCCTTGAGCCTCCAGCTGAGCTGCAGCGCTGGCCGGCGCTGGCCCGACCTGCGCATCCGCCTGCTGCAGCTGAACCTGCAGCTAGGGCGGGGGGTCCCTGCTGCTGGCCACAACCCCAGCACCCAGGCAGCCCGGGGCAGTGGCTCACGCCGTGGTGCCTCCCGCCGCCAGGGGGGGCCCCTAGCCCCCCCTCTCTGGCCTAGCGCTGCTGAGCTGGCAGGTCCCCTGGGTGGCCTGGCCCTGGGCTACGTGCTCTTCCCTGACCACATGGGCCCGCTGATCTGCCGCATGGGCTCCCCAGGTGCTGCAGCGCTGGCTGCCCCGCTGCTGTGGCAGGCGGTGCGGCGGCCGGCCGGGGCGACGCTGCATGTCCTGCACAGCGCCCTGGCTGAGCTGATGCAGCGCTTGGTGCCGCCCCCGCTGCTGGGGCTGATGCATGGGGAGGAGCAGGAGCAGGAGGAGCAGGGGGGGTGGGGCAAGGGTCTGGGCAAGGAGGCCCACGGGGGGGAGCCAGGAGCCATGGCGGCAAAGGCCAGCAGGAGCAGCAGCAGTGGCAGCGGCGGCGACTGCAGTGGAGAGGGAGGGGGCAGCGGCAGTGTGGGCGGCAGCAGTGGCTGGAAGGAGGCGGTGGCAGCCCTCCCCCCATCAGGCTCTGCATGGCAGGACAGGCTGGGGCGTGGCGCTCACTCAGTGCTGCATGCTACACAACGAGTGGCAGGTGAGGGGGCGGCAGCTGAGGCGGGTGGGCCAGAGTGAGGAGGGTTTGCAGGTGAGGGGGTGGGCCAGAGTGAGGGGGGATCATTGCGGCAGCACACCTGGTCTGCACCCCAGCAGCAGCTTGTCTGGGCTGGGCAGGGTATAGGGGGAAGGTGAAGGAGGGTGAGGGGGAGGAGGGGGAGGAGGTGGAGGAGGGCTGCACTGAGGCGCCAGGGTCTCCCTCAGGCGCGTCGCCCTCGCTCCCCTCCATCCCCCCCTGGGTTCAGGCTGCCCGGTATGAGGCCCTCGGCTGCTGCTGCCCTGCAGGGTCTGCTGCTGTGCTGCGAGGCGGGGCTCTGTTGTGGCAGCTGCTGACGCCGGGGTCCGCAGCCACGGCCCAGGCTGTGGTGGCACTGCTGGCCGTGTTTGTGGACTACAACAGCGTCAGCAAGAGCGTGCGTGCCGGCCACATCCCTGCAGGTGCTTGGGGGCGGGGGGCGGGGGGGAGGGGGGGAAAGGGGAGGGGGGCGGAGAGGAGGCGGGAGTATTAATCTCATCCACACCGCCTGATGCAGTACCCCCCCCAAGAGTTCCCTGCTCCTCCATCACGCTTCTGCCCCACCCCCCCTGCCTCTGCTGCTGTCACCGCTGCACATCCCTCACCCTCCCTTCTCCCTCCTTCGCCCTGCATCGCCCCGCCCCCGCAGGCCAAGGCATGGAGGCCTGCTGGCACGCAGCCCACAAGCGCGCAGCCCGGCGTGTGTCCCCCTTCATGCGCGACTTGCAGGACCCCCCGCCCCTTCAGCCCGCCCTCGCCGCCCTCCACACCTTGTCCATCACCGCATCAGGGCCCCCCCCCCTCCCCTCCTCCACCCCGCCTCAACTGGCATCAGCAGCAGGGTGCCAGCAGCGGGCTGTAGCGGACCTGCTGGGCAGGTGGGGTGGGGGGACAGGGCAGGGGGGGGTGCAGGGGCCGCCAGGCGCTGCCCGGGGGGGGCTGGGTCTCACCGGCCTGGCCCTGTCCTGGCCCATGGGGCCCCCTGCCCCCCCCCCCCGCCCCCCCGCCTGCTGCTCCCCCCCACCACCAGCCCCCCCTGCAGCTGCAGGCACAGCGTGTGGCCCTCCAGGCGTCTGCTGCATCGACTCTGTTGGAGCCGGGTGCAGGCCAGCCAGCCGCCAGCCAGGGTCAGGGGGCCAGGCAGCCTGGAGGGGAGGGCAGCGGCGGCACAGGCCCCGCCCCCCCGCTACCTGCAAACGGCCCTGCAGGCCCTTCAGGGGGGCAGGCGGGCCACACCACCACCACCAGCAGCAGCAGGCAGCACCCATCACCGGCCAGCCTAGCATTGCCGCAGGGGGTCCAGGGCCGGGCTGGCCAGGCTGGACTGTCAGGGGTGGAAGGCGCCAGCGGGGGGGGGCATGCGCCCCCACCCCTGCCCCCGCCCCTGCCCCTGCCCCTGCCCTTCACCTCGGCACCCGGCTTGCCAGCAACCATCCACTGCAATGGCAACCACACCGCCCACAGCTCTGCGTTTGCAGGGGCGGCCAGCGCAGCCTGTGACGACACGAGGGCGGGGGTCAGGGGGCAGCCGCCAGCAAGCACTGCGGAGCTCCCTGGACTCCGCCGTGCCGCTGCTGCTCTGCCCCCTGCGGGACCTGTGGACAATCTGGGGGGGCAAGAGGGGGTGGGCGGGGTCAGCGCCCATGGATGTGGGGGTCAGCGTCAGCCCACCGCGGCCCCCTGCCTGGCCAACTCAGCCCTGGTAGGCCCCCCTCCACACCCTGCTGCTCTCCCCCCCCCGCCTGCCCCCTGCCCTGCCCCACCCTCTGGGACTCGGGCTGACTCCTCGCCCCCCCTGGCCGCTGTTGACCCCCTGGCGCCCCCCACCCCCTCCCCCTCCCCCATGCAGCCCCAAGCCCAGCACACAGCCCCAGCTGCGTCCCTCCCCCCGGGGGTAAAGACCCAGCCCATAGCACCCGCCCCCCCCCTGCCAGCTCCCTGTCCCTGCCCCTACAGCCACCCACAGCAGCAGCCTGGCTGCCCCTGCTGCTCCCCCCCCCGCCTGGGTCACCGACAGGGCCGGCTGCCCCACCAGCAAGCCAGGGCTTGGTGAAGCAAGGCTCAGGGCGGGGGCAAGGCCAGCAGGCAGGGACCCGGCCA
This sequence comes from Haematococcus lacustris, assembly GCA_030144725.1. Lineage (NCBI taxonomy): Eukaryota > Viridiplantae > Chlorophyta > Chlorophyceae > Chlamydomonadales > Haematococcaceae > Haematococcus > Haematococcus lacustris. The sequence continues at coordinate 2,003,719 of JASKMD010000029.1, read as the reverse complement.
GTGGCGGTGGCAGCTCATCAGGGGGCCCCCCACCTGCAGGCCCCCAATGGGGGGCTGGGCTCACAGGGGCTGGGGAGCCTCTTCACAACACCCCGGACAGGCTCCCACCCCCCCCTGCAGCCACCCCCCCCCTGCGCCCCAGCCGCCCCACCTCCAGCCCCACCTTTCCCTACCACTGCCCACGCTGACCCCGCAGCCGCCAGCCCAGCCGCCCCAGGCCTCACTCCCCCCCACTGAACCCACGTCAGCGCATCACGTGCCCACAGTGGCAGCGGCAGGCAGGAGCCAGCACCCACCCCCCACGCCCCCCCCACCCCCCGCTGCCCCCCCCCCTGCCCCCCCTGCCCCACAGCCTGAGCCACCGAGCCTCCAGCAGCCGGCCTGTCACCCAGGGCGACCGCCGCTCCTCCCTCCAGCACGCTGCCCTGAAGGCCGCAGCCTCCCTGGGCGTCCTCAACCTGGACGACCTGCGCTGCGTCGCCACCATCAGTGGGGCGACCCCTGGGTCCCCCTCTCCTGCTGGTGAACCCACCGCCCCAACCCCCCCTCCTGCTCCCACCGGCTGACAGCGCCCCACCTTCGCCGTGTGACCAGACGCCAGTGACGTTGCAACATGCACTGGGCAGTGGGGTGCGGCAGGGGCAGCGCAGGGTAGGGGATCAGGTGGGGGCTGCTTGCCAGGCTGTGACACAGGCTGTGATCAACCCTGGGGCTGCCAAGGGGGTGGGGGGCACTGAGCCAGTACCTGGTTCGCTGCCAGGGGGCTTGGCTCTGTATGGTCAGGCTGATCACGCTAGCGGAAGCGTGCAGCTGGGGTGGCGCGAGGGGTTGGCTCTCGTCCTCCGTGCTCTGTTGCTCCTCCTCGCCTTCGGCCCGTTCCTGACGCTGGGCGTGCCGCTGCTGCTGTGGGCCATGTGGGCGCTCAGCGTTGCGGTGGCTCCTGCGGTTGCCGTTGACCGGGTATACGACGCGGCGCCCGGGCTGGCCAAACCCCGGGCGGGAGCAGCCCAGCCAGCCGTGGGACTAGCAACGGCGAACCGAGCTGCCAGGATGGGGGCCGGAGATCGGGGCGAAGGGAAGTCGCTGTCTGGGCCTTGGGCGTCAAGTAGCGATGCAGCCGATGCGGCACCGGGGAAGAAGGCGGCGCGGAGGTTTATTTGGTTGAGACGGATGCGGCAGTTGGAGTCAAAGACAGCGGCAGAGGTGCATCCAAGCATCGCTGCGACGGAGGTGCAAAGACCTGGGCGTAGCCTGTCGTCACGGCGTCGTTGGGAGGAGTACCGGGCAACGGTGCTGGCCAAGGGGGCAATCACTGCGCGAAAGGCCGCCTGGCAGCTGCTGCTGCTGGGCTGCAGGTGAACGAGCTGGCAGGGCAGCGTCAAGAGTTGCGCCGCGGAACTGCGACGGGGCTAGGCATATGTGCTGCTCAGCTAACTCCGTGTCGCTTGGTGAGGGGCAGGTGTCCCCGGACCCCTGCACCGCGCCCGCATCTTTGCCGTCTGCAGGTCGAGCGGCGCAGCGTTCATCAAATGGGGGCAGTGGGCGGCGTCTCGCGGAGATCTTTTCCCGCCTGACTTTTGCGAGACTATCGGCACGCTGCATGACAAAGCGCCAGCACACAGTTTTGCCCACACACGACTGGAGGTAGAGCGCTCCTTAGGAGCCAGCTTGGAAGACCTGTTCCTCTACTTTGACCCCAAACCGCTGGCGTCTGGCAGCATCGCGCAGGTGAGCCCCGACTCGCCACTACGCATTGGCTGAAGTGCGAACATGACCCTTTCTTCCGTGCCCGCATGTCGTATGCTTGCTGCTGCACGGCACCCTCATCGCAGGTGCATCGCGCGCAGCTCGCCGATCCACTGGGCAGTGGGCGCGCTATGTCGGTAGTCGTCAAGGTCCGGCACCCAGGAGTGGCTAGCTGCATTCAGCGAGATTTTCTCATACTCAAGCCGCTGGCTGGCCTGACATCCAGGTAGGTGTACTCCCCCCTCCCCCTCCCCCTCCCCCTCCCCCTCCCCCTCCCCCTCCCCCTCCCCCTCCCCCTCCCCCTCCCCCCTCCCCCTCCCCCTCCCCCTCCCCCTCCCCCCTCCCCCTCCCCCTCCCCCTCCCCCTCCCCCTCCCCCTCCCCCTCCCCCTCCCCCTCCCCCTCCCCCTCCCCCTCCCCCTCCCCCTCCCCCTCCCCCTCCCCCTCCCCCTCCCCCTCCCCCTCCCCCTCCCCCTCCCCCTCCCCCTCCCCCTCCCCCTCCCCCTCCCCCTCCCCCTCCCCCTCCCCCTCCCCCTCCCTCCTCCCCCTCCCCCTCCCCCTCCCCCTCCCCCTCCCCCTCCCCCTCCCCCTCCCCCCTCCCCCTCCCCTCCCCCTCCCCCTCCCCCTCCCCCTCACCCCTCCCCCTCCCCCTCCCCCTCCCCCTCCCCCTCCCCCCTCCCCCTCCCCCTCCCCCTCCCCCTCCCCCTCCCCCTCCCCTCCCCCTCCCCCTCCCCCTCCCCCTCCCCCCCTCCCCTCCCCCTCCCCCTCCCCCTCCCCCTCCCCCTCCCCCTCCCCCCTCCCCCTCCCCCTCCCCCTCCCCCCTCCCCCCCTCCCCCTCCCCCTCCCCCTCCCCCCTCCCCCTCCCCCCTCCCCCCTCCCCCTCCCCCTCCCCCTCCCCCCTTCCCCTCCACCACCCCCTCCTGACAGTACCCTTACACCTTACCCCCCAGGGTGCGTCTGCTGCGCGCCCTGAACCTACGCGACACGCTGGCCCAGTTCAGCCACACCATGACTGCCCAGGCAGACCTCCGAGTGGAGGCGGCGCACCTGGCACGCTTTGCAACCAACTTTGCAGGCGTCAAGGATCAGGTGTGCAGGGTTGATGTGTGCAATCCCAGTGGTCACAGCCCCAGCCCTGCCCCCATGCGGCCAGTGGGTGGCTGGTGCTGGCCCAGGTGGTCATCCCCCAGCTGTTCCCTTCCTTGCTGGCTGAGGCAGTGATGGTGGAGAGCTATGAAGCGGGCCGCAGGTGGGGGGGGGGGCGGGGGGGCAGGCCCTGCGTACACCAGGCTGGGCAGGGAAGGGGAGGGTTAGGGTTAGGGTTAGGGTTAGGGTTAGGGTTAGGGTTAGGGTTAGGGTTAGGGTTAGGGTTAGGGTTAGGGTTTAGGAATCAGGGTTATGGTTAGGGTTAGGCTGGGCAGGACAGCGCAGGTTCTGGCTAGCTCCCTATATCCTGCACACCCCCATGCTGGACCCCTGCTCACTCAGGCCACACAGCGCACACTGCATCAGTAGGTGAGCTTGGTTAAGAGCAGCAGCTGGGCTGGGGCCAGCAGCAGTTGCCGCTGCTGCAGCTGCAAGGATGAAGAGCAGCAGCAGCAGCGGCAGCAGCAGGAGGAGGAGTCTCTAGGTGTGGCCAACAGCATGGACAGTGTGGAGACCGGCAGCGGCCCAGTGCAGCTCCCCTTGGCGGCGCCATGGCCATGGCCCTGCCTGCCCTGCCTGCCCTGCCTGCCCTGGCTGCCCTGGCTGCCCTGGCTGTTGGCCCGCAGCGTGTCGCACATCTGCAAGACCCGCACCGCCATCAACTCCCAGATAGCAGCTCTAGGGGTGGACACCTACCTGGCCATGCTGCTCAAGTGAGAGGAGCCTCAGGCACACAACCACACTGCCTGCCCACCCTCTCCCTTCACACCCCTCTCCCTGCCCACCCCACCACCCCCTTACCCACCCTTACCCGTACCCTAACCACCCCAGCCCTTCCCATCCTCCCCCCTGCCGACCCTACCCCCTGCCGACCCTACCCCCTGCCCACCCTACCCCTACCCCTACCCCTACCCCCCCCGCCCTTCTCTCCTGCTGGCAGGCTGCTGCCTGCCCTGTGGTTCATGGTCTGGCTGCCTCCCACCCCGCTTGACTGCCCAGCCCCCTGCCGCCCTGCCCTGCCCTGTTGTGCCCCTGGCCTGGCTGCAGACACAACTTCGTGCACACTGACCTGCACCCCGGCAACATCCTGGTGCGCATGGTGGATGCTGAAGGTCGGGTGCTAGAGCTGGACAGCAGCCCCCCCGCCCTCGCAGGGGCTAGGGAGGGCGGGGGCAGCAGGGCAGGGGCCAGGGCAGGGGCCAGGGCAGGGGCCACAGGGGCAGGCCAGGCCGCCTGGGCTGCTGGCTGCAGTGGCTCACTGGGCTCGGGGCCTGAAGCAGCGGGTGAGGCAGCGGGTGAGGCAGCGGGTGAGGCACGCAGAAGAGGGCGCAGCCCTAAGGGCAGGGGCAGGGGCAGGGGCAGGCATGGCTGCACTTGCAGCTGCGACGCCGGCATTGCGAGCGCAGCTTGTGCTGCTGGACTTTGGGTTGGCTGAGGAGCTGAGCCCTCGCGTGCGCCACCACTTCATCTCCTTCCTCAACTGCATTGCAGCAGGTGGGGGTCCAGCACTGCCCGGGTCTACTGGCACTGGATCTGGCTCTAGGCAACAACATGGGTGCACTGCTGCATGAGGGGCAGGCGGCATGGCCAGCACCCTCACCCTGCCTCACCCCTCTCACCCTGCGGCTGCTGCCCCATGCTGCCTTGCTGGCCCTCGCCCTGTCAGGCTGCTGCCAGGCAGTGTGAGGCTGCTGCTTGGCTGCTGTGAGGCAGTGTGGCACCCCGCACCCCGCAGGCAATGGCCTCAGGGCCGCCCAGCACCTGTTGATGTGGAGCACCCAGCAGCGCTGCCCTGACCCCCTCGCCTTCACCCGAGCAATGGAAGAGCTGTGAGTGGAACACCATGCTGCTGCTGCCGCCGCTGCTGCTGCTGCTGCTGCTACCATGACTTCTGCTGCTGCTGCTAGCATGACTTCTGCTGCTGCTGCTGCTGCTGCTGCTAGCATGACTTCTGCTGCTGGTGCTGCTGCTAGCATGACTTCTGCTGCTGCTGCCACTGCTGCTGGCAGTGCTGCCGGTGCTGCTGGTGCTGCTGCAGCCTTCCCTGCTGCCGCCACCCCTACAGCTGACCAGCTCCCCCTGCCCCTCCCTGCTGCTGCCGTGTCTTGTCGCAGCTTCGCTGTCCACTGCAACATCCACCAGGCTGCAGGCATCGACCTGGACCTGGTGATGAAGGCGGTGCTGCGCCTAGCCTGCATGCATGCTGTGGCCATAGACAGTGCCTACGCCTCACTGGCCGTGTCGGTGTGCGTGCTGGTAGGCCTGGCCACAGCCATGGACCCACAGGTCAGTGGGTACCCCAGCCTGGGCAGCCTGCTGCCAGTGCAGGCCACCCCACGCCTGACCACCACAACCTGCACTCTGACGCCCTGCAGTGCAGTGCAGCCGCTCGGGGACAAACACAAATAGCGGCATTGCGGCCGCCGCTGCTACTACTGCTGCTGCTGTTGCCGCCGTCGCCGCCTCTGCCGCCGCTGCCGCCGCTGCAGCTGCTGCTGCTGCTGCTGCTGCTGCTGCTGCTGCTGCTGCTGCCGCTGCTGCTGCCGCTGCCGCTGCCGCTGCCGCTGCTGCCGCTGCCGCTGCTGCCGCTGCTGTGTCTCTACTGCTGACTGTCCCCTGTGCCCCCCTGCCGCCCTGCCCCCTTGCTACCCCCCTGCAGGTGAACCTGATGGATGCAGCCACCCCCTGCATGCTGGCCTACAGCCTGACCGGCCAGGTGGTGGGCCGGCTGTACAGCTAGGGGGGGCGGCAAGGAGCAGCCGGCCCCCGGGTGGGCGTAGCCTGGCTGCTGCGTACCCCACCTCCCCACGGCCCAGCCCAGGACCTTGTGGGAGGGGCCTGGAGCCTTGTCTCAGCGGCTGGCTGCTGCCACTCGGCCCCTGGGCCATGTGTGACGTCTCAGCGGCCCCACCGTGGCATGTGTGTATGTGGAGGCTATGGGGGAGGGGTCAGGCAAGGGTGCTGACCGCCAGCCTTCACATCTAGGGTAGGGGTGGGAGCAGGCCGCGCCCCCAGGTGGACAACCCTCGGTTACTGCACGCTGCTTCTGCCGAGCAGTCTTCTTCTCCGGGTGCCAGGAGCAGGGAAGCTAGCAGCGCTGGGGTTAGGGCAGTGTGGCAGCTTCAGGAGGAGGGTGCTGCCACTCAGCTGGATGAGGCTGGGTAGGATGGCGTGGTCAGGGGGTGGGGGTAGGGCAGCAAGGTCACGGGGCACGGTCAGGGGCAAGGTCGGGGTCAGGGTCCTAACCCTACCTCAGCCACAGCTATGGCCAGCCTGCTCCAAAACCCTGAACAGATCAGCCAGGCAGCTTGCCAGATCAGTGTAAGGCATTCGCACCACACACACATCACCAAGGGAGGTGTTCAGTGCCATGTGCTGCAGCAACGCCAGCGGTATTCAATTGGATCGCAGCTTGGCAACTGGCATGTGATGATGATGGGCAGAGTTGGGCAGCGCCCACTTGAGGGTCAAGCTGGTGGGCAGGGCTGGTGGAGATGCTTGACAAGGAGGATTGTTGGGCCCAGAGGCCTCAGTGTCCGGAACCTGCTGTGGGTTTTGAACCCACACATACAATACTGCGAGCGCAATGGTGTGATGGGAGAAAAGAGGAGTGAGATCAGCGAGAGGTCAATGGGGTGGTGGTACAGCAGGATGTGGCTTGCATGTGATTGCCATGGCAGCATACACATGGTGGGTGGTGGAGCACAAGGCAAGGTGGAGAAGGGGTCACACAGGCGTGGACTGCATGAAGCTGCACGATCGGCTGCCCAGGGCCTGCAAGCAGCCTGCAGCATGCTAGGGTGTGCCACGCCCCGTCCCGGCGGTGCTGGCATGCATGAGTGCATGGTAATCATGCCAACACGAGCTACTACGAGAAGTGCTAGCCCCTCTGGGGTTTAGGCAATGACTTAGGTGGTCACCCTCACAGGTGGTGGACACGCTCACAGCCAGGCTGAGCTTAACACAGAGTTGCCGCGGGGGTGTGCTGGTGCACCCATGTGCGGATCTGTGATGGAAGCCGCCACGTGATGTAAGGCAATGCCGACCCTATGCCTGTTCCATGCCTTAGATTGCACAGCTGGTGCCATGTTCACGCATACTTAACACCATCTTAGTCTTGGGCTCCGGATTCACCCCGGGACCTGGAATGCAATGAGGGCCTGGTGGCGGTCTCATCAATGATCGGTGCTGCTTTGCCCTCTTGCGTCGGGGCTCGTATAATCAGCGCCAAGTGGCCCTGGTAGACAGACATCGGCATGGCTATGCAAGAAAGTGAAAGTGCCGGTGCTTCCGTTGAATGTGATGCAGGCGAACATGTTGCGCAGACGAAGTGACTTGTTCTGATGCGAAGCAGATTTGTCTGTCTACTAATTGGGGGCTAGCGACCAGCAGGCTCTGAGGCCGTCCGGCCGTAAAACAGAAGACCTTGTAGCGCGATGGCGGCCATTCTCATCAAGGTTGGAGCTCTGCTCATCAAGACCTTGGCTAAGCCCCTCTCAACACGCTTCCAGGCATATGTAAGTGCGCGTGCTCCCCGCTGTTTTCTATAGCAGCGATGTCATCGCGCATGTGCACGCGCCCCCGCAGGTCATGAGCCATGATAATGCCAGAGCACGTGCTGTCCGGGCTGCACAGGTGGAGCACTGCAGCAGTTGAAGGTGCTTGGCAGTTTACAAAAACATGTATAGTACTATGGAACTGGCACCTGCTGCAGTGGCTCCATCAAGCAGAGATTCTCATTACGCGGAGAGCTGAGGGCAGGACTGGCCGTGCATTCATTGCCGACATGTCAGAGGAAAAGTCCTTAGAGCTGGCAGCCAAACTCGCAAGCGAAGGCTTTGTGTTCTTTGTAGGTATGCTATCCAAGCATGGGCTGCACACTCATGCACACCTGACTGGCACATCCCCACATGGTCAACAGACCATTCACGCCAGGTTTACATGGCCATTAGACAAGAGACATGACTGTGCTGTCAGGTGGGCATCGTGGTCGTCATGTTTGAGTATCAGCGACAAGCCAGCAAGGACGCAGCCAAGAAGCGAGCAGAACATGCTGAGCGCCAGGCAATGCTGGAGACAGCCCGCAGAGAGAGAGAGGTGGGCAAGCTTGCACTTGGGGCACAGTACGCGTGGATATCCCTTTTCTATGCCAGGCACTCATGTCCATCATGACCACCATCACTATCAACATCATCATTATCATCATCATCATCAGCAGCAGCAGCAGCAGCAGCAACAGCAGCAGGAGCACACCACATCAGTCACAAGTGGCGTCACTACAAAGACCCGTTACCACCATTAGCACCAGCGCAACCACCATGCTGTACCTAACAGAGGCTGCACAAACAAGGCTGCGCCAATCGCTCCTGCCAAAGCTTGCGCACAAGCTTCAGAACAAGCCAACAAGAGCTAGCGATCCACCACGGGCCACTCACTACATCCTACTGGCTATGTAGGCGATGCGAAAATATGACCCTTTGGACAAACTTGTCATTGGGGTCGACCCAGTGTCCATGCTGGGGCATGCATGGGATCCCTGAATCACACACAATGCCTCAGCCGCTGCCAGCTGTGCGGCCTGCTGGCGTAGGGTGAGCAGCACCTGATATGCGCCAGCCCCGCCACACACTGATACATGCAATGCAATGGGCTCACAGGCACTGCATCCTTGCTGGTGCGCATACTGCTGACAGTACTGCTGAGGCTGCTGGTGCGAACGCGGCGGCTGATGATGTGGCTGCCCTGCCGTGCTGCTGACCATGCAGCGGCTAGCCCAAGAAAACCGTGACCAGCAGGACCTCATACACCGCCTGCTGCACCGTGTGGACCAGCTGGACGTGCGGTTGAGGAGCATGACAGAGGAGGCAGCCGCTGCCCAGGCGCAGAAAAGGAGCGCCAGCATGTTTGGAGGCTTCTTTGGCCACAAGCCCGTGCTGGCAGCCCAGCAGGCCGGGCGCTGAGCACGGGGCAGTGTGGGCAGGGTGGCCATCGCACCAGCGCGGGCCTACCTTGCAGTGGCAGCAGCGCAGTGGTGCAGGCGTGCTACAAGGCAAGCTAGTGGGGCAAGCCGGAATACAGACGCTCCTTGTTCCTTGTCGTGCTCGTGAGCCACCCTCACCCTCTTGGGACCCCAGGAGTGGATGTTGGTGTGCTAATCCCGCTGCCCAGCCGCCCGCCAGGTGGTTGTGCAGGCATACCAACGCAGCGCTGCACCTGCAGCGTGATGGTGAGGGCAAGCCGTGGCCCCTAGAGCTGTGCTGGTGGCCCGGCCCCTAGGCGCTGTCCCGCCCAGGCGCCCAGGCATAGAAGATGATGAGTGAGCAGCTGCGTGATAGGCTATGCAAGAGCAAGCCTAGTGTCATCACAGCCATGGTGGCTGCGCCAGAACACACTACTGCACCGAGATGCAGTCACTGGGGTCACAAGCTACTGGCTGCCTAAGCATCATGAGCAATCTCAATGCACCCACGCAACTTGGCGGGGAGCCCCAGCAGGCCTGTGAGGCCTCCTAGCCTTGGGGTCAGGCACATGCTTTTGGTCATAAACCCACACGCAACTGAGCAGCCTTGAGGGTGCAAGACATAGCTTTTGTTTGCAATGGCGGCGCACACAGCGCCTGGTAGGTAGGATTCGTGTTAGAACCTTGAATAGCTCCTGGCATCCCTTCGGAAGAGCGTGTGCTGGATCCCTTGATGTTGTTGTTTACACTTGTTCACTCAAACTAGTGGTCCTCGCCCTCGCTGGAAGCCATGCAAACATACATGCAAGGCACTCCAGATGGTGTGAATGTCATGATCCTTCATTGACCTTGCGAGTCCTGTAAATCAATAGGCCACGCAGCAGCCTCTTCGTCCCACACTAGGGCCTCCATAAGAGTCGGACCACCAGGGACCACTAGTGGTCACTAGCGGGACTACTCAAATGGTGTCAATGGGCTGTGTGGAGTACACCAAATGCACATGGACATGGTGCATGAGTTCGCCAACCACCTACATTATTGCCTGACACGCAGGAGCCCGGGCACAACGCAATGCAGAAACACAGCACAGCATCCCTCCTTGACGTCCCTACACGCACCAGGCTATACACCAGTCATGCATCAGATATCTCCAACAGGCAGCGCTTGCAAGGGCTCAGATGCTGGGCTGGTGTAGGCCCTGTAGGCCTGCGTCGCAGCCAGGCCAGCAGTGGGGTGGGGCAGCACTACAGTGGGGTGGGGCAGCACCACCAGGGTGTGCCACAGGGCTGCAGCCAGGGTGGCACAGGGCACCCAGCGCCCCCCTTCACAGGGCTGGCCAAAACAGCTGCAGAAACATAGAACAAGAGTTATGTATTGGGTCACCCCCGCCATTGGCTGCACCCCCATGGCTCAAGAGATAATTGGTACATGTCAACCTAAGCTGGAACACAGACACTGGCTCCAGGCATCCATCAGCTAAGGGAGCAGGGGTACAGCTGTCACATCCACCACCACCATCCCTTTGTGTCTTTTTATGCCTCCTCATGACTTCCCTCCTTGACTGTTCACTTCGCTTCCTACTCTTGCATGGCATCAGCCTTCTGCTTCGGAGTGCGCTTCTTTTTCATTGCAACGTCCCCAGCAGGACTTGGTTGCTGAGCTTGGGCAGCAGCTGCAGCTGCAGCATTGGCTGCTGCCATCTTGCGCGCATGAGCTACCTTCCGTGCATGTTTTTTGGTACATGCACCTGACACAAGCTTCACGGCTAGCTTGCCCTTCTGCACAGGGGCAGTGGTGGTATCATGGCATTGCGGTAATCCACAGAAGCATAGGAACAAGGCGTCAAGAAGCGGTATTGGCTCACCTCTGCCTTCCCATTCCTTTTCGCCCTTTCCTGGCTCCGTTTTCGAGCAACCTTTTGAGGCGGCACGGGTTCAATCGGATGAGACTTTGGTTCGGACGCGCAGCGATGCGCCGTCAGACTCACCTGCTTATAATTTACACGCGCCTTATTGAAGCCCTGTGAGGTTGCCATTACTCAGACCGGGGCAAGAACAGTGCTGACGAAGGGTGTTCTTTTGAATGGGCAAGCATGCACGAGAATGCAAGTCTTTACGCATACGATGTGCGGCGATGGCGATGACCCACATTTATCCCATAGTAGCCTGCACTGCTGCATTTGTCAACTTTCCCTGTGGATGTACACGAGTGTCATTGTGGATGGAGGCCAACACCCTGCAGCATGTGTACTGTGAACAGGAGAGAGCTAACGTCACTAGTCGGAAGAAACCTTCAGTCGTACCTTCAGTGTACGCACATTAACTCGCACCTGCCAATGTGACAAACGCTATCGAAAACGGTGCAGTATTGAAAGATTAATTGCATGAAGATTACCAACCCCATGTTGGGGCCTCCAAACCTTCAGTCAGGCTAGACAAGCAAGGGGAAAATTGGGTACCATGCTGTTCTCCACACTCATAACACCATTTGCTACCGCGGTTACACCGCTAGCTTCAGCGTGCTAGAAAAGTTAGCGGCGTTGAAGCGCAGGCCCGCAGGCTGAACATGGTTGTTTGGGCCTAAAGTTGTGTCCACGCAACAAGGTCGCTATAGGTAGCTACAGACATACGTATTAAGTCTAAGGCCGGGGCCCGTCTCTCTCGCTAGTTCCGTTCAGTCGGTTGTACTGGGTAGCTCGGCTCCCTAGCTCCCGCAAAGCTGTGAATGTTAGTAATGCCCCGCAATCACAATCACCATCTCCGAACCCTCCTATCTCATAACATGTGCGGTGGACTTTGCCTAAAAAGCTGTTTGCGGCTGGCCCGTCCGGCCCTCAACCATACATCATTACATCTAACCTCACATCATTACATTATAACATCCAACCTACACTTGTGTTCTCAGTTAAATGTCACTTGTGTTTTCTGTAACCGGTCACTTGTGTTGTGTGGCATTCACTGCATGCATGCTAGGGCTCTGGCACTCAGGCGACCCCAACTAACAAAAAATGACAGGAAATGATAGGAAACCGACCCCTGGTAATCAAAACGACGCCGCGTCTCAGCCACGTGGTTTCTATTTATGTTTTGCACATGCCTGGATAGAGGACTCCGTCAGCTATGCGGTGAAACATGTATCATTAAATATTGTGCAGTGTGCTGAGTGCTAAGGCGGCTCAAATCTTGACATTCAAATGCATGCCAATTTTGCTCATGCGGGCCTCGCCGCGACCGACCGCCGCGACCGACGTGGCCCAGTAGCCTCTGCAAACATTCAGGGACAGTCGTCGCAGTCAAAACGATTCACATGGCACGCCAAACCGATGTAACGACGCCCCTCAACCCATGCTCGGAAGTATACAAGGCTGCTGCATTGCTTGACCGCTACGTGAGTAGTACCTACTACCTGGCCACTCGGTAAGGCCACTCAAGGTGTGTGGGCCATTGCTACGTTACCTTGCTCGATATGTTGGGTCCGATCCCTCCCGCCCGCCCTCCGCTTGCATGTCGAGCTTGTGTCCAACTCCGCCCTGACCCCCTGCTGCTCAGCTGGAGGGGTGGGCAGCCCAGGGGAAGCACCAGCACCAGCTGCCTGCTGCTGCCAGGGGGGTGCAGCAGGAGGGGGGGGCAGGTCAGGGGCGGCACCAGCACCAGCTGCCTGTTGCTGCCAGGGGGGTGCAGTAGGAGGGGGGGGCAGGTCAGGGGCGGCACCAGCACCAGCTGCCTGCTGCTGCCAGGGGGGTGCAGCAGGAGTGGGGGGCAGGTCAGGGGCGGCACCAGCACCAGCTGCCTGCTGCTGCCCAGGGGGTGCAGCAGGAGGGGGGGGCAGGTCAGGGGCGGCACCAGCACCGGCACCTGCTGCTACCCCCAGCTCATCGCCATGCAAGGCTGGGCGCCATTGGGGCTGGGAGGGGGTGGGAGGGCGGGGCTGGGGATGGGAGGGGGTGGGAGGGGGTAGGAGGGCGGGGCTGGGGCTGGGAGGGGGTGGGAGGGGTTGGGAGGTGGTGGGGTTGGGGCTGGGAGGGGGTGGCCCAGGTGGCTGGGAGGGTGTGCTGGGAGGCTAGGAGGCTGGGAGGCTGGGAGGCTGGGAGGCTGGGAGGCTGGGAGGCTGGGAGGCTGGGAGGCTGGGAGGCCAGGAGGCTGGGAGGGGGTGGTGGTGGGGCTGCCAGGGGGTGGTCCGGTTGGGCTAGTCAGCACTGCAAGGCAAAGTTAGGTCACGCCAAAGTATGTTCCCACAAGCCTACTCAATGAAATGACGTGCTTTCTTCTCCAGCAGCTGTGACGTTGAGTAAGGAACAGAGTTACAGATCGAGAGTCTGAAAAGTCGCAGTGGTCAGCTCACAACATACTACTTTGTGGATGGGGGTCCCTTTTCCTGTGTGACTGGCGAGAGAGAGACGCACATTCTCCGCGTTTGTTGCAATGTCGAGCAGTAACTTGCCCCTCGACGGTCTTCCGACGCCTCCTGCACCAATGAAAGGCTCGCGGAGTGAGCCTGGCGGGCTAAACATAGATTGTACTTCAGGCTCGATGCCAAGCGCAGTTCGCTCATTGGTGCCGCTACTCACCACTAGAACAATCGATAGTGAGCAGCTGAGGTGTGTCCGCGCTCGCTTGCGCCGGCACGGACTCTGATGCAAGGATTAACGCGCCGCCTGCCAGTAGATGCGGAGTAATTTGCAGGTGCCAATGCAACAAACGCTATCGAAATCGGTGGACGTTGTAGCGAGTACTTGCATGAAGATTACCAATCCCATGTTGGGACACCCTGACTGGCACTTGCAAGGGCTAGGCTCAGTCGTGCCTTGAAGAATTGTTTCAAACGAGAAAAGCGGGCAACTTACAATGCAGCAGGTGGCTGACCTGAGTGTGAAACCACGAAACACAACACAACCGCATCGCACATCACAATCATGGCTTGAACGCCTTTGGAATCTCCTGACCCTCGGGGATGAACTTCAGGGCGGCGGCGTTCATGCAGTAGCGCTTTCCTGTCGGCGCTGGACCTGCACATGCATTCCCAGGATGTTGCAACCCATCCTGAGTCATGAGCCCAAGTCGCAGCTTGCACATGAAGACTCCGACACATGGAACACAAAAACAAAAAGCTACCCAGTGGCATGAGTTCAAGGGTCGTATCACACTTTCCCCTGCCTGACCCACATGCCCACAGCCCCCTCACCATCGTCAAACACATGGCCCAGATGAGCTCCGCTGCGGGCACAGAGAACCTCGGTGCGTGGCATGAAGGCTATCGAGTTGTCCACCACCTCTGCATGCACACAATGGTCAACAGTGGCACAAAAGCACAGAGTAGCATGGGCATGGGCATGGCGCTGTCAGCAGCGCCCTAGTGCTGGACGTAGCGCCGGACAAACATGCAGTATCTCGTGATTGCCCAGTACCACAGTGATCCTGCAATGGACGGTTCATGAAGTGACTTTAGTTTCAGTAGAACAGCAGGCTGTTCATCAGACCTCAGCAGCAACCCCTGTGGAGCCCGCTGCACAGCCCTTAGGGAGCTGTCCCACGAACTACCTCCTAGTGCCCCTGCCGTGCTGGGCATCCTTTACTACCTGCCGGCCAGCCCCACAGCCATCACCATCATTGCGCTTGCCAATCTTACCCTGTTATTTTTGTTGTTGCTTGTGTAGTGTACAGCACTTGCCCTTACATCTGCCCTTACATGACCCTGCTAGCTCTTGCCTGCCTGGCTGGACTCGTTCCCGCCCCTGCTGCAACTCACCAATCACGTGCTCTTTATCAATGGGAGCGAAGAAGCTTGGCCAGCCAGTACCTGCCAGGACACCATCACTCAACATGAGTGACTTTAGCCCAACCTGCTTGCACCTTGATAAATTGCAGTTGAGCAGGGCAGTGGACTGCCACAACACAGGCATGGCACTTGGCCCCCAGCAGCTGACCTGCAAAATTACTGCCTAAACAGCTTCCTGATCGCATGTCACATGCAAGGATGCACACGTGCTATGGGTGACATGTCTGGGTGTCTGGGTGCTTGAGTCAGGGCGCTTGCAGGCAGTGATGTGGGTGAGAGCTGCAGAGCAGGTAAAAGCTGTGGGTCAGCGCAGGAATATAACAAGTGTTTCCTATAAAGTGCTGCTCTCGGGTGCTGCTCTCGGGTGCAAGTGCTGCTCTCGGGTGCTCCGCTGCAGTGTGACTCACCACTGTCAAACTTGGTGTCGCTGCTGAACAGCGGCAGGTCTCCCACTGCAAGCAAAGCGCCAGCACATGGTGGGCGCTGCAGGTGCATGTATAGCACTTAGTCCGGTCCCTACTAGAGTGCTGATGTGCGACAGGTGCCCTTTGATCCTGTGGACCCCAGCTATCTAGAGTGCTAATGTGCAGGTTGGTATTCACAGCGTACACAACGCCTGGTAGGCAGGACTAGACGCATGAGAGTACCTTTGATGAGTTTTGCTGTCCCATTGGAGCAGCAGTGGCTGGGTCACAAGTGACTGGGGTCACCTGGTTGCCTGACATACTTTTAGGCTGACATGCCTTTGGCAGGTGCAGGATACCTGCTGCACTGCCATGCCCTGGGTACTCAGTACTCACATGCACAAACATAGGTGCCGCGCTGTTTGTTGTCGTGCTTGTAGCCATTCACTGTGGTGCCAGAGAAGGGCCGCTCTGTGCCGTGCTCCAACACTACATGCTGGGCCATGCGAGGCAGGGGGTTGGCTGCTGCGGCCCTCTCCTCAGCTGTGAGAGGGGTGATGTCATAGCCGCTCTTGGAAATTTTCCTTTCTTCCGCTCCTGCCCAATGCAGCAAGGAGTGAGAGGGCAAAGCAGCTGTACAGGCCTGGTGGAGGTGTGCACGAGAGGAGGAGGTGGCCGAGGTGTGCCTCACCAGTAGATGGCTTCCATCCCTTAGCGCTAGTGGCGTTGCCCATGAAGCCGAACAGTGCGTGCACCCGCGCTGAGCTCCTGCCCAAGGTTCGAGCGCTATGTGCCCCTCTGCGAAACGGCACGTGAGTGACCGTGAGGGGGACGAAGGCCCTCTGTGATAGCTGCACACACGCCAGCTTACCTCGCTGACAGCATCGCGTAGTTATGTGCGGAACTTCACGAAGATTACCATGCAACATCAGTGGCTAGCATGCAACGACGTTTCACACGCATCACAAGATGACAATAACGTGAGGCCAGCTGGTATCGCACCAACTGCAACCCTAGCTGTCATTTTGCATGTCTTGACAACGTGAGAATACCCCACTTCTGATCCATACAGCCCTCAAAAGTACTCCAAAATAAAGCAATAGTTGTAATCGAACACAGGATGTGAGCGCACTATTGTAAAGGCTACTGTTCTGCTCCTTCTGCTCACTTAAGCTCCGCCCATCTAGTGTGTGTGCCTCCATCATTACTACCAGCTCACGCTCCTATAGCTTTTGCACACACACGTCCCCTTCGTGAGGGGTTAAGTACTGTATGCTGGGTTTATGTGCCGCTACATGTGCCGCCACTTGCGCAACAGGGCCTTGTCGCGCACGTGCATCCCGTCCCGGCCTGGCCCGCTCCGTATTGGCTGGCTGGGCGGCCTCCCTTCCGCAAAGCGCAGTGGGACGTGGCCCTAGGGCCACGGCACAACGGCGAATGTTTAGCGCGGCTGACATGTCCCGGCCAGATAACCTGCAGGGGTGTAATGGGGGAGGCGAAGCGTCAGTCATAGCACATGAAAGTTGCAGGGGTGGGGGTATCGGGGCCATGTGTCACTTACAGGCCAACAAAACTTATTCAACAAGGAACAACATGTTGGCATGTGGGTAATCTCACTCAGCTACTACAAACATGTTGTAGCATCCTCGGTCGCACCCTTGATGACTGCAGCCCCCACATCGGTGGCACTCCTTCCTGGGGCTAATTCCCCTTGACCACTGGGCATCTCACCAGTACTACTAGGGCCTATGCATTGTTGTTGCTGGGCTGGTCAGGTGGCGAGTGCAGCTCACAAGGCTGGCGGGCATGCACTGAGGAGCTGACACGGTTGGTGCTGAACTCATCAACGATCACCAACCTGTCAGGTCTGGGATCTGCGCTGGGCCTGCTAGACTGCTGCACCACTCTGTAAAACCCCTCCAGCACCGCCCCCGCCTTCCACCCACCCTGGCTGGAGTTGCCCGCTCCCAGGAACACCGCCACTCCCCTGTCCTGGTGGAAGTACTGGCGTGACACCCACTTCATCCCATTCACCACCTGCAGGTCAGGGTCAGGGTCAGGTCAGGGTCAGGGTCAGGGTCAGGGTCAGGGTCAGGGTCAGGGTCAGGGTCAGGGTCAGGGTCAGGGTCAGGGTCAGGGTCAGGGTCAGGGTCATACCTTCTTGCAAAAGGCCTCAATGACACGATCTTGGGCATGGTTCAGCCCCAACCGCTGCCGGCGCCAGCGTGGCTTGAGGAACTCCTCCCACAGCTGGTCCCAGGTGGCCTTGAGGGCCAGGATGTGGGCTTAGAGGCCGTCCAGGGATGTGCCAGCTGGGGTGGCAGCTGCCAGCTGCTGCAGCTGTAGCTGGATGGCAGTTGACCAGCGGGCTGTGTCCTGCTTGGCTTTGGTAAGCCCGCTGTCATGCTTCAGCTGCCCCTTGCTCAGCGCCCACTCCCACTGCCTGAGCACGAGACCTGTGACTGGGTGCCGCTGTGCATGCCCTGCCTTGATGGCCTAGGTGACACCTGGGTCCACCCCAACAGCAATGTGGGTGATGGGGTCGTAGTCGCTAGTGGCTGTGAGCTTACGCCCTATGGAGGGCAGCTCCACGGGCTCTGTGACTGCCTGGCTGCGGACAAAGTGAACATCGATGCCGACCCCATCTGTCTCTACCCTACGCGCAAACTCCCAACCGCTGTTCTGTAGTTGGCTGTACTAGACAAACTTTTGCCAATGGGGCAGGCTGTCAACCTCAAACTGCCGCTGTGTCAGGTCGGTCATACCTAGGTCAGTCAGCAGCCCATGCAGCACCCTGTCATCAATGACGAAGTGGCGGGCCCTCACCCCACCATGGGGAGCATGGTGAAGGGGCGCGGGCAGGTGTCATGGGGTGTCTACCAGCCCTCCAGGCTGTGGTTGACAAACAACGCATAGCGCACCCTCTTCTCTAAGGGCAGCCTGCCTGCCCCCCCCTTCCGTATGGAGTCTTGTCCCTCCCGCCACTGGACCGGCAGCCCCAGCAGCCTACGATGCTTTGCCACCTCTGCCACCCACCTAGGCTAGATTGGAGTAGCACAGCTAGACACAGAACTGCTGCCAGGACGCACTGCTTGCTGCCCATGGTCATGCGCTTGTTAATCTCTGCCACAACTGCGTCTACTTCAGCTGGGCTGAGATCAGGCCGGGCTGCCTCTACAAGGCCACGCAGGGCTGCCTTGATGACCTGGCGACGTTGTCCAATCACTACCTTGGCAGCGTGCCCCTGCCCCTGGCCTTGCTGCCCACTGCCACTGGCGCCTGCAGACACGGGAAGGCACAGCACACGCACGGCAGGATTTGATGCATGGAGTCGCATTGTCGCGTGGCGCACACTGCGTCGCGTCGTCAGTTAGCTTCTGGGGGGCCTAGCCTGTCGTTGAGCTTTGCGGCTTACCGGCTGCACTCTGCGCGGGGGAGACAGGGCGCTTTCGTTTCCCCCTCGGGGGCATCTCAGGGATTTAGTTACATTATCCAAGCGGAGTGGCCGTGTTGGATGTGCATCAGGTTGGCATCAAACCGGGGTGCATCGCCGTCCAACCGGTCAGCACCCGGAGTCAGCACCCGGAGTGGGGCGGAAGTGAGGTCCATTACATATAAATTACATAGAGCATGTTGTCCCCACAGTGGGAGTCCTCCAAGGGGAGTGCCAGCAGCTGCTCACTTCAGCTCCGCCCATCTAGTGTATGTGTCACTTACAGGTCATGTAGGACACTGGCCGCAGCCACCTGCAAGGACACATTTCAATGCTCAGTTGTAAGATCGAGTATGTGTGCAGGACTAATCACGATCTAGTAAGGTCGATTGACTTGCTTCCTTACCCCTCAACTTAACCTGGTCCTCATCCCTGTCGCACATGAAGGTGGTGGAGCAGCCTAGCAGGCCCATCATGTTTGTCAGCGCACCAAGGCTGAGCAGGCAGCAGAGCCCACCCAGCCCATCTAGGGCAAAGGCAAGGCCAAGGGCAAGGCTTCCAAACCCAAGCCAGCATTACAGCCAGGCAGGTGGCTGGACAGGGACTGCAATGCATCGCTGAAGCGCATTGGGGAGAGCAGGTGGCGCCCGCTGGAGCTGTGCTGGTGGCCAACCCAGGCAGCTCTGCCAGCCAAGGCCCTTGGCAAGGGCAAGGAGTACCCAGGCCTAGGCTACAAGCGGTGCAAGACCGGCCACCCAAGGCCCAGCAGCATCAGCAGCCTGCTTGGGCCCTGTAGTGTGTGCCCCTTTTTGAGCTGGTGGCAGCTTACAATAAGCGCATGTTTGTCATGCCAACTCTAGACCATAGCCTGTCACAAGGCGACTGACAGGCGGAACTATACTTAGTCAGACTACCGTACTCTCTCTTTTGATTCGCGTCCGCGAATCGTTTTTTTGGCCTCGCGAAATCGCGAACGAGTAAACAATGTGATTTTTGACTGAATCGCGAAGTGGTCAAACAATTGTTTGACCTGCATAAATATCGATGCGATGGACCGCTTTGTGGTCCGTGGCATCAGTGCCAACGACGCAGCCGAAAAATTGCAACGCCAGGTTGACCGGCACGATGAAATGCTCCATCGAAGGGCTCCCCCTTGCTTACAGAGCAGGTGGCAGGGATCGATGTTCAGTCCATGACAGCCGTTGACCTGATGGTGGCAGCTCAGCAGTGGTCTGCCATCACAAGAGCGATGCCAACAGCCAAGCCTTCAGCCAAGCCAGTTGCAGCAACGGCAGATGGTCCAACCATTCGCAAACGTGGCAGGCCATTGGGCTCTAGGAACAAGCCTAAGCCACCAGCAGCACAAGCCACACCCACCCCCACACGCAAGCAGGCACGCTTGGTGTGCAACACTAGCAGCGGCGACAACAGCAGCAGCGAAGATGGCAGTGCCAACAACGAGGAGTGGGTAGTTAGCAAGTTAGCAGCCGGGGTGGCTGGCTGCAAGAAGTCAGCTGTTGGGGTGGTTGGCCGGGCTAGGGCAGCAGCCGGTGTGCTTGGCCGCACCAGGTCAGCAGCCGGGGCGGCTGGCCGCACCGAGTCAGCTGTTGGGGTCTTCGCCTTGGCCAAAGCTGCGGCATGGGTGACTGCAAGGGCACGCAAGTTTGAGTGTTCAGAGGAGGATGCAGAGATATGCCGGCACTGCAAGCAGCCACAGGAGCACCATGACTTCATGGGGGAGGTTCAGTGCCCTATCTAGTGCAAAGTCAAGATTTGGTGACTTGGTGCACGGTGACACTACCCTTGCATACTGGCTTTGACTGAGTGACCGGGTAGCTTGACAGGGTGACATGTGCAAGAAGTGCTAGAACCATGGAGGATTGACATGGTATGCAAGGTATGGCAGCCTAGAATATTTATAAGCACACCCACATCCTCAGAACTGTGTTTTGCAGCATTGTTTGCATCGGGAAGAAATAAACAATCTTTTTTTTGGGTCGGGAAAGAGTATTTAATTTTATTTTTCGGGGCCTCGCGAATCAAAAGAGATAGTACGGTATACTTAGTTTTAAGGGTTGGGGCCCAGCCCATACTATGGGCTGGGGCCCCCGAGTAAAAACATAGGAGAGGTCGGGGGCTTTTCCTATGTTTTTACCATTATAAATAAGTATAATCGCCCACGCCCACGCTATGTGCAATGTACATCGTGCCTGGGAACATAACTCCACACAGCCCCATAACACGCACATGAGTGGTCCCTAGTTGTCCGACTCTAATGTAGGCTGAACTCGTCCTCCAGCACCATGTGAGGTTTTTTGATTCGGGAGCGGGCGATCATGGTAGCCAACCACGATATTTGGGGTCCTTCAACGCCACGTCGGCATGAATCCATATCACCATAGAGAACTGGGGAGTGCGCGTTACAACCCAACATTGTACAACTGCTACGCGTCCACAACGCCTCCATGTCTCAATGTTTGTAAGCCGAGCGGGCTTGTGTACACGCTTGCATGCGCTGCAGATATTGCACGCTTCAATCATTCATCATAAAACGCGTCATTCTATGCATCAGGTACAGCTCCATCGTCACCACCTCTCCGTAACAATATAATTCCGGCAAAACTGGGGTCCCACCTCCTGGCAACTGCCACACCCCTCCCCACTAGCACTACACGCCCCAGCAGTCTTTACCACAACCTACTCGTCTGTCATCTGCCTGCCTTTGCCCACTTACTGCCTATCAGCCAACTCATCAGGTCACACAGGGGCACTGCAATGGAACATGTAGTTCCATGTTGGATGAGTTATGATGGACTGCAATGGCATGGCCCTCCTCATCCTAGTCCACATCACCTTTGCCGCCACAGTAGGTCAGGACATGGGTTGTGAAAGCAAGGAGACGGCACGACAAGTCAGGCTCCGTGTGACCATCACAGCTCAGTGCATGGTCGCATGCGCCTGCCTCAACATGTTAGCACATGGCATGGAGCATGGCATGCCTGCATAGTGTCCGATGTGACACACATTAGCAGCCTGCACTACCCTGGTCACCACTCTGGCCTGCTCTGCTCTGCCGCACTGCACTGAGCTGAGGGGTGGTGCTAATCCGCCGTCACCCTGCAGGTTCCTGAGGATGGCAATAGACATACACATTGCCATCATAATAAAGCACAACATGCTGCATGGCCACTGCCTCACCTCTCACAACCCTCTCTGCACGCTGCCTGGTAGACAACTGCCCGGGGCTGGAAGGGCGCCCCCAACACACGCTAGCTCACACTGCTTCCCACCTGTCTTCTGTGAATGGGTAGATGCCCACCCACCTCCACTCTCATTGCACACTTCACAAACACACCACTCACAGATGCTGCCCAGCTGAGTGTCAGGCATCACACATAAGCCAGTCGTACCACTGAAACCCTTGACAGGTTAGGCTTGCTGCGCAGCCCACAGGGGGGGCGGCTAGGGGGTCAGGCAGATGAAGAGGGAGGCTGCTGCCAGCCGTCCAGCTCGAACACAAAGCCATGCAGGGTAACAATCTGCCATTGCACGCTGTTAGCTGTGGGGGGCTCCTGGCCGGCCAGCAGGAGGCGCCATGCCCTGCCTTGGGCCGGGGGCCTTGCCAGCCTGCACATCCGTGACCAGGCTGCCATAGCTCAGGGCACAGCCGTCCACCACCACCCTGCACTGGGCGAAATGCCTAGCGGCGGGCCGGGGCAGCGGTGGCTTGCCATTGGCAGCCTGGGTGCAGGCGGCCTTGCGAGCCAAGTGCGCTGCTTGCAACTGCTGCATGCCCACGTGCTGCTGCATCAGCTCCGGGTGCTGCAGCAGGTCAGGGTACACTGGGGGTGCAGAGGCAGTAGGGGAGGTGCGCGCCAGGGAGGCAGGGACAGGAGGCATGCGCAGCCCGGTCTGCAGCACCGCTGCATCAGCAAGCGGCGCAGGCACGGGTGGCAGGGCCACCAGCCAATGTGCCAGCTGCCCTCCCACCTGCGGGGCCCTCTTGGCAACCCCCCGGCCTCTGCTTGTTGGGGAAGGCAGCAGGTGGTGGGCTGTGCGGTGGTGTGTGGTGGAGGGCAGGCTGGGTGCTGGTTCTGAGGCCATGCTGTTCTGGCGGGAGAGCACATGATGCACTAGGGGTGGCCCCACCGCTCTGACAGCCACTGTGGCCAGCTTGGTGAGCATGCGGCGGCCCCACCTGCGGACCCCCCGCCCACTGCCTGCCTTGCTGCCCGACCCGCCAGGCCACAGAGGGTGTGAGGAGATGTGTGAGCAGGAGGAGGGGAGGACACCGCCGACCTCAGACCCAGCGACACTGGCTCCCCCATCCAGCTCGCTGCTGGCCTGGGGCCGAGGCCTGCCCTGGGGCCCGGCCAGTGACTGGTGCAGGACCCACAGGCAGGTGGCCAGGCGCTGCCGCCCTGCTTGCACCAGCAGTGACAGCCCAGCTCCCACTGCGCCAAAGCACTGGCACACCGTAGCGAGCAGGCTGCGCATCGGAAGGGTGAGGGATGCCAGCAGGGGGTTGAGGTCTGCAGCAGCTGCCCCAGCAGACGGCCAGCCCAGGCACCAGGCTGCTGCTGTGCGCAGGTAGGGGAGGTAATGTGCAGGCAGTCTGCTGGCTTTGACGGCCCCAGGCCCTTGCTGGCCTGCGGGTCCCTTGGGGCATGCCTTGCTGACTACCTGCTTTTCTGACTTGGAGGGATGGCGGCTGGGTGGGGTGCTGCATTGAGCTGCAGCTGGCTGTACTGGCTCCATGAGGTGGGGTTGCTTTGTGCCTGGCTCAACGCTGGGTTCCGCCCTGGCTGCATGGTCACAGCAGGCAGCTTGCAGGGCAGCACTGCAGCGGGCGATGGCTGTGCAGCCGGGCTCAGAGGTGAGGTAGAGCCGCAGGGCTGCCTGAGTCTTCTGCGCCATTGGCCACAGCCCTTTGCGGATGCTGAGGTTGGCCAAGCCCGAGTTCACTGCGCTGTCCTCAAAGTAGACGGACACCACCTCAGAGGCAGGCTGGCTGGAGCCACACAGGGAGGCAGTGGCCCTGCAGCAGCAGCACAACAGCCAGCACAGCAGCAGGGTAAGCAGCTGGTGGAGCAGCTACTGTGCTTGACCACACAGGGAGAGCAGCACCAGTGTGGGAGCAAGAACTTGGCTAGCAGTACTGCAGTAATGGCCGCGATAGCCGCAGACAGCGCACCCAGTCTGCCTGCCAGTTAACACTGCAGCCCCAATGCCGTGATGGCAGCTGCTCTCTCCATTGTCGTGATGCCAGCCCCACTTGCAAAGCAGCACACCTGATGGCTTGGCCAGACACGAAGTCCTGCACCTTGACAGTCCTGCACCCTGCAGCTGGCAGGGCCGGGTGGGCGGTTGCACGGCTCACAATGTAGGCGCCGCCATCGTCCTGCTTGGCCCATACACGCCTCGCGTACACATACTCACGCTGGGCCATGGGCGCTGGGAAACGTGAGCGCGCGTACAGGAAGCAGGAGCGGCCCAGGCAAGCAGCCTCCAGCTCCGCTTGGCTGTAGAGTGCAGCACACGCAACCCCCCTGCCATCCCGCTGCTGCTGGGCTGTGCAGCTTGCTTGCAGATTTGCGTCACAGAGTGCGGTGGAAGGCTGGGATGGTTTTTTCAGCGGCTTTGTCTCGCGATTGACCTGGTCTGCAGCGGTGGTCTGGGTTGGGGGATGCAGCACTGTGATGACTGCACACTTGTCGTCCCAAACGCTCTTGTAGCTGCCGTCCAGCTGGAAGGACACCAACTGTGCGGGGGTGCAGCCCTCGTACACTGCAGGCAGGCCACCACAATGCCCTCTTTGCCCTCTTGCCCTCTTTCAGCACCCCTGTTCAACACAGCCTGATGCTACGTTCTGCAAGGGGTGGTGATCCTGACATATGGCAGCGACAACAGCAGGACACTGCGCCAAGATGGTGCAGTGGCAGTAGGACGTAGTGCCAGCTACACCCACCAGCAGCTGCACCCTCTACAGCTTAGACTTACACTTACAGCCCTCCCTGCCAGTTGACAATGATCAATGCGTCCACTCCCTGTGCAGGCCACTCACCAGTGCGGGTGCGGTACACGTACAACCCCTTGCGCAGGTAGCGGCGCCAGGCCCAGTAATGCAGGCCAGTGCGGGGGCAGGCCTCCGCAGCCACTGCTTCCCACCCCTTCTCCCAGCCAGCCACGTCATCTGTGCTGCCCAGCAGGCTGTCCTGGCTGTGGCCCACTGCACCAGACATGCCTGACTGGCTCAAGGCCAGCTCAGCAGAGGACTCGCCCAGCAGGGCCCCAAACTGCAGCAGATGAGTCGAGGTGACCACCTGCAGGCAGCGGCGGGTGCGCTGGTGCCACATCCTTGCCAGCAGCAAGCAAGCTGCAGCACAGCACCCTAGCGTGGGGTCGCTACTGCTTCACAACTGATGCCCAGCGTGGCGGACTGCCCATGCCTCATGCGATTTCATACCTGTGTGACCTCATGCATAGTTGGGTGTGTTGCATCACTGCCCAGGCAATCCATGGCCAGTTGGCCGCTGTGCGGCACCGTGAGGTGCTGGTCTGCAAGCTGCTGGGCCCGCCAACTACTGGCCGCATTGGGGCCTGCACCCAAGGGAGCGGGCATGGACAGCACACCAGTCAGCCTGCTGAGGAACATGCTGTGCTTACATGCGGTGCCAAGGCATGATTCCCATGCCACCACCACATAATGCTGTGGCAATTGGTGCTGCGTGCATAGCTGCTGCTGCTTACGTGAGCCTGCTGCAGATGTGGCGGCTGACGATGATGCTCCATCTGTGTCAGGGAGTGCCACTGCCTGGCCACGCCACTGCTGCATCTCCATGCTTCGCCTGTGCTGCATGTCGTGCATGGCGTGGCCGGAGGAGATACGGGGCATGCTTGGCTGCCAGATGCCAGACTGGCGAAGTCCAGCAGATGTTTGCCGGCGAAGCCCAGGCTTGGCCTGCAAGGGGAAGCATGTCCTTCCAAGTCATCACCAAACATTCGTGGAACCTGCTTTCCAGATGCCTCATCACCAGTTCAAATCCTGGCAGACGTGGCAAAATTTGAGAATCACAAGATCAATCTCACACTGCAGCATAGTGTTTGGCGAACGAAACCAACTAGACATCATTGCAATTTTGCCTCTCACCTGCTTCTGTGTGGCACAAGCTGACATCATGTGCCTTTGTGGTTCCTTCCACCAAGAGGAAGCAAGTAGGAAAGTGTGCTTGGACAGGAGCAGATTATGCAAGCCATGGAACCATCCTTGTCTTGCATTGCGTGACCTCTGCTGCCCTGCTACTGGACTTCTGCTCCCAGTGGTATGGTGTCTGCTTGGGGTTGTTGGGTCATGGGTATGTATTGGCGGCCGGTCACCACCTGCAAGTGATGCGCCGCTGCTCAGCTCCAGCACCAAGCGCAGCTGTAAGTCAATTCTGACAGTCAGCTGTGCCGGGTTGAAAGCTGACCTGGATTTCTTGGCCCGGCGAGAGATAAAGCCCGGCCGCAGCCAGCGAGCAGACCAATGGCAAGCATAGTCGCCAGGCCGCCAAGCTGGTCGGGCTGGTCTTCGTGCTGCTGCCTGCAAACACCTGAACATAGCATAAGGCACAAGGCCGGGTGCAGCTAGCCAGCGTCACCGCCCTTACCTCCAAGCGGCTATAAGCAGCTTGCATAGCTGCAGGACAGCGGGGACCGCGAGGGCCGGCAGCACGAAGGTCATGGCATTAGCTTGCCTAGCGCCTCCAGGCTTGCTGCTGTGCCCTATGATATGTAGGCAGGCTGTGACCGCGGCAGGTAGCATTTGGTCAAAAGGTTCGATAACGCGTATATGGCAGGACCTGGTCTAAGCATAACACTGCGACCCTAGCTGTCAACTCACAGTGATGCACACCACTAGAGGCTCAGTATCCCCGGCCCAAAAGTTAACCCGCACACTATTGACAATGTGAGAAAACCCCATCCAAATGTTGCCTTCCATCGGTGGGGTCGCACTGTGTGTGCTACCCGTGGCATAGACTGGAGAGCAAGTCATCACAAACGAGGGTAGCAGGCTCTGGACCTGCGATTCGTCCGTCTGGGCCCTGATAATGCCAGGACGGTTGAACGCGCTTGGACTGCTCCTCCGATCGCTTGCTCTGGTTGCGGTGCAAGCAACTGCCAAACCCTGGGGGGCCTTGGCCGGTCAGCCACCCAGGACACAGACAACCAACATCACACGCGTGCACCTGGTCTTCTCCAATCATCTTGACGTCGGCTACACAGCTCATGTGCGTGTCATCTCTGGCATGCTAAGGAGGTCGTGCTTCTGGCAGACAAGCGGCTGTGGCTGTGGCTGCATCTGTCTTGTCTTTTGCAGGACAATGAAGTCATTGACCTCTACTTTCATGAGCACCTGCCTCGCGCAGTAAGGCAACTGCAAGCTTCACTCTAGCTGCGCTCCACTGCCCTCAGTGCACCACCGCTGCACTGCTGCCTTGCCGCTGCAGCTGCAGCTGGCCGAGGCTGTGAGGGCACAGCTGGTGGCGCAAGGCTGCCCTGCAGCTGGCCACCCCGAGGCCAACGCTGCCACCAAGGCGACCACAGCTCCAGCAGGCGTCAGTCCAGGCCCTCCTCAACATGCTCAGCAGAGCCCAGCGTCACCCCGTACTCCTGCTGATCCCAGTTCCAGCCCTGCCATGCTGTCCTGCTCCGACTCCTTCACGTACACCTCCCATGCCTGGCTGCTGTCCCTGTACCTGGACTGCCCCCCGGGCCTGGGCGTTGCGTGCCCCTCCCCAGAGCAGCAGGAGGCACTGCGGGCGGGCATACGGCGCGGAGACGTCACCTGGCACGCTGGCCCCTTCAATGCCCAGGTAGTTATTGCCATAGCTGAAAACGCTTCTCGCCGGTGTCACCCCGGTGTCACACCAGTGTGACCCCTGCTTGCACTTGCCGCTGGCGTACCGCCCTCATGCCGCATGCTCCCAACCTCTATGGGCTCCTCATGTTGCTCCCTGGTGGACTCCCGATGAGTATACCGCCCTCATGCTGCATGCTCCTGAGTCAAGGCCTTGCAAGGCGCAGCAGTCAGCCCTGGCCCGCAATTCAACACAGCCGATGTGGCATGCCTCTGCAGCTCAGACCTTGACAGCAGAAGGCAGTCACAGAGACACAAGAACAAAAAGCATCGAACGTTGCCATGCACTGGACCATGATGCCATGCAGTGTGTGATATATGGTTTCATATTTTGTGATGGCTGGTGTTGCAAAAGCACCCAGTCAAGCCAGCGAATCACAATAGGCCTCATTGCCTGGCCTGGCCAAGTTGCATCACTGCCTGGCTGCTCGCTGGCGGCTGCAGCTGGAGCTGTATGATGAGGGCATGCTGGACGCCTTCCTGGACATTGGCCAGCAGCTGGACAAGGAGTTTGATCAGCCCACCAAGCTCGCCCTCAGCCAGGTCCGCGACTGTATGATAACTGTATCTATCGCTGTGTGACTTTTACTTAGTGTAGTTATTGCTGCAGCCATGCCAGCCTGCAGTCATATGGCGCCCCCCTCCTGGCTCCCCTCAAAGCAGTTGCTGTGTCTGGTTCAGTGGGTGGCTGACCTTGGCTCTGGGATGGCCTGCTAGCCCAGGTCAGGGGTTCAAATCTTGCCCAGTGCGCCCTGTAGTGAAGAGGTGAAGAGCTGGGCCAATGCCTGGCCTGGGCCAGAGTCCAAAGACATGCCCGGGCGACAGGCACACATGTGGTCTGCTCGTTTTCCCATGAAGTGGTGCCATGCTGGGAGCTCGCACCAACCCAGCCCTGAGCGCAGTGAACCTGCGGCTTCTCCAGGCCAGGGTCTCAAGACCAGGGTCGAGGCTGCCCCAGATGAGGATGCAAGCGCAGGATGAACAGCTGGTCCAGCAGCGCAGCCTGCACCAGTGTCATTCACTCTCCTGTGCTGGCTGGCAGTGTTGGAGCGGCTGAGCCAGGGATAGGGTTAGGAATGGCTGCTGGGACGGCTGGGATGGTGCAGGCAGCCCCACACCGATGTGCCAGGTCGCAGGGCGTGCAAGGCGTGCAGTCATCAGTGTGTGCGGTGCGCGCACGCGCAGCGGGACATACCGGGCATGACCCGCGGAGTAATACCCGGATTGGTCCGCCGCGGCGTGCGTCTAGTCAGCGTTGGCGTCAACGCCGCAACCGCGCCCCCGGCGGTGCCGCCCGTCACACCTTTCATTTGGCGCGAGCCCGGCTCGGGCCAACAGGTGGTCGCGATGTGGCATCCGGGAGGCTACGGCGGTTATGTGAGCGCTTCGGACCTGGCAGCGGACGACCTGCGCGACTGCGTGACTTCCCCGGACTGGGACACGGCACTGTGTGTGTCATGGCGAAACGACAATATGGGTAGGCTTCAACTGCTTGGAACCCCCTGCGGACCTGCTGAACTGATGCAGCTGCCCCTGCCAGCCTACAGCAGCCCCCCCCCCCCGCTGACCTGATGCCCCCCCCCCCGCTGACCTGATGCCCCCCCCCCCGCTGACCTGATGCCCCCCCCCCTGCTGACCTGATGCCCCCCCCCCCGCTGACCTGATGCCCCCCCCCCCGCTGACCTGATGCCCCCCCCCCTGCTGACCTGATGCCCCCCCCCCTGCTGACCTGATGCCCCCCCCCCTGCTGACCTGGTGGCCCGGTCCAGGCCCCCCTGTGGACCTGGCAGAGTACACCCGCATCATGAGCCACGTGCGGGCCCAGTTCAGCCCCACCACCCAGGTCACAGCGTCCTCCTTCCAAGCCTATGCCCACGCGCTGCTGGCCAAGGTGGACGCCGGCGCGCTGCAACTGCCAGTGTTCACAGGCAGGTCATACCCAGCAGCGGCAGCAGCACCCGTGGCGCGGCGTGCCATAGCTGTAGCACAGGCCTTCTGCACACACGCTCCCTCATCCTGAAGTGCCCAGGGGCGGGCAGCTGCCTGCCCCTAGACCCTGCAGGGGAGCTGTAGGGGGGCTGACTGACCTCAGGCCTGGCCCCAGGCAGGTCAAGGGTGCAGCCGGGCAGGCAGTGTGGTGCTGCCGCGGTGGTGCTGGAGAGCGGCAGAGTGCAGTGTGTGGGGACCTGCATCAGGGTAGGCCTGCAGGGCAACCCAAGCAGGGTGTGGGGCTGGCGAGCAGTGTCGGGTAGGGGGGGTGGGGACCTGCACCGCCCGGGATTCAGGCCTGGCAATGTGCAGCCCAGCCCCTAGCCAGCTCCATGTGCAGCCCAGACAGTGCCCCCACAGGGCTCACCCACAGGGCTCTGGCATCAGCCTGGACCAACAGGCAGGCGGGAAGGCTCCTGGGTGCATGGCGGTACACCTGGGTCAGGCAGGGTGGGTCAGGCACAGCGGCCACACCTCACTCAGGAGGCCATGCAGCCTTGGGCACTAGGCCCTGGGCCCTGCAAGCTGTTGAGGTGATGGTGAGCAGTGGGGGGTGGGGGTGGGGGCTGCAGGGGAGGTGGGCGACACCTGGATACACGGGGCAGCCTCAGACCCCTACAAGCTGGCGGGGCTGAGGGCTGCGCAGCGGGCTAGAGCGGCTTGCATAGCCGCAGGAGACTGCGATCCTCAGGTGCGGTCCGCCCCCGCCCCCGCCCCCGCCCCCGCCCCCGCCCCCCGCCCCCGCCCCCGCCCCCGCCCCCGCCCCCGCCCCCGCCCCCGCCCCCGCCCCCGCCCCCGCCCCCGCCCCCGCCCCCGCCCCCGCCCCCGCCCCCGCCCCCGCCCCCCCAAGCACCAGCACCTGCACACACCCTTGCTACCCACGCCCTGGTGGCCTTGTTGCAGGAAACAGCCATGCGCAACGCCAGCCGGCTGCTGGCCAAGGTTGCGGAGCACACCTGGGGTCTGGCCATACAGCAGCTGGACAACTGGGAGGCATGGTGTGCAGGGGGGGGGGAGGGGGGTGGGGGGGGGAGTGAGGGGGTGGTGAGGGGGGGGTGTGAGGGGGTGTGAGGGGAGTGTGAGGGGGGTGTGGGAGGGGGGTGTGAGGGGTGGCTGTGACCATCCGCTAGCTGTGGACTCGTCCAGCAAAGCCATGAGAAGCAAGCTCCAGGCTCGGCATGTGCCATGCGGTGAGGCTCTGCCTGCTGCCCCGAGGCTGGCATCCCCCCGTCCCCTGCCTGCTCCACCGAAGCCTTTGGTATGTGCCATTGCCTTGGCCTCAGGAGCAACCAGGAGCTGGATGCGCTGGCGGCAGCCCGTGGCCCGGCATACCTGCGCTTCACCTGTGCCTGGGAGCGCCAGGCCCGCTGGCTGGACTACATGAGGGAGGTGGGACCCCCCGCCTGCTGCTGTCACCTGCTGCAGCCCCCTGCTGCTGCCCCCTGCTGCTGCTGCTGCTGCCGCCTGCTGCTGCCCCCTGCTGCTGCTGCTGATGCCCCATGCAGCATGGGCGCTCACCTGATGACGGCTGGCCTTCTAGGGCCATCAGGCAGCTGAGTCCCACTAAAGGGGGGGGGGGTGCCAGGGTTAGGGCAGTGCAGGATAGGGGAGGGGCAGGGTCCGGGGGTAGGGGTTGGAGCAGGCTGCGCCCCAGGCAGAAGCCCCCCCATGGATACAGTCTGCTGCTGCTGCTGCTGCTGCTGCTGGAGCAATCTTGGTCCACCAGGGTGCTCAGGGGGGCTGCAGCTGAGGAGGGAGGAGGCCTGGGGGGGGCGCACCACTCCAGGGGCTGAGAGCAGCAGGTGGTGCGCGGGAGCCACCAGGAGCCAAGACAAGACCCCCCCGGCCCCCGGCCCTGGCCCAGCCGCATCGCCTCCTGCCCCTTCCCCTGTGTCTGGGAGCAGGCCGTGCCCCCTACCAGGCAGTAGCTTCTCCCTCAATGCACCCCAGTGAATGAATACTAGCATAGTCTTCTGCTTCTTCCCCTGTGCCTACCCTATCACCGAGTTACGGTTAGGGTGAGGTCTGACCTCAGTTCCTGACCTAACCCTGCCCCTCACCCCTGTGCCTGCCCCCCTCCTCCATCACCCCCCTCCCCTCCCCTCCCCTGCCTGGTCCTCACTCTTGACCCTCACTCTTCGCCCCCACTGACGCAGGCACTAGGGCCGCAACACCCCTGGGCTGTGGCCATACGCGCAGCAGCAGGGCGCAGGGACTTGTGCAGCAGCAGCAGCAGCAGCAGCGAGCAGCAGGAGCAGGAGCAGGGGCAGCTGCACCACCCCCAGCAGCCTGGCTGCGGCTGCCGTGCCTGCCATCCCACGAGGGCGCCAGTGCAGCCGCCCCTGGCCCAGCTCAGGAGCAGCAGCAGCGGTAGTGGCGGCAGCGGCAGTGGCAGCAGCAGCAGCCAGGGGGGCAAAGGGGACACTGACAGGCTGCCAGCTGCGGACAGCCAGGGGCGCTGCCTGTTGCCCGACCAGTTGAGCTCACCCAAGCAGCGTGGCAGGGCAGGCAGGGCAGCTCCTGAGGCTGAGGCTGGGGTCACAGGGCAGGGGCTAGGAGGCAACTGGCTGCCCCCTGTGGTGCGCACCTCACTGTGGGAGGCTGAGCTCGACATCGCCACAGGTCAGCCACCACAGGCCCACGGCCCTCAGCACAGCCCATTCGGGTGCATCCCCCTTCAACCACCCATGCTTCACATGAACGCATGCATGCACATGAAGCCATGGGTGCATGGGTGGGCCAAATGGTACCCGCCCCCCACCCCCAGGGACTCCCCCCTCAAACCCCTAACCCTCCGCTGCTGCTGTGGTGCTGTCACCTCCCCCTCCCCCTCCGCTAGCCCCTCCCCACTTCGACTTGCCTGCCCTTCCCCATCCTTCCCTAGCCCCTGATTTGCCCCCTCCCCACCCCTTGCCCCCTGCGGCCCCTTCCACTCTCTCCCTCTCATCCTCCCCTGCTCCCCCCCTCACCCTTCCCATCTACCAGTACTCCCCCCACCCCCCCACCCCCCCCACCCCCCACCCACCGCATAGAGAGGGAGGGGTGGTGTGGTGTGGTGTGTGGTGGCTGCAGGTGGTTTCAGCCGGCTGCTTTTCCATGCGCCCGGTGACCAGCAGCCCGGTGGCCAGGCTGCGGCAGTGGACTGGGCGGGTGAGGGCGCCCAGCTGGGTGTGCCTCTGTACTCCCTGTACTCCCCCCAGGACTATGAGCAGGCAAGTGGGAAGCCAGACACTGCAGGCTGGCTCACACTGGCCACCAGCCCTGCAGAGCACTTAGTATTGTCCGGGCTGGTCTTAGCGGCCGGCAGAGTGAGGCGGCAACCATGAGCCACCTCCCCACCCCACCCCCGCTCACCTAACGGTGGGCCGGGCCTGGGGCTGTGGTCCTAGGACCCCCTTAGCGGCCATGGGTGATCCAGCAGGGCAGGGGTGGCGTCACAAAGGAGAGGGCTTCACCAAGGGGAGGGCTGCCCCGCCTCTTTCACATCCCCCAGCGGGCATCCACTTGGGAGGGAGGGGATGTGCCCTTTCAGGGGCTCCACCAGGGGGAGAGGGGGTGGCTGGTCACACCAAACCCTGCAGGTTACACCAAGCCCTGCAGGTTACACCAAACCCTGCAGGTTACACCAAACCCTGCAGGTTACACCAAACCCTGCAGGTCACACCAAACCCTGCAGGTCACACCAAACCCTGCAGGTCACACCAAACCCTGCAGGTCACACCAAACCCTGCAGGTCACACCAAACCCTGCAGGTCACACCATACCTTGCTGCCTCAATCACCGTCCCTGCTGCCGTATAGATGTTGTCTCACTACAGCTATGCTCAGCCGCCTTGGTACCAGGACTTTGGCAAGCCCAACATGGCGTCCGCTGGTGCCTGCAGCGCTACCCTGAAGGCGGGTGGCCGGGAGGGAGGGCGCGGGGCTGGCTGCTGTCCTCGCCATCGTCACCAACATCAACATCAACATCACCATCATCACCATCATTGCATGCCACTCACCAGTGGGCGTTGCCATGGCAGCCTGGCAGCCTGGCAGCCTGGCAGCCGTGCACACTCGGGTCAGCACCATGGTTGTTGCATGGCTGCTACCAGGAGGGTTGGTGTGCAGTCTGCCAGTGTGCAGCCATGCACTAAGCAGCATGCTCCTCCTAGCACTCAGCTGCTCCCACACCTCATCCTCCTGACCATCAGTGACCGTGCCAGGGAGTCCTGCAACATCCTGAACCCAGACGTGCCCCAAGGGAGCGCAGCACGCCTCCCACATCCAGCATGCTCCATCAGCAGCAGACGGGGTCTCCCTCCAGACCAGCTCACCGTGTTTCAGAGCCCGTAGCAAATGCCTACATGGTGGCAGTGTGACCAACACAGAAGGTCACACACCCACAGCGCATGAAGTGGGGGTGGGGCTGGCTAGCGCAGGCAGGCTGGCAGCATGGCTTTAAGCCACATGGGCACATGGCTCACCTGCTGCTGCCTGCTGCTGCTGCTGCTGCTGCGCCTGCCTCCTACTGCTGCTGCTGCTCCTGCCTACTGCTGCTGCTGCTGCTGCTGCTGCCTGCCCCGCTGCCAGCGTCAGCGCCTGCTGTCCCCCTTTCATGCCACCCTCTTGCCTCTTGCCTGGCGGCCGCAGCCGCACTTCTGGGGCTGGTCCGTCTGGGCAGACGCCAGCGGCAGCCACCTGGAGGGGTACTTTGCCTTCCCCTCCTGGGCTGTGAGCGCTGCGGGCGCCCCTCGCTCCCTGGCCGTGGCCTGGACGTTCCCTGGACAGCCCCTGCAGCCCCTCCCTGGTGCTGCCGCCTGCTGCCAGGGGGTCGCCAGCTCACGTGCAGCTAACACGGCAGGCGGTGCTGCACTTCGAAGTGGCAATGCAAGCGGACAGAGCGGTTGGGTCGGGGGCGCGCACAGCAGCAGCAGCAGAAAGGGGGGGGCCAGCAGCAGGGGTGCGCAGGCCCCCCCTGGTAGTCTGCGTGGGGACCCCGCCCCACCCTCCCCCAACACCGTCCAGGTGAGGACCAGGGCAGGGGGATAGGAAGTGTGACGAGGTGTGTCCTGTGGTTAGGGTGCTGAGACTAAGTGCTGCAGGCAGAGGGCAAGAGGGGAGTGTTGTTGACAGGACCGCTGTCTGTCCCCTTACTGGCATCCCTCCCCCTTGGGGTCAAGGGGCAGGCTGCCAGGAAGAGCTGGCAGGCTCAAATCAGGGCCCCCAACCCCGCCCCCACCCCTGCGGCCCCGCCCTCGCCCCCGTCCAGCATCAGCTTGCAGCCAGCCAGCCATCTCTTCCTTGTGCCCATCATGGACTCGTCGTTTTGCATGGCCGCATGGTAAAATACATGGAGGGCGCACTCCATGCGTGGAACAGGCCCTGTGGGTGACCTTGCTCCTTGTAGGTTTGATGTCACAGCGTGTTGCAGCTGCGGAAGCATGTCCTGTTTTGGCCCGCCTGCCCAGGTGCGGGTGGAATGGCAGCAGAAGCGCCCGACTCGCCTGGCTGAGGCTATGTGGCTGCAATTCATGCCAGGCAGGCAGGCTGTGGACCCCACCTCCTGGCGCCTGCACAAGCTTGGCACCACTGTGGGGCTGGGAGAGGTAGGAACCCCTCGCTGCCTCAATGCCTGACGCCGACTCCATGCTCAGGCGTATGCCTCACTCGCACCCTACGCCGGCCGCGACCCTCCGCGCGCTCACACTGCGTACGCGTGGGTGCATATACGGCCGACGTCTTGCTTTCCTTCTTCATTCCATGCGCGTGCTCCGGCACCTCTCACTGTTCTTGCATCATCCTACGTAGGTCACACGAGAAGCAGCTCTGACTTCACCTTGGATTCTGTACGTGTGACTATCGCAATGTAATCTGCCGATGCTGTGTGCAGGTGGTGGCCAACGGCAGCCAGGCACTACACGCAGTCGGGGACGAGGGCGTGACGGTCCGCGCATCATCGCCTGCACGTCGTACAATGGCCCCGGCCGGTGGCTCAACGTCGCGCCACTCCCTCCGCACCCTGGCGGCGCAGACCTTGGACGGCTCGGGGCCACGTCCGCAGTTGCGCATGTCTTCCCTGGACGCCGCGCTGGTCAGCCCAGGTTGGCCCTCGGCCCTGCCCAACCCCTCTCCAGGGCCTCTGGCTGTGGCCGAAGCGGGCGTCTCTTTCTGCTTAGTCAACAACGTGTGGGGCACGAACTACGTGATGTGGTGGCCACGGCCTCAGGGGAACTGCGCTGAGCAGGCTGGTCATGGGGTCACGAGTGTGGGGGACGACATGGTGTTTCGCTTCGCACTGTCGGTTGATGAGGCCCCGACTAGGAGCTAGGGAAGGGGGCTACCCTGCCCTGGAGTTGCACTTTGTTGTCCGGAACATGTGTTGGCCAACGCCTAGCCTCAGCTAAAAAGGCTCGGTAGAGCGTATAAAGCCCCCGATGTGGGCCTAGGGTAGAGCTAGAGGTGGGTGCGGAGCGTTGGGTGCCTTAGCTCGTTACTTCTCATAACTCGTTTTCAATATACCTTCAAATAGGAGGGGCGCTGGGTTGTCTTGTTATTTTGATGGCGAGGTGGGTTTGCTGGCTGGTGGACTGTAGTTGCTGCACAAGTGTGGGGGACAAGAGGGCTGAATCCTATAGTCAGTGAGTCAGTGCATACCCCCACAATGCCCCGGCTGCACCAGCACGGCTGCACCAGCACTTTTGATGAGGTGCCCAGTGACCAGCATTTATTTTCACACAACCGTGTATTTTTCACGGGAAACCCAAGTTGCTTGAAAAGGCTACCGCCCGTCGCACTGCGCATCGCGTGATGGCTAAGAAGAAGCACAAGAAGGACCCGGGAAAGAAACAGAAAGGTGCGTGACCCTAGCCGACTGTGGGCTACTGTGGGCTACGCGCTGTGTGATAACCCGTCGCTCCTGTTGGTTCCACTGCAGCGTCTCGTTCCGCCCAAGGCAAGCAACGCCAGGAGCGACGGGATGGCTGGGCAACGAGCAGGCGTCAGGTCCGTGTGTCCCCGCCTTATGTGTCCCCGCACTGTGTGTGTTGACCCCGCCTTGTGTCTTGGCCTGTCAAAATGGCTACTTTGATTGGCTGCAGGTCATCAAGGTCCCCGAGGGCGCAGTGCTGCGCGGCTGCAAGAAGACGAGGCGCAAGCTGCGGGAGCACCTCCGGCTGCGGGCTGAAACCCACTCCCAGCTCCGCGTGATTGCGTCGCTGTTCGTGCTGCGGATTTTCTTGACATGCCTGGTTGGCTACCCCTCCCCGGGGTACCTCAGCGCCCCTGAACCTCCAGCCGTGCAGCCCCCCCAACCCCCTGATGCTCCCCCCCTACCCGCCCTACCCCCACGTGCCCCTGCCCAGCCTGCCCCTGCCCAGCCTGCCCCTGCCCAGCCTGCCAGCATGGAGTGTGACACTGACTCTGACTCCGAGTCAGACTGTGACTCTGAACCAGAGCCACAGTCTGACTCGGAGTCAGAGTCAGAACCCGAGCCAGTCACCCCCAAAGGCGCTGCAGCGCCCGCCTGGCAGCCCTTGCACCCGCAGCACCCACTGGCCCTCCCTTGCCCCTTGACTGTGAGGACCCCCTGATGCTGAGACAGCTGAAGTACTTCTGCATGTTCTTCGCCAACCCAAACTTCAAGACATGCTACAACCAGCTGCAGCGACGCCATGTTCGGCACCGCCACCCCATGCTCATGCCAGCCTTTGAGGACCCCAGCAACCAGGCGCTGGTGGCCAAGCTGCATGAGCTGGGCAGCATCAACTTCAAGGGCGACGCCAACACCATCGACGCACACTCCATGCAGCTGGCGGTGGCCATGCAGCAGCATTACTCCAACCCAGGCAAGTGATGGTGGTGACTAGACCCCGGGACTTGGACCTGACCTTGTACATGACCTTATACCTGACCTTACACCTGACCTTATACCTTATACCTTAGACGTGACCTTATACCTTATACCTGACCTGACCTTATACCTGACCTGACCTTATACCTGACCTGACCTTATACCTGACCTGACCTGACCTGACCTGACCTTATACCTGACCTTATACCTGACCTGACCTGCAGAGCGCATTGTCAAGCTCTACGCCAAGGCTGCCAGGGCCCAGCTAGGCTGGAGCGGGGAGGAGGCGCAACTGTTCATCAGGATGGCGTGCGGGTATGGCATCAACGCCAAGAGCTCAGAGCTGAAGGCCGCCACACTGGACAAGGGCCATGTGGCGGACCTGATAAAGGAGGCCAACAAGCACCGCCGCCTACTGGGCATGAAGAAGGAAGGCTCCCTGCAGGACACCCTGCCCCTGCCCTGCCGCATGCGCCATGCAGTGCATGTGTGCCGGTGGCTAGAGCTGTGGCAGCAGCCCCACCCCCCCCCCGTGCCAGGGCAGCCAAAGCGGGGCAAGAGGCGTGGGGTTTGTCCCCGAACCCTGACCTGCCCACCCCCCTTCACCCTCACCCCCATGGCCAGGGTGGGGGTGCATTTCATCAAGGTGGACAGCAGGGTGCTGCATGGGGTGTGCAAGCAGCTGGGCCTGACCAAGGAACCCCGGGCAGCATTCACCTCAGAGCCAGCACTGAGCCATCACTGGGCCAGGTGGTTCGACACCAACAAGCTTGGCAACCAGGGGTTTGCTTTTGAGAGGTTGGTGGACACTGACGGTGTCAGCGTGTGCGTGCACTACACGCGGCCCCTTCCCCCTCCTCCAGCCCCACCTCCAGATGCCAGCAGCAGCAGCACCAGCAGCCGCCCAAGTGCAGCGGCAGCAGCGGCTCATGCAGTGGGGCTCCCCCACATAGGCAGGGGCATAGCTGAGATGCGTGAGTTTGTGTTCGACCCAGACACACAGATTGGGGTGGGCATCGACCCCGGCGTCACCCAGGCAGTCAGCGCAGCCTCTGGGGTGTGGGATCCAGCAACAGGCCAGCTCATGGCAGACCAGCTGCGCCGGTGGAAGCTGACCAAGGGCGAGGTGAAGCATGCCAGCGGCCTGAACAATGCCCGCCGTGACACTGAGCGTTTGCTGGCACCGATCAAGCCCCACCTCCAGCACCTGGCAGCAGCCAGCTCAGCCGGCACCTCCCTGGAGGCCAACCTGAAGCACATCACCGTCACCCTGGCCACCTGGGATGCGGTGTGGGAGGTGCACCTGGACCCCAAGTGGGCACGGCAGCGGCTGAGGCTGTACGGAGCCCAGGACCGGGCGCTGGAGCAGTTCTTCAACAAGGTGAGGTTGGGTGGGTGAGTAGGTGTGTGGGAGGGGGGGTAAGGGACTGAGAGGTGGTGGGTTAGGCATGAAACGAAAGAGTACTTGATTGTGCCATGCCTAACCTGGTGACACCATGTCAGCCACCCTGTGTGTGCCTTGTGTGCATGGCTGCAGTTGGAGAGAGAGATGGCGCAGTTGTCCATGGAGCGCCACGGACGTGCCAAGCAGCTGGTGGTGTTCTTTGGAGCAGCTACCATTGGCACAGCGGGAGGGTGGGGTGCTGATGCGGTGTTGCGTGCCTGCCGCAAGGTGGTGTGCAGGCCCAGGGGCACAGACCAGCTGCGGGGCAGGGTGGTGCTTGTGGATGAGCACCGCACCAGCCGGGTCAGCTCAGCAGTGAATGGCCAGCAGCCCTGTGAGGAGGAGCTGGACCATGAGCAGCCCACCAGGCCTGCAGGCTGGAAGCCCCCAGCAGGGCAGGTGGAACAGCGCCTGGTGCGCCCAGCCTGGAGCCAGGAGCGTGGCCAGCCAGTGCGGGGCCTGATGTGGTGCCCGGTAGTGGCCCCCCGCAAGCCCCCACAGGCCCCACGCAGCAGCCAGGCAGCCACACAGCCAGCAGCCTCAGAGCCAGGGCCCAGCACTCCCCTGCCAGCCAAGCGCAGCAAGCGCACCAAGGCTGAGCCAGGGGCAGCTGAGCCCACCAAGGGCAAGGGCAAGGGCAAGGCTGCTAAAGCCAAGCCAGCACCACAGCCAGGCAGGTGGCTGGACAGGGACTGCAATGCAGCATTGAACATGCAGCGCATTGGGGAGAGCAGGTGGCGTCCACTCGAGCTGTGCTACTGGCCAGAGCAGGGGAAGCTGCCAGCCAAGGGCAAGGAGTACCCTGGCCTGGGCTACAAGCGGGTGCGAGACAAGCCACCCAAGGCCCAGGAGCAGCAGCAGCAGCCTGCTGAGGCACAATAATGTGCCCCCCTATCTTGAGCTGTCATCAGCTTACAATTAGTGCATGTTTTGTCATGCCAACTCTATACGTTGCCCTAACGGGTCAGGCAATAGTGTAGGTGGTAGGCTAAACACTCCACACAGCCACACTGTTTGAGTCGGCTCTAGTTAGTGGCTGCTAGTGGCTGATAGTGGCTGCTAGTAGGTACTTCTGATCCGGCTCAAATGGTGGCCCTAGTGAGGGACAAGAGGGCTGGAGTTGCTGCTTGGTAGTTGTGGTTTGCACACGGCATCATACCGCACCAATACACATTCACGCACTTCACCCCTGGAGCCATGCAATGCAGTGAAGCTCGGTGGTCGGACCTATGTCGGTAGCTATGGCAGGTGGAGAAAGGTAAACGCCCTGACGCGTGTGTGGCATGTCCATGCGGTCATGCAAATCGGGATCTGAGATCTTCTCATGCAAGTTTAAGATCTGGAATGGTGGTGGTGTTCTGAGGCTGGGCTCAACTCCCAGGCAGACTTGACATCCTTGACTACGCCCTAGTCTGCTCAGACGACCTCTTAACACTATTGACCGCTGTAGCCTCACGCTACAGCGTGCTCTAGGAAGACCATGCTTTTCGCAAGCGGACGCACTGAAGTACTCCTGCCAACGCACGACGTGCCGCACGACGTTCCCCACTTGCGCTCGGTGTAATCACTTCCTGGTAGCTAGCTTCTCAGGATTAGCATCCAGGACTCGCGGCGCGGCCAAGCGACGGTACACTGCCCGATGCGTGCTGCCCTTGTTCCGGGCGACCTTTTGAGCCTCTTCAGACGCCTGCGCAGACATGCTTAGCAACCCATTGCGAGTGAGCCCTGTCGAGCGTGTCAGACTTCGTAATTGGACATGGTTAAAGGCGCGCATAGAAATTCCCAGTATCGCAAGAAGGCAGCCGCGCCTCCAAGTAAGCATATAGTTGCACCAAACCTCATTGCAAACAGCATTAGACCACATCGGCATCGAAGTAAGGGGTGAGGGGCCGAGGCGCACCTCCGTCAGCAAACCGGCTGCAGGGTCACTCTCCAACTCCTCATCGCTAATGCGCTGAAACAGAGGATGCGAGTCCAGCTTGCTCCGCTGCACAATGATCCAGGCACAAGACACATAACCGAGCCTGAGGTCAGCCTGGGCTGTTTCAGCTGCGGCAGCTACTGCCACTGCTGACATGTGCACCAAAATGTTTGTTTTCCTGTTTGCCCAGGTGCATGATTCAAATTTCAAGCTGACATGACCCAGGTTCGCACCCTCAACTTCATAGCTCGACTTTGCTTCGACACATGGCTCAGGTTGAAAGTCAACAAATGCACGCAAAACTTGAAGTCAATGGTCGCTGTTCACTATTTATCACGTAAAGGAATCACTGATGTATACCACCGCACCCTCACAAGTGCGTATGGTATGCCTTGCATGTGCCCCATATGTGTAGGCATGGCTTTGCCACTGGTCGGCCGGCAGGCTGGTAGGCCGGCAGGCTGGTAGGCCGGCAGGCAGGTAGGTGGGGTAGTTGCAGGCAGGCAGGCAGGCAGGCAGGCAGGCAGGCAGGCAGGCAGGCAGGCAGGCAGGCAGGCGAGGGGCAACCCAGTAGGCGCCCTGGAGGGTTTCATCTCCCGCAGCTATCGCCTCGTCTATGTCAGGGACATACACAGGAAGCAAACCATAGGTAGAGCGAGCCCCTCATGCGCTCTAAGAGCTGGTTTTGCCCTCCTTGCCAGCCCCACAGCCGCTCACCATCCAGTCACCTAGCTCCGGCACGTCAGTGATGGTGTACAGCATGCCCCCCACCGCCAGCAAGTACGCGTACTCAGTGAGCAGCGTGGTGTTGATGATGCGGCGCCGGTGATTAGCCACCTTGAAGTGTGGGTCCTGCGGCACACTGGCAGCACAGGCGGTGAGGGCAGTGAAGGGACGGCCAGCTGATGCTCCAACCGCTGAACACGCGGTGACATGCCCTGGCAAGCAACGTGTGTCAGTGATTTGAAGGGAGCAAAGACACCGTACTTGACAAGGTGGATGAGGAGCACGTAGCAAGTGGCAATGTCATACAAGAGATGATGACCTGGCCCAGCAATGCCGCAAGAATGCACATGCGGGTCTGTAATGTCCACATGGCATCGCAGGTGCTGCGATAGAGCTGACATGCAAGCCTTCTCCCTGGCCCACGCCCTACCCTCCTCTCCCCTGACCTACTCTATACTGATGCAACCCTGCTCTGCACACTCCTGCTCCCCTCCCCTCCTCTTCCCCTCCACCCTCTGAGCGCCAGCATACTGGGAACAGGAAGAAGAGCTTGGTGAGCTGGCCCTTGCGGAAGTAGTGCGGCAAATACTTCATGGCATTGGTGCGCACACAGCTGCAGTTTGTGTACTGCCCAGGGTGCTCGGCCCGTAAGGACTCTGCGGGCAGGCAGGGGCGGGCACAAGGCTCTGGCACAGCAGTAGCGCTGTACTGGGTGAAGCCTGCCTTGGGGTATGCCTTGGGCCTTGGGCCTGCCTTGGAAGATGCTTTGGGGTATGCTTTGGGTTATGGACCTTGGGTGATGCCAAGGGCAAAGAGGTGCACCTCAGGTGCAGCAAAACCCACTGGCTGGCTCAGTCTCGCTACTGCCTGTCAAAGCCACAGGCCCTGCCGCACACACAGCACTGGGTTAGGGGCCAGGTTGCAGTACAGCAGGGTCTGGGCAGACCAGGAGAAGCACATCATTAATAACTGGCACGCAGACATCAGGCTGCATGCGGCCTTGTATTTGCAAGGCT
The DNA here is from genome assembly GCA_030144725.1 of Haematococcus lacustris. NCBI lineage: Eukaryota > Viridiplantae > Chlorophyta > Chlorophyceae > Chlamydomonadales > Haematococcaceae > Haematococcus > Haematococcus lacustris. The sequence continues at coordinate 1,961,433 of JASKMD010000029.1, read as the reverse complement.
TGTCAATGCCACGGCGCCTGCCTTTGGCGGTGCTCTGTGGTCCCTTCCGCCTAACGTGGTGCCAGGCCGGCTTGGGGCACGCACCTATCCGGTCCTTCACATACTCGCTAACCTTCGCCCGCAGCTCCATACCCACCATCAGGGTTGTGGGGTACAAGGGGGAAAGCCTGCAACCAGCACAACAGTGGTAGCACCTGGTTGTGACAAGACAGCAGCTAATCATGCTGACTGCAAAGCTGAGCAGGCCTGGGTGTGAGTCATGCAAGGGTGCAGCCCCCTGGCCTGGGTGCAGCCCCCACAAGGGTCCATGCCCTGCTTCTTTAAGGTCATGGAGGCAACAGCAGCACCAGCGGCACGAGTGCAACAGTGCAGGTGGAGCCTCTGGCATTAGCCAGGCAACCATGGCTACAGGACATGTTGTTGAGATGCTGTTGCGCAATCATGGCCAGGAATGGAGAGCAGTGACAATCACAACCCACCAGCGACGGAGTCTGACCTGATGAGCAGTCCGCCAAAGCCGCAACCAATGTCTGCAAACTGCACTTGCATTGGCTCCACACCGTCCTGCCCAGAGCTGCCACTTGCAACCAGCCCCTGCTGGACTTGCCCCTGTGCACATTCCTGCTCATGTCCATGCCCAGTGCCAGGTTGTATTTGGGGATGATTTGAGGAGGCCTCGTTGCTAGGCTTGGTAGTGGTGCAAGCATGGGGCTGGCGGTGGGCAGCTGTCAGCCTGCTGGAAAAGGCCGGATACAGCGTGGCCCTGTGCAGACAGGATGGAGGACTGCGGCAGTCAACGGCGTGGCTGGGGACTAGAGAATGATAGTCATGGCCTACCTCACCAATCTACTGCATCCGGGTTCTCGGGCACATCGAATGTATGATCGCTCAAGGGATTGCTGTGTGCTCGCGCTCGGTACATCTTTTTGCGCGGGAGTTTGCTCTGCGGGGAGATGCGACGGCGCCAACCAGCTACGAGATGCAAACTGCGAAAGGTTGCTTCAGCAGGGGTGCGCACAGTGCCCATCGCCACGGCGCCTAGCAAGGCATCTGCTGACTCCTTCTCCGGCACGCCAGAATTTCCTTTTAATCGTTTGCCCATCGCTCCCTATGCGGAAACCTGCGACGTCTTGTATGGTTGCCTTCGCAAGTTTAATCCCTGCAGCCCTCATGCTACAAGCACGAGTCGCAATGAGACACAGGCTGTAAGCTCATCATTATCAAGGCTACTGCTAGTGTGCCTATTGCCCACCTCAGCTCAGTCATTCTGGTATGTGTGCCTCCTGGTCTAACTGAGTCCAGGTCGAGCTCTAACTAACCCTGTAGCTCTTACTCACACACATCCACTCTGCGAGGGGTTTTGTATCTTGTTTAGGGAGCGGTTCCTCCACTTAATATTTACTCAATAGCTTAATTAATAGGGTGCGGTATTCATAATTATATACTAGGGCAGTTGGCCCGTCCCACGTCGGACGGGCAGCAGGCAACATATGTATGTGCGGCCTCCATTTCTTTAACAATGGCAACATTTCTTGAACAACCAGCTCGATAGACAGCCGGTCAAGCAAGCCCGCATGCAGCCAAACAAAAGTATGCACGTTCAAGTTATGCAACGTCAGGTCATGTGTCAAGAAAGAAGTAAAGACTACGCCCTCGCCATCAAGCGTGCAAGCAGGGTGGAGAGAAGCCTCACGGCATGCCCTTGCTATCCTGCCACCAGGGAAGGTCATGTGTCAGGTCAATTGGAATCTGCTCATGTTGACAGTGTGGCCCGTAATTACCTGATGTGCGAGATTGCTATGCCTTATTGAACACTGGCCGCAGCCACCTCCAAGGACATTTGACATTGCTCAAGTGGAATGTCTTTTCACCGTGTTGCTGTTTGTGACATAGTGTGGGACTGCTGTTAATCCTACAGCCCTCATGTAGAGCCAGTCATGTCCCCGTTGTCGTGCTTGCCGATCCTCAGCTGGCTGTTCATTGCTTGCAGTATTCAGCTAAAGCATCAAATGTGCACCATCGCACTATCCCTCTGCACCCATTGCCAAGTATAAACCACCAGCATGCAACATGTGATGGCTGATGCACCGCTGGCCTTCAAGTGTGCCATCATCACCCTAATGGAACTCCCTCCACTTCCAGCCTGCTGCCGCACCCAGTTGCATGTTCAAGCTGTTGCCTGCTGCTTTAGATCATGAGGTTGCTGCCGCTGCCACTGCCCCTGCTGCCGCTGCCACTGCCCCTGCTGCCGCAGCAGCTGCTGCTGCTGCTGCCACTGCCCCTGCTGCCCCTGCCGCCCCTGCTGCCCCTGCTGCTGCTGGCCCTTTTGCTGCTGCCCCTGCTGCCCCTGCTGCTGCTGCTGCCCCTGTTGCTGCTGCCCCTGCTGCTGCTGCCCCTGTTGCTGCTGCCCCTGCTGCTCCTGCCCATGCTACTGCTGCCCCTGCTGCTGCTGGTGATGATGCCGCTGCTGCTGCCCCTGCTGCTGCCGCCGCCGCCGCTGGCGCTGCTGCAGCTGCCGCTGATGCCGCTGCTGCTGCTGCCGCTGCTGCCCCTGCTGCCGCTGCCGCTGCTGCCCCTGCTGCCCCTGCTGCTGCTGCCCCTACTGCCCATGCCGCCCCTGCTGCTGCTGCTGCCCCTGTTGCTGCTGCCCCCGCTGCTGCTGCCCCTGCTCCTGCTGCCCCTGCTGCTGTTGCCCCTGCTGCCCCTGCTGCCCCTGCTGCTGCTGCCCCTGCTGTTGAGTGCTGCCTACCGCTGCCTACTGCTGCCTTCTGCTGCCCCTGCTGCCCCTGTTGCTGCTTCCCCTGCTGCTGCTGCCCCTGCTGCTGCTGCTGCTGCTGCTGTTGGTGATGATTCCGCTGCTGCTGCCCCTGCTGCTGCCGCTGCTGCCCCTGCTGCTGCTGCCCCTGCCCCTACTGCCCCTTCCGCCCCTGCCCCTGCTGCCCCTTCCGCCCCTGCCCCTGCTGCCACTGCTGCTGCTGCCCCTGCTGCTGCTGCCCCTGTTGCTGCTGCCCCTGCTGCTGCTGCCCCTGCTGCTGCTGCCCCTGTTGCTGCTGCCCCTGCTGCTGCTGCCCTTGTTGCTCCTGCCCCTGCTGTTGCCTGCTGCCTACTGCTGCTGCTGCCGCTGCTACTGCTGCTGCCCCTGCCCCTTCTGCTGCTGCCCCTGCTGCTAGCCTGGCTGCTTTTCGGTGCTAGATACCTGCCATCAGGTGCATTGGGGACGTGAGCCTCCCTCGCGCTGAAGCAGAGGCTGAGCGTGTTTTACAGCATAGGCAGTGCGCAGAGTTGACGTGCACGCCACGCACGCCACGGCCAAGCGCCGCATCCATGAGGTGCAGCCCAGTCCTGGCCCTGGACTGCGGCTGTCAGTTCAAATTGACGGAGCAACCTGCGTCATGTTCATTTCATTCCGCGCACTGGCGCCACCCCGTGCCGAGCCATAATCGCAGCTCAAACGTAATACTTCGTCTCAAAAAGTCGCCAATCGAAAGTGAATCTCACTGCCCAGTGCAGAGCTGGGGCTGTCTTCTTGTATGCTTGGTGGCTCTGATTAGAGGAGGCTGTAGATAGTAATACTGTAGATAGTAATAGTAATATGATACCGTCTTTATCATTATATGGCTCGGACGCAACTACAGCAGGCTCATTTGCTACAGATGTTGCAGGCCCCGCAGATTTAACCGCAGCAGGCCTCGCCGATGCCCATCAGCGAAGCCAGCCAACTAAAGCGCGGCAGTTAACCTGTTAACCGTTAACGACATCGAATATAGAAAACGAATCGAGTGCGAGGGCCTATCCGCGAACGGGCTAGTAATTCAATTTTTCTGATTTTCTAGTTCGGAACCGCCTCGGAAAATGGCGTCCTTCCTCGCTCTGTAGCAGCGCGAAGGGCAAATGAGTTACTACGCAATAGCGATGCGCGCTCACAAGCCCGAAAGCTCCAGTCAGTGAGGCGGGCGGCCAAAAAGTGCGATCGCGATTAGGGCCGAAGCATAATGGTCATATTCATAATTGAGGCGTTGCGGGGCATGCACACATCGCGGTGACCATTCGCTATGAGGGCTATGAGGCCTGAGCTGCTCCACAACAACATGCTGCAGCTGTATCCCTCTAGCTATCCCTCTAGCTATCCCTGTATCCCTGTATCCCTGTATCCCTATCCCTATCCCTATCCCTATCCCTATCCCTGTATCCCTATCCCTACCCCTGTATCCCTCTAGCTATCCCTCTAGCAGTGAGGGGTGCCACTGCCAGGGCATTTGCCTCCCCAGCAGGCCCTCCTGGACGGCGCGCAAAGGCCACGGGCACGTGCGTGTGAAAGAGTTTATTTTCGAATTTTCTCCTTTTTCTCGGCCTGTTTGCTCGGGCCGAGAAAAAGGAGAAAATTGAAAGTTATCTCTGCCGAGTGAGGCCCCTAAACTTCGACCATTTGCAGCGCTGAACCACTCCCCGGGCTGATGCTACAGCACAACAGGATACTACGGTGTCAGACCGGTGAGAGCTGCAGCCAGTCGTGCGGGCGTCCAAAAAGCGTAGCGGTTTAGGAGGTAAGCATGCTCGTATACCCGCGGAGGTCATTACAGCCATCCCGCAGTCCAGCTCGCATCGCAGCGGAGCAGCGGAGACTTGGAATGCCTGCTGTTGCGGAGAATGCTCAGCTCGTCCCGCTCATTCGGACTTCTGCTGCATTCGGAGTCCCGCTTTTGCAAAACACTTACTTCTATCACTGACTTCTGCTGACTGCCTCTCAGCGGAGAATGCTAGTCCCTCTAGTCCCGCTAGTGCGGAAAATCTCGCTTACGCATGACTTGCAGCCTGACTTGCACGACTCAAGTCACAAATGCTCCGCAGCTCGCACTTTGTGCACTTGCATGCGAAGCTTAAGTGTACCATTAAAACTATCCTCGCCACCAAAACTGCAACCTGCCAGCCTTCCTTGCATAGCCTGTACCAAACTTATAATACTGCAACCAACCTGCAAACAGCCACACAAAGCAAACAGTGGCCATCGCAACCAATGTGGCTAGCTCAGCCTGGCCCAATCGCTTTTGCGCGGCCCCACCACATTTGCGCGGCCCAACCAAAACCTGACGCGCCCGGCCTATCAAGTTACCTTATGGGGATTAGTGGCTTGTTTTTGGCCTACACTGCTATGAGTGCAGCTGTGCGACCCCAGCGCACGGGTCGCAGTCGCAATATTACAACGCACCGACTTTGTCGACTGTAGTGATGAGGATAGTGATAGTGCAGGCCAGCAAGCACAAACATCAATGGGAGTTTTGAGTTCGACAAGGGTGTAGTGTGCTAACTCTTCCCTTAGCCCCTTGAAGCTGTCATGAGAGAGCAGGCGTGCTGTTGCTTTCTTTAGGAGCGGTAGCTTGACTTCTGCGACCTGCAGCACACGAAGAGCCTCAAAGCTCAGCTCGCACATTCTATGCAAGCAGGTTGAGCAAGTGCTACCTTCGCAAAGTCCACATCTGCCACGGGCACACGCGCTGGAGCATCGCTGGCGTCCAGCAAACCGTCTCTGATGAGGTCGTCGATGGAAATCACGAGCGGATTCCCGGCGTTAGAGTCTGTGCCGGAGTATGGGGAGTAGAACATTGGGTCCGGCGGTACTAGCGGCAGAATCTGCCAGCACTGCATCCCAGCAGACTCAATCCAATCGACCAGCTTGCGGCTCTGTTCGCCGATTTCACCGATGCCGTAAGCGCCAGGCAGAGACGTTGGATGAATGATGACGCCAGCGCGCCGCTTAGCAGCCCAGTTCGGGATGTCGCGGTCATAGTGAGCGGGCATATCGCTACATACATCGAGTGAACTGTAGTCTATGGGCTGCGTTGCGGCTGACGTGCTATTAGGGGTAGAGGCGCATAGCATCGGCCGTAAACTGAGACATTGGGTCGGAGCCGCATTGCGCGCCGAGCCACTCCACAGACGGCTGACACCAGCTTTCCATTGTTTGGAGCTGGGTTTTGGTTGGCACCACACCCCGCCGGGGCGATGCAAGGCGTGCATATGACGCCAAGCACGCCTGGCGCCAAAGAAAGCGCAGCAAGGCAAAGCAACTACTTAGGAGATACTTATGATGGGCAGGCAAGAAGAATCCCTACAGCCCTCATGCAACACCAAAATAAAGCATGAGTTGTAATCAAACACAGGCTGCGAGATCGCTGTTGTAAAGGCTACTGACAGTGTGCCTAATGCCCACTTCAGCTCAGCCTTCTGGTGTGTGTGCCTCCAGGCTACTACTAGCAAGAGCTCTACCCTACTCTATAGCTCTTACTCACACACATCCCCTTCGTGAGGGGTTTGGTATCTTGTTTTCTTGGATTGTCTTGCTGTAGCTGGCTATCGCCGCCACTTGCGCCGCCACTTACGCAGCAGGGCCTTGTCGGGCAGGTACACCCACTCCTGGCCTGGCCGGCCTGGCTTTGGCATGGCTGGGCGGCCATCCCAGTAGCACAGCTCGGTGGGGCGTGGGCCTGGGCCGACTGCACAGCGGCGGATGTTCAGCGCGGCTGACACGTCCCGGTCGTAGAACCTGCACATGGGTGTGGGAAATGCATTGAGTCAAGTCATGTGCCATGTCATGTGTCACCTCATGTGGGATATGTTGCAGCCATGTACATGTGCATTGTCTGGTCATTGCTTACCTGATGTTGTAGCTTGTTGAGCTCATCAAGCCCCTGACTTGGGAACGCTTCGCCTCGCTGTACACTGGCCGCAGCCACCTGCATGGACACATGGGGCAATGCACATTTGTAAGATTTTTTCTTACCTTCCCAATCTTGACCCTACCAAGCAGCCTTCACTCCACCACCTCCCAGCACTACCCTGGCCCTCCCCCACTGACCCTCTCACCTGAAGGACTCAGGCGGCTGCCCAGGCAAGGCCTCAATGGGGTGGCTGTAGGCTGAGCTGACCCGGCTTGTGCGGAACTCATCCACCAGCACCACACGCCCTGCCCCGAATTGCTGCACTGCCTCTTTCCTCATCTGGCTGACTGGGACACCCCTGCAGCCAATGCTGCCGCTGCCGCTGAAGCTAGCTGCCCCATAGGCCAGGGCCAGGATGCAGTCCGGCCACCGCTTCTGTGCCTGCTTCTTGACCTGCATCCACACATGGTACAGCACACAGTGGCACACATGTGTAAGGTCGGGTATATCAGCAGCAACAGAGGAAGCAACAGGAGCAACAGCAGCTGGCCAGGTGAGCTGACTGTGGTTGGTTGCTGCCTAGCTCGTGGCTAGCTGCTACTGGGCCTTACCTTGGCCCAGAACGAAGCCACCACGCGCATCTTGCCACAGTACAGCCGGAACTTGGCGTTGGCCCAGCGCTTCTTCGAGACCTCGGCCCACATGGCGTCATACGTCTCCAAGACGGTGTCGGCGAACCGCCGGTACGAGGCCAGCGAGCTGGGCTTGCTGCTGACCCGCGACAGGGCTGTGAGCTGCGGCTTCACCTTGGTCAGCCACGTCTTGGTCGCCTGGGCCTGCCGCGTAATGCCGCTGTCCCGCAATCAAGTCTCCCGGTAAAAGTTCCCCCTGTACGGGGGAAGTTTGTTGGCTGTAGATGGGGGAAGTTTTAAATTGCCCAACCGCGCTACTGGACAAGCACGAGCGATTAGCAACCCATACTACCGCTTGCTGGGCTCCATTGCATGCTTTGACGCGCAACCTTGACGGCCCAGAGGTGGTTAGGGGCGGGCGGTTACTGCCCAGCAATCGCAGCCCAACACCCGCGGTGTTATGTTGATAAGCTCAAGCGCGCAGCCTTGACTTTCGATAAGCTCAACCGCGCAGCCTAAAAGCTCAGCCGCGCAGCCCAGGGGAGTGGTCACAGGGGCCGAGCCACAGCCGAGCCGCAGCATAAGCGGCGAGCCAAGAGGACAGGCCACCCCCCCCCTCAACACCCAAAAGTAGCGACGGACACAGGATGCAGTGCCAGACGAGCTGCAGGAGGAACCGCAGCAGGAGCAGCACCTGCGTTCTGCAGCTTTTCTGCCTTGGCAGGAGCGCAGGGAGCGGTCAGATGCCAGGGAGCGGTCAGGTTCGGAGCACCTCAAGCGGGAGTATGTGGAGTCTGCGCCACATGAGCGCTTGGCAGCCCTGCAGTCAGTTATTCAAACAGCTATCAGCGAGGATTGGCATCACCATGCTTGTGCCTTTGGGGCAACTAGACTAGAAGATTACCCCCTGAAGCCACTTCAGGTGATGCAGGTGGAGTACATCAGCATGCAGAACCGCTTTAAGCTGATGCTCCCTTGCTATGAGTGCGCTTCATGCAATCAGTCGATCAGTCCCAACCCTCACTCTTCTGCTGGCCTAGCAGCCAGACCCACGCTCAAACGTGGAATGATGTGAGAGTTTTGCGCTCCTATGCCCGGATGCAAGGGTGTGGTGTTTCCATGGAAGGTCAGCCATCGCTAGTCACCTACGCTGTAGACTGCGCCATGCGCCACCCATGCGTATCATCAAGTGTGTTTGTGTGTGCTGTCATGTAGCCTTCCTGGAGGCCCTCAACGCCGCACACCATCCTTTGGCCTTGTACCCACCTCAGCAGATCAGAACAGACAGCTTCAGCCAGGCATTCTTTGCCTGACCGGCTCCTCTCCATGCCAAGTTGCCATCCATGTTGCAACAGCGCTCAGACCTACAGGCCCAACTCCCCAGCGGAGCATTCGGTGACTGTCCCATCTGTGCGCTCGTCCCAGGTAAGTGGTCGCATGCATCTGCTGCCATGCAGGAAAGCTGTGTGTGTCATCATCATCATCATCATCATCATCATCATACGGCAATGGGTGTGTATGTGTGTGCCTGTGTGTGAGTGCATGCTGCAGGTGTGCCACAAGATGGCTACGTGCATTGTGTTGCTGGCGATGCTTGCAACAAGCCCAGCAGCTCTGCCGGTGTGGCCAAGGCCACCTGTGACCTAGAGCAGCACACAGATACCAGTGGGCAACTCAGTCTGTCTGGTGCATTTGCAGCGGCCAGAGCTACAACAGAGGCAACAGGAGCTGGAGCAGACGCAGCGGTAGTAGCAGCAAGATTGGCAGGCGTGGACAGTGAGGCACATGACAGCTCAACCTTGCTGTCCTGTTCCAGGCCTGAGACCAGCAACATAACAGCCCGCCAGCCTTGTGCAGTGCGTGGTGTGGTTGGCTTTGTGTGCTGCCATGGCGTGCCGCTACTAGCGCTGTACTGCAACATGCGCACAGCGGAGCAGTTTGTGTACTACCTCCTGGCCGTGGTGCTGCTGTTGCGTCAGTGCTGCGGCATGCTGCACATGTTGCATCTCTACATTGACTTTGCCTGCCAGTTCCAGGTAGGTTGTGCGCCATGAGGCAGCAGCCATCGCTGCCTTTAAGGACAGCCACCTCACCCCTATAAGACGTCACATGGTCAGCCAGAAGATTCATGGAAGGTACGTCAATAGCAAACGTGCCACAACTGTGGCTTGGCTAATGCTATTGGATTGCTCGGTGCTTTGTGGTGCCGCAGTGGGCCAGCGGCAAGGGCCAGCGGCAAGGGCCCTCCATCTCGCTGTCAGCAAACATGGCTCAGCTGCAGCTAAGGGGGGTACGAGGGCTCGAGACAGCACATGCCCTTGAGAAGGAGACGCACCATGGCAGTGCTGAGGGTGAGAGCCCTCTCATTGCACGAGGCCTGGTGCTCCTGGTCAAAGGTCAAGTCTCAAGGTGCGTGTGGCATGGCAAGGGTGCAGAGTATGCAGAGTGTTCAGGGTGAGGTGTGGCACAGTTGGTTCAGTGCGGTGTGTTGTAGGTACCGTACCCAGGTGGAGCAGCTCACCAACGATGTGCATGAGCTTGGGTTGCAACGCAACCATATGGGCCAGAGCGACAAGGCACGCGCGCAGCAAGCAACGCCATCAAGGCAAAGCTTAGGCTCAGCTTCTCAAAGAGGCAGCACTCTACCAGGCGCTAGGGAGTGGTGAGTATGCAGCAGCTGTCAGCATGACAGAGGAGCAGCTTCAGGCCATGGTGAGGGGTGAGCCAGCTCCATGGGCTGAGGCCTCCACAGCAACCCCCTACGGCAAGCTGCTGCACTATGGGCGGCAGCTGCACCATTTGCACTTATTATTCCCTTACCATATGTAACACCCTTGTAAATTCTTGTAACATGGTGGTCATGTAATGCTACCGTTGTGATCGCTAACCGTTGAAAGCTGACCTATCTAGACTTCATTCCAGAGTCACCCGGTCCCAACCTCTACTTACCATGTATGTAACCAGCCGCACCCCTAGGTGCCTAGCTCCTAATTGGAGTAGTAGCTCTTTATTGACAATAGACAAGGCTAGACATAGGATAGACATAGGATAGACAAGGATAGACAAGGCTATCCAAGCCAAATAGGAATGGCCGCGCTCAAGTTTGAAACCTGTAGCCTAAACACTGTTAGCACCGCCTTGCCTCCTAGGCTTGATTTCTAGCTAGCTCAGCCCATCCTAACCTATCACTGCTAGGCCATCCCATCCCATCCCTAGCCATCCCATCCCATCCCTAGCTAGTCCAGCCCAGCCCATCCTAACCTATCACTGCCAGGCCTGCACTTGCTAAGCATGACCGTGATGCATACATGCATAGGGGGTATGTAGCAGGTGGCTGCCACGTTTGCAGCATTAGCGCATCACCGCGTGGTGGTGTTGTCTATACAAGGGGCATGTGGCGCACCACACCCTAGCATGTGGCTGGATCTGGTGAGCCTCCACTATAGGTACCATCCGTAGTCAGGCTAGCTGTGACACATTGGGTGTGGATCACTGCCAGGCCTGCACTTGCTACGCCTGACCGTGATGCATACATGCAGAGGGGATATGTAGCAGGTGGCTACCACGTTTGCGGCCTTAGCGCATCACCGCGTAGTGGTGGTGTCCATACAAGGGGCGTAGGTATCATTTGAGAAGAGGATATACGGCTAATGACCACCACCGTTTCTTCATTACATCTTGACCATTCACAGCTTACAAATCAAGTTATGTGGCATGGAACTGAACGGAAGCTCAGGACAGCTTCTTGAAAGCTTTTGTACCATACAACATTCTTCTCAGATGGGCCCAAAGTTGCTGCTGATTGCTAATACAAGACTGCACACCTACATCACTTACATACACACCTACATCCTGCTGCTGCTGTCCATGCACTGCTCATGCACTACACCCTGCTGCTCTTGCTGCTGATCATGCACCGCAACACACCTACAACCTGCTGCTGCTACTGCTCATGCACTAAAACACATGCAGTGCAGCCTGCTGCTGCTGCTCATGCACTGCAGCACACCTGCAGCCTGCTGCTACCTGCAGCATGCACTGCCACACACCTACAGGCAGGGCAGGGCAGGGCTGGGCAGGGCTGGGAGGGGGTGGGGCAGGGCTGGGATGAGGTGGGGCGGGGCTGGAATGGGGTGGGGCTGGGATGGGGTGGGGCGGGGCTGGGAGGGGGTGGGGCAGGGCTGGGCAGGGAGGGGAGGGGCAATGCAAGGCAAGGATGGCGTGGGGCAGGGCTGGGAGGGGGTGGAGTGGGGCTGGGAGGGGGTGGGGTGGGGCTGGGAGGAGGTGGGGTGGGGCTCGGAGGGGGTGGGGCAGGGCTAGGCAGGGCAGGGCAGGGTGGGAAGGGGCAACGCAAGGCTGGGAGGAGGTGGGGCAGGGCTGGGATGGGGTGGCATGACAACAACACCAAAGGCATGACAACAACACCAAAATGCAAATGGGTGGGTGGGCGGGTGACTGGGTGCACCTGCTGCGTAGCGGCACTACGGCTGCCTCCCCAGCCAGCTGCGGCACAGAGCTTGGCCCCCCTGGCGCCAGTTGCACTAGGGGTGGCCCCCTCGCCAGCAGCAAGCCTGCGGCTGCCCTCCCCACCAGCTGCGGCATAGAGGTTTAATCCGTGTTGAGCAGTTGCATTAGGGTGGGCCCCCCCGTTAGCGGCAGGTCTGTAGCTGCCTCGCCTGCCAGCTGCGGCACAGGGGTCGCCAGCAAAAGGGAGATTGGATTCCACGAGAGCCGCGTGTGTGCGACTGTCCCCACCGCCAACAGCTGCAGCAACAGTAGCAAAACCATTGCTGCAATAAGTCCTGCTTGCTTGCATGCTGCTCTGGCTAGGCCTGAGCGGACTGCCTAGCTGTGGACTGACTTGCTGGCTGGATAGCATCTGAGATAGCTCACCAATCCTTTTGACAGATGGTTGCTGAGCTGGGCTGGGGCGTGGGCTGCTGAGAGAGGTGCACAGGGGGGAGACAACTGTATGCACACAAGCATCAAATCACACACAGTCTTGCAGCCAGCAGTCATGCAAAGATCAGATTCAAGATCATGCAAGCCAACAGTCATGCAAGCCATGATCATGCAAGACAAGGGGGATGGGATGCCCCCCAGCTGCCATATGTTGCCCTCCAGCGGAGACATTATCCCATCTGTGACCAGGCAGGCAGGGCAAGCTGCTTCCTTGATGCCATAGGCAAGCAAGCAAGCAATGACTATGCTTTTGCACAAGGGGGAGAAAGCCTGGCTCCCAAGATGATGCAGGTTAGTACAGATGCGAGTGTTGGATAGTCGCAGGCATATGCACATAGGCATGCACACTGTCAGCTGGCGGCAAACAGCATGCGCACACTGACTTACATGAAGGGTCTTCGTTGACGTCTAACGTTGGAGGGCTGATGGCTGACATCACGGGTGGTTGGCCCGGTGCCCACACGCGCCTGCCGCAGTGGTGGTACATGCTCCTCCACACCCTCTTGCGCAGGCTTGCGTCTTGGTGCCCTGCCTTTGCCTGCTGCCTTTGCATGCAGTACCGTCACTGTCACTTCTCGCTTCTTGATGTTGTGCTCGAGTATGAAGGCTTTAAAGCAATCAATGATGGCCTGACCGGCAGCTACTCTGAGGTCTGGCCGTTGGGAGTCTGTCAGGCTGCACAAACAAAGCTGTATATAATTCGTTGTCCTCCTCCGCATCCTCCGCACTCCCCGCATTCACCACGAGAGCAGCAAGCAAACCACCACCTCCAGCTTTGCGCTGCCAATGTTGCGCAAGTTACTGAAGACCACTGCCTCCACTTCAACATGCTGACGATGGGCGCACTTGTGGAGCATGTCGCGCCATTGGTTATCGGTCAGTTTTGGTCCAGGCAGGTTCGGCCGTGGGTTGGCTGGTGTTAAGGGACGAAATGGGGTCGGCATCGCTGCGGCCGTTCATCAACGACTGCAATAACCGCCCCCAGGAACCGCTCCTGGGCAGTCAAGGCTGCGCGCTTGAGCTTATCAATATAACAACGCGGGTGTTGGGCTGCGATTGCTGGGCAGTAACCGCCCGCCCATAACCACCTCTGGGCCGTCAAGGTTGCGCGTCAAAGCATGCGGAGGAGCCCAGCAAGCTGTAGTGTGGGTTGCTAATCGCTCGTGCTTGTCGAGTAGCGCAGTTGGGCAATTTAAAACTTCCCCCATCTACAGCCAACAAACTTCCCCCGTACAGGGGGAACTTTTACCGGGAGACTTGATTGTGTCCCGGTAGTACTGACCGGCTGTAAGCTTCCAGTGCCGCACGGATACCACTGTGCCGGCAGCGCTGCGCTCCTCGTGCGCTACAGTGGCCATATTGGTTTTGCCAGGGTCAACGCCAAGCCACTCCGCGTGAAGATGGGCCAGTGGGTTGACTGCGTCCAAGCCCCTGCCCATCCGCGGCAGCTCTGCGGGTGGAGCTGCAGGCTTGGGCCGCAGGAACATCACGCTGATGGCGACTCCATCGGTGTGCACGATTTGCGCCAAGTTGTGCTTGGGGCTAGCGAGCTTCTGGCGGCGAGGGTCAGGCAGCAATGCATCCCATCGGTTGGCCACCTGTAGCCACCATATGCACATACCAAGGCACTTCATTAGCTTGTGTGGGCTCACAAGGCAGGCACAAGGCAGCTGACTGCAGGCTCACAAGGCATGTGACAGCACACATGGCAGCTGACGGAGCACCAGAGGACTGGCTAGCACCTGACTGCAAGGAGCACTCACGTGGCTGTCTTTGGGCCCTGCAATGAAGTTGCCCGGCACCGCTGGGTCAGGTAGGGCACCGTTCCTGAACTTCTTCAAGGAGGTGACCCCTGCCTCCGTCAGCACCCCCAGCATGCCGGCGTCATGCATCATGCCGTATAGGCCCCTGGTGTCGATGAAGATGTGCCGAGCCTGGCACTTGCTGGTGGGGGTGAAGGCATAGGGTGTGGGGGGGCGGGGGGGCCTTGGCAGCAGCCCTGGGTTGGTGAGCTCAGCCTGCTGCCAAGGCACCATATCCAGCTGCCAGGCTGCCATGGCTGCCTCCATCTCTCTGGTAGTGTGCACCGCATGGCGCAGCAGCCGGCCCCGGTTGACTGGATCCTCCACCCAGTCGTCATCCACCCTCTCCCCCTCCTCAAGCCCCAGCGGGCCCCGTTGCAAAGCCACCTCAGCCTGCATGGCTGGAGTTGGCACCACCCCACCCTGCTCCAGCAGCCAGCTGACGTCCAGGCCGCACACCATGCGGCGCACATAGGTGCACTCCCGCTTTGACCAGGCTGGCAGGTGCCCACCACCCTCGACCCCCCAGAATCCAAATCTGCGCCGGTGTTCCTCAGTGCCCAGCAGGACCTTTGCCCCAGCCAGGGACACAGACTTCTTGAGCCTGCCAGCGAAGAGCAGCGTGAGCATGTTGCTGAAAGCTGTCCCCAGCTGCTTGCCGACGTGGTCCACCATGTTGGTGTCAGACAGGTGGCGGGGGATTGCTGCGAGGCGGGCGCGAAGGTCAGGGTGCTCTGCCAGCACGGCAGCCACTGCCGCGTTTGGCTGAGTGTTCGCGCCGTTTCCGGGCGGGCCGCGGACCAGCTGCAGGAACAGGTTCCTGCAACTCAGGTCCGGGATGGCTGCCTGGGAGACTGGGATGTCTGTGTACACGGGCTGGTCGTGCAGGCCCAGCGGGTCGGCTACGCGAATGGTAAACAAGCCGCGCACGAGTAAGCCCAACAGCAGGCTGGCGAGCACCCCACGCTCGCTGATGGCCTCCGCTCGTGGCCGCACAGCGTCGGCCAGGAAGGCATCCCAAAGCTCTTGCGGGAGGTGGTCGATGAGGTGGGCTATCTTACACTTCCTGCCGTGGTATGTGTTATCCCTATCGCGGGCAGCGCGGGCCTCTCCGGAAACCTTTCTATTTTGCTGCGCCTCGGTGAGATCCGGCTGTAGTGCCTCGTCGCGGTCCTCAATGTCACTGTCCGGGTCCTCCGGCACTGGCCTAGGCACGGTTCGTTTTTTTTTCTTAGCCATAGAAAACAACATCGTCAAGCCATCACAAATACTAGGAACTAGGGCAGTGGGCCCGTCCCACATCGGACGGGCAGCAGGCAACATATATGTGTGCGGCCTCCGGCCGCACCACATTTCTTTAACAACCGGCCCGATAGACAGCCGGTCATGCAAGCCCGCATGCAGCCAAACAAAACTATGCAAGTCCTTGTCCCTGTGTTATAATGATGTTCGCATGCTTGCATGATGCCCGCTTTGCATCCCTGGCATCTCAAGCTGTTGCCTCCTGCTTTAGATCATAAGGTTGCTGCCGCTGCCGCTGCCCCTGCTCCTACTGCTGCCACCGCTACCACTGTTGCCGCTGCTGCCCTTGCTGCTACTGCCCCCTGCTACTGCTGTCCTTGCTGCTGCTGCTGTTGCTGCCCCTACTGCTGCCGCCGCCGCCCCTGCCGCCGCTGCCGCTGCTGCTGCTCCTGCCCCTGCTGCTGCTGCCCATGCTGCTGCTGCCCCTGCTGCTGCTGCCCCTGCTGCTGCTGCCCCTGCTACTGCTGCCCCTGCTACTGCTGCCCCTGCTACTGCTGATGATGATGCCGCTGCTGTTGCCCCTGCTGCCGCCGCCGCTGCCGCTGATGCCGCTGCCGCCGCTGCTGCTGCTTCCGCTGCTGCTGCTTCCGCTGCTGCTGCTTCCGCTGCTGCTGCTTCCGCTGCTGCTGCTTCCGCTGCTGCCCTTGCTGCTACTGCCCCCTGCTGCGGCTGCCCCTGCTGCTGGTACCCCTGCTGCGGCTGCCCCTGCTGCCGCTGCTGCTGCCGCTGCTGCCCCTGCTGCTGCTGCCCCTGCTGCTGCTGCCCCTGCTGCTGCTGCCCCTGCTGCTGCTGCCCCTGCTGTTGCTGCTGCCCCTGCTGCTGCCCCTGCTGCTGCCCCTGCTGCTGCTCTTGCTGCTGCCGCTGCTGCTGCCCCAGCTGCCCCTGCTGCTGCTGCTGCCTCTGCTGCTGCCCCTGCTGCTGCCGCCGCCACCGCTGCCGCCGCTGCCTCTGCTGCTACTGCTGTTGCTGCCCCTGCTGCTGCTGCCCCTGCTACTGCTGCCCCTGCTGCTGCTGCCCCTGCTGCTGCTGCCGCTGCTGCTGCCCCTGCTACTGCTGCCCCTGCTACTGCTGCCCCTGCTACTGCTGATGATGATGCCGCTGCTGTTGCCCCTGCTGCCGCCGCCGCTGCCGCTGATGCCGCTGCCGCCGCTGCTGCTGCTTCCGCTGCTGCTGCTTCCGCTGCTGCTGCTTCCGCTGCTGCTGCTTCCGCTGCTGCTGCTTCCGCTGCTGCCCTTGCTGCTACTGCCCCCTGCTGCGGCTGCCCCTGCTGCTGGTACCCCTGCTGCGGCTGCCCCTGCTGCCGCTGCTGCTGCCGCTGCTGCCCCTGCTGCTGCTGCCCCTGCTGCTGCTGCCCCTGCAGCTGCTGCCCCTGCTGCTGCTGCCCCTGCTGTTGCTGCTGCCCCTGCTGCTGCCCCTGCTGCTGCCCCTGCTGCTGCTCTTGCTGCTGCCGCTGCTGCTGCCCCAGCTGCCCCTGCTGCTGCTGCTGCCTCTGCTGCTGCCCCTGCTGCTGCCGCCGCCACCGCTGCCGCCGCTGCCTCTGCTGCTACTGCTGTTGCTGCCCCTGCTGCTGCTGCCCCTGCTACTGCTGCCCCTGCTGCTGCTGCCCCTGCTGCTGCTGCCGCTGCTGCTGCCCCTGCTACTGCTGCCCCTGCTGCTGCTGCCCCTGCTGCTGCTGCCCCTGCCCCAGCTGCCCCCGCAGCTGCTGCCCCTGCTGCTGCCGCCCCTGCTGCTGCTGCCCCTGCTGCTGCCGCCCCTGCTGCTGCCGCCCCTGCTGCTGCTGCCCCTGCTGCTTCCCCTGCTGCTGCCCCTGCTGCTGCTGCCCCTGCTGCTAGCCTGGCTGCTTTTCGGGGCTAGACACCTGCCATCAGGTGCATTGGGGACGTGAGGCTACCTCGCGCTGAAGCAGAGGCTGAACATGTTTTACCGCATAGGCTGCGCATTTAACGTGCACGCTTTATAGCGTGCGGTTTACGTGCAACGCGTTTAACGTGCACGCCACGGCCAAGCGCCGCATCCTTCCCTGGACTCTGGCCCTGGACTGCGGCTGTCAGACCAACTTGTGTCATGTTCATAAAGGGCCCGGGCTGTACTCCGCAGGTGTAGGGGGTGTTTGTTTGACTGGGCTGTCGATTGACGGGCCGGCCCGATCATTCAAAACGAAACATCGCGAGTAGACGCGCTGGCATCTACACTACCAGACCCACTACTCATCTCTATTTTTAAGGCCTCCAAAACTCAGAACGACTTTCGATCTTACCGCACAGTGAGTCGCGCTCGAGTTCCTCGATGTACTATGCAGGGTTGAAGTTAGAAGAGGTCGCACGTTGAATCGCAGGCCATTCCGAGCACATTTTTCATCTTGCCCCCTTATATTTTTTATATGTAGATTATCGGTTTTGTTTGTTTGCATTTGCGGTTTTGTTTGTTTGTTTGTCGTCTTCGCCGACCTGTGTCAGCGGCAAGACGTAGATCCGACGCTGTTGAGTTTTCACGCACTTCGGTGTGCTAACAATGGGGCCAACAATGACGGGCTCAGCGTCAACAATATGAGCCAGACAATTAAGCAGCATAGCCCGCGTTGTGCAGCTGAAACAACAGCTGGTAGCAAGCGGCGCTTCAATGAGGACGCTTTTGGCCCAGTCCCGCTCGAGGACCGATGTTTGCCAGAGGGCCACGCCGACTGGGGTTCGTCCTGGTCACATCGCGTACTGCCTTCCGCCAAGTCGATAATATGCATCTTCAGGCCACCTTCAACATGCTGGGTGTGGATTTGCACAAGGACCTTCTACCGCACTACACAGCTCGAGGAATTGCATGGAGAGGTCAAAGAGCTGACCTTGAAGGAAGTGGTGAAGCTGTTTAAGGTAATTGCCATGCCATGTCGTCACCCGTCCACCCCCGAGTGAGTTTAAACTTACTCGGGCCGTTTAAGGGTGCTGAGCTATTGCCCTAACCGCCGACAACCCGAACAAAACTGGAGTACACTGGGGAAACATTCAAATTTGCACGTTTGCGATGGTTTGCGCTGTTGGGCATATGAAGGCCAGGTGTTCCGTGTCAGCCAGAACGATAGCCAATACCGTGCAGTTATGGGCGCCTGAGACTAAGACCAAGTCAGCGCACAACCATGTTACATTCAAGTCCCAGCTACCTCGCTCACACCTTGTTCAAAGCCAAATTCAATATGGGATACATACAGCCATAATTCTACAAGCTGCATGGTGCAGTTCCTACCATACAAAATGTTCATATTCGCTCACGCTATGCAAGGATGCTGCCTGTCACTCCATGCAGATACATCACAAATGCTCCGCATGCTAGACACCAGCATGCACGGTACAAGCGCAGGGAAACCTCGCCAGTTATAGCTGTAGCTTTAGCCTCCCCACCTAAAGCGTACACTCCCCTCATCACCGAACCCCAGCTGGTCAGCAGCAGCGGGTCACTCGGCTAATGGGCAAAACTCGTTTGCAAAATCTAGCTGCCTCCATGGCTCCACAGCCAGCATGTGTAAACTCCCATTTTCAATCTGCTCACCCATGACTGTCAAGCTGTCAGCCTGACCTTCCCCACACCACTCCCCATCACAACCCACATGCTTGCATGACACAGCTGACTGGCTGCCTCGTCCACTGCCCCTGCTCAGCGCCCATGCCCTGCAGCCTGGCGTGCCGCAAAGAAGTTGGCTGCCATCTGGCGCAGTTCGGCTGCAGCAGCGTCGCCAGTCTTGTCCACCAGCTTGCTGAACATGGACTCCCGGTCAGCCAGCAGGGCGCTGGGCTCCGCATTCTCCTTCAGCACACCAGCCTCCATCACCAGCACCTGGGCAGGGCAGGGCAGGCGGCACTGTGAAGCCAGCACTCACTGCCCACCAGCCTCAAGGCACGCAATGCCAGCAACCAGCGCTTCCAGCACCACAGCCTGACAGGCCCCTCCTCTGCTGCTGGGTTCAGGCAGACCAGCGCATGCCTCTGCCAGCGGCTGTGCCTTGCCCTGCCACCCGCCCCTCACGGCCTAGGCAGCTGCTGGCCTCACCTTGTCGGACTCAATCACGGTGTCCAGGCGGTGCGCAATGGTGATGATGGTGCGTGCCTGGAATACGCGCTTGATGACGGCCTGCACCTCCTGCTCAGTGGCCGGGTCCATGGCGGCAGTGGCCTCGTCCAGGCACAGCACAGGCACCTGCAGCACCAGGGCCACCAGCCAGAGCTCAGCTCCACCACTGCTCCACCTGGCCAGCTCGACCAGCAGCACAGCAGATGTGGACCTCACAACCTGGCTGATGTGCACAACAACGCTGTTCCTGGGCCTACAGCCATCCACCACCAACAGCAGTGCCGGTTGGCCACACGCACCTTGCGCAGGGCAGCGCGCGACAGGCACACCAGCTGCTGCTGGCCCAGGGACCAGGCGCCTGAGCCAGTGCCAGCCACACGGCCGTCCAGGCCGCCTGTGCGCTTCACCTGCTCCTCAAGGCTGGCCTGTGGGGCAGGACAGGGCAGAAGGGGGTCAGCTGTGAGTGTGGAGCAGGGGCAGGGAGCAGTGGGAAGGGGCCAGTAGGGGTAGGGGCTGCCGTATCTGGCTGTGCGCCTGACCCTGGCTGCACTCCCTGTCGGCTGCTGCTGCCACCAGCACTGGCCTGGCCTGGCTCTCACCTGCTTGATGACGTCCCACAGCTCCACATCAGTGTGCTCGCTGAAGGGGTCCAGGTTGGTGCGCACGGTGCCGCTGAACACCACTGGCTCCTGGGGGATGATGCTCAGACCGCGGCGCAGGCGGCGCAGGGTCATGCTGGCGATGTTTGCACCGTCCACGAAGATGTTGCCCTTCTCCAGCTCAAACATGCGGTACAGCGCCAGCAGCAGCGTGCTCTTGCCCGACCCAGTGCGACCCACCACGCCAACCTGCAGTGGGGGGCAGCCAGGCAGCCAGGCAGCTTAGCAGTCAGTGGCTGCAGCAGCCTGTTGGGGTGGGGAGCAGGGCCCTGTCCTAAGTCTCACCTTGTCATGGTGGGCCAGCGAGAAGGTGACGCCCTTGAGGGCAAAGGGTGCAGTGGGCGCATCTGCAGGTCATGGACAGCAAGCTGCTGGTGGGCAGAGCGTGGGCTGATGCCCAACAATGGGAATGTCGAATCTATGATGCATGCAAGCTGGCACAAGGGCAGGGCAGGGGCAGGGACACAGGCTGGTCAGCTGGAGGTGCGTCACGTCAGGCCAGCCACTGCCTGCGGGGGCTTGGGCCATCCACTCACATTTCATCCACACGTTGTCAAACACCACGGTGCCGCGGCTGGGCCAGTTGATGGGTGCCCCGTCAGCGTCCATGGTGCCAGACTTGGCCTGCTTGCCTCCCGCTGACACCACGATGCTCAGGTCAGGCTTGCCATCAGTGCCTGAGGTGCTGGAAACCGGGGTTTGATCAGCCTTGGCAGCACCCTCCACTGGAATGGAGGTGGCTGCAGCAGCAGGGAGGCGAGCAGGCCAGCAGGGGTGGGCAGCTGAGAATGGGTTTTGGTCCGGGTGCTGCAGGGTGTGGTGTGGGGCCAGCACTAGGCAGGGGCAGTCCTGTGCTCGTCAGGGTGTGCGCTGGGCTGCTGTCCAGGCAGGAGCACGGCCACCACCCACCCAGCCAGCCGATCTTCTCCACAGCAGCCAGGTTGAACAGGGACTCTGCCAGGAAGCGCACGGACCAGGTGTAGAACACAAGCATCTGCACAGAAAGCAGGGCATGCCAGGGCAAGTGGTGCGGTGAGGGTTAGTGGTGCGGTGTGGTGTGGCAGGGCAGGGTATGCTGGAACAGGTCAGGTCAGGTCAGGTTGATCAGCAGCAGCGGTTGCAGTGGCGTGTCACCCAGTGTGGTTGCCCAGTGCAAGGGGCCCTCACCTGGATGGTGTTGCTGAATGCCAGTCCCACAGTGGCTGCTCCCAGCTCCTCCGCCAGGCCCACCGCAAAGCAGGACACGGCCAGCACCAGGATGGCGCCGTACAGGTCGCACCAGTGCGCCAGCCACAGGTTCAGGGACTCGCCAGTGAACACGGTGGCGTGGTGCACGTCATTCCTGAGCAGCCAAGGCGGCAACCAGGCAGGCTGGGAGGGTGGTGTGCCTGGGTGCTGGGGCTGGTAGGCGGACATGGCCAGGTGCTCAGCTCAGTGGCCTGGAGCCTTGCGCCCCAGGCAGCTGTGGAGCAGCCAGGTGGCTGGCCATGCGAGGGATGTCACGCATGCTCCATGGCATGCAGGCTGGGGCTGGTGCGTCCACTCACCGCTGGATGGCAGTCTGGATGAAGAATTCGGTCTTGTTGAAGGCCTGGATGACGGATAGCCCCTCCAGCGTCTCAGCCACCAGGCCCACCAGCGCTCCTGCTCAGCAGGCAGGGCCAGGGAGCGGCTCATGCCAGGGCCAGGGCCAGGGCCACAGGGAAGGGTTTGATGCCAGGCAGGCCAGGTGCCAGCAGCACTACCAGCACCGCCAGCAGCCCACCACAAGGCTGCCACTAGATTTGCTTGTGCACTGGCCAACTGTGGCTGTCATACAGCCCTCACCTCCTGTGGTGGTGCGGTGCGCCTTGAGCTTGGTGGCAGCGGGCAGGTAGAACACCAACATGATCAGGGTCACGATGATGAGCACGCCCGCAAAGGCGGAGAAGTAGTAGATGGTGGTCGACACCGTAATGATGGTGGACAACATGATCAGCCCTGCACCACCACACCCAGGGCACCAGCAGCGAGGCTGACAAGCCACGACACAACCAACCAACCAAACAACCAACCAAACAACCAACCAACCTACCACCCTTGCTGCTGCAGTGGGCTGATGCTGCTGCTGGTTCTTGTGCTGCCCTCACCATAGATGCCCAGGTAGTGCAGGGAGTCCACCAGGTTCTCGTCCATGATGTCCTGGTCCTTGGTGAACGCCAGCAGCAGCTCACCCACTGGGTTTTGCAGGAAAAAGCTCAGCGGGGCATACAGGGTGCTGCGGGTGCAGGGTGAGTGGGGCAGTAACTGATCAGCCACCAGCAAGGGAAAGGAAAGGGAAAAGGGCGCAACTGCGACTGCGACTGCTAGTGTGGTCAGCTGGAGGCATCAAGCAGCATGGCATAGCTGCCAGCTGCCTGGTCCTAGGCCCCTCCTGCTGCTGCCCTCCTGGATCAGGCCCAGCCTCACTTGTGCACGGCGCGGGCGTGCAGGCGCTGGCAGGAGCCGTGTGTCCACCAGTGGAAGCCGGCACCGCGGAAGAACATGGAGAAGACGAAGAACAGCACAGGGATGGAGTAGGTGATGATGTAGGCCTGTAACACACACCAGGGGCAGGGCAGCAGCCGAGATTGGATGGGACCCTGGCTGGCCTTCCGCTGCACAGCACCACTGCTTGACAGCTGCTGCCCTCCTGCCTGGGCTGCCCTGTCCACCCAGCCCACCACCCCTGTAGCTGCACTTCCAGCCCACCTGGCCGGCAGACAGCTTGGTGAAGGGCTCGTCAGTGGCGGCGTCCACTGGGTTCCTCCTGATCACGCTCTTGGGGTACCACACGCGCGCGTCACTGGTCCACTGCCGCAGCCACCAGTCGCTGATCTGGCGGGAGGTCTGGCAGGCCAGGAAGATGATCAAGGTGATGGTGAACACCGTGCCCCAGCCCGGCGAGTAGGCTAACATGGTGCGCATGGCCTCGTTCACAGTCAGCGCGGTCTTCTTCTCCTTCTTCTTGCCCATGCTACCCTTCAGGTCGGTCACGCCCAGGTTCAGCGAGCCGGAGGTCGCGGGGCGCGCCTTCTTGGTCGTGTCGCGCGGCTGCTCTGCGCCACCAGCAGCTGCCAGGAGGTGCGAGGTGGGCAGCACCCTCGACAGCAGCTCGCGCGCGCGCTCGTTCCAGGGTCCAAAGTACAGCATGCGGCCGTCCTCCATGATGGCCACCTTGTCCATCTGCGGCAGGAACTCGACCTGGTGCGTGATCATGACCACGGCCTTGTCGCGCATCAGGCCGCGCAGGCAGTGGCTGAACATGTGGTGGGCGGTGTGGTGGTCCACAGCGGACAGGGCGTTGTCCAGCAGCACCAGGTCGCTGTCGGCGTAGGCAGCGCGGGCCACGTTCAGGCGCTGGCGCTGGCCTGCAGTGCAGGAAGTCAAGCAAGGAGCTCCACACGTGGCAGGCCTGTGGTTGCAGAGGAGGGGATGGGAGGGAGCATATGGCTGGGTGGAGGGGCCAGGCCAGGCCCAGCAGCAGGCAGGCGTGCTCACCACCGCTGAGGTTGATGCCACGCAGGCCTGCATAGCTCTGGTCGCCCTGTGGGAGAATCTGCAGGTCCAGCTCCAGGGCACAGGCGTGGATGACGGCATCGTAAGCCTCAGGGTCGAACTCCTTGCCAAACAGGATGCTGTCACGCTGCAAGCACCCAGGCAGGAAGGAAACGTAGGCATTGGTCCAGCATGGCAGAGGCACTTGCCTTGCCCTGCCCTACTACTCCACACACCCAGCTGTGTCCCAGATCCTTGCCCTGCCCTGCCCTGCGCAGCCCTGTGCTACCTGGCTGTGTGCCTCACCAGGGTCAGGTTCTGGCACCAGGGGTTCTGGGGCACGTAGGCCACGCGGCCACCGCATGTGGCGCTGCCATGCAGCTTCTCCATGTTGCCCAGGATGGCAGAGATGAGGGACGACTTGCCAGCACCCACACGCCCCACGACAGCCACCAGTTCACCAGCCTTGACGCTGAACTCGGGCACAGACAAGGTGAATGGGGTGGTGCTGTTGGGGTGCTTGAACTCCGCATCCCGCTGCAGCCAGGCAGGCACAGCCACCAGGTGAGGCAAGGATGGGCAGGGGAGGCACAGCGGCAGGGATGAGGGGCAGGGCAGTGGTTGCAAGAGGCATTGAAAGGGGTAGGCCAGGGGCAGGATTGCACTAGCAGCCTGCATCCTGCACTCACAATAGCGACCCCGGCTGTGCGGTTCATGGCCTGGCGGTCCGGCACCTCAGCCAGCAGGAACGCCTCCACCCTGCGGCAAGCACAGGCCAGCAGCAGCGGCAGCCGCATGTCCACTGCTGGGGCTGGCAGGCCTAGTCAGCTCGTTGTTCATCAGCAAGGCCTGAAAGACCTGGCAGGCTGGAGCTGCTACTGGTGGCACGTGTGGCAGCAGCACCTCACCTGTCGATTGAGGCAAGCATATCTGATGCAGCGCGCATGGCCTTGGGCAGCACCACCAGGGGGAAGCGGAGGATGTTGAACAGGGACAGGATGGGGAAGGTCAGGGTGCTGGTGATGCGCGACACATTGAGCTCGTAAGCGCTGAAGATGACCAGGGCGGTGGCAGGTGGGGTGCCGAACACCATCCTGCGGCACAAAGGAGCGTGGCACAGCAGTCAGCAGCAGCAAGTCAAGCCACAGGATGGTAGGCAGTCTGTGGCCACTGGGTGTCATGCTCATGCAGGCCAGAGGGGCCAAGTGGGAGAGTTCAGGGCAGGGCTAGGCAGAGCAGGGCAGGGCAGGTAGAGGGGAAGCATGGCCAGTCCGCTGCTACCCACTCACATGACCTGGATGGTCTTGATCAGGGCCACACGAAACTGGATGGCCAGCTCACGCTTGCGGATCTGCACACCAGGCAGCACGGCGCAAGATGACACCCAATGCCCACCCAAGACGGATGAAGGCACAGAACAAATTGCTCCAGACCAAGAAGGCAGGGGCAGGGGCAGGGGCTTTGTAGGGAGCAGCCACTCACTGTGCTGACAGTCTTCTCAAAGAACTGCTCCCAGGCATAGTACCTGGCAAGGGGCAGCACCAGCCAGCAACAGGCCACTCAGCCAGCAGCCTGCAGCTGTGTTCAGGTCACTGATAGCTGTGTTCAGGGCAGGGGTGGGTGGGCCAGTGCGACCATCGCCAGGCGACCAGGGCAGGTGTGACCAGGGTGTGAGCCAGTCAGCCGGTGCTGGGTGCTGTGGTGCTCACTTGACCAGCTTCATGGCGGGCAGCAGCTCCTGGAAGATGGAGCCGCGCTCCTGAGTGTTGGCTGCGTTGGCCTTCTTGTGCAGGATGATGCGCCAGCCAAACAGGTACTGGCAGGGCATGACGATGAACACCACACCCCAGCCAGGCAGCGCCCACTGCTTGACCAGCACCACCAGAATGGTCAGGATGGCCAGCGCCTCAATGGGAGCGGTCCACAGGTAGTGGATGTCCTGCAGGGCCAGAGGGGCAGGAGGGTGAAGGGCATCCAGTGCGCGGCTAGGCCCAAACCTGGCCTGGCAAGCGCAGCAGCAGCCGTAGCAGCAGGCCAGCAGCAGCCCATCAACAGCACACCTGGCAGCAGGTACTAGGCAGCCTAAGTGCCTGACCTCCATACCACACCACCCCCTTGCCCACGCCTCGCCCAAGCCTTGCCTGGATGCCATCGAAGATCTTGGTGATGTCACTGGCCACAAATGACACAGCGTCCGAGGCCATCTCCTTGGTGATGCTGGCCATGGCAAAGGACTTGCGGCAAATGGCGTTGGTCAGAGCGGCGCGTACAGACACGCCCACCGTCATGCAGCCATACGTCATGCGCTGGAGGGCAATGCCTGCAGCCAGGCGCAGCTTTGCAGTTTGCTGATATTGCGATATGGAGTGGGCGGCGAGGATGGAAGGCACAGCCAACCAGGCCAGACCAGGGCAGGTCAAGCAGGTCAGCAGGCAGCCTAGCAAGCCGGCCTGCAGGCCAGGCAGGGTCGAGCCTTGCTGGTGCAATGGCTGCGCAGTCAAGCCAGCCTTGGTGCCAGCTTCAGCAGGGCAGGGCAGGTAGGTGTGGTGAGGGCAGGCAGTCTGTGCACCCACCCAGCACGTAGCCGTCCATGAAGAAGGCTGCAGCCAGGATCCAGCCCTGGTAGGGCTCCCTCCACTCTGGGTGCCTGTTCACGTGGAACTGGAGCGTGCGAACGAAGAAGAAGGCACCCATGATGACGCACACCGACCACAGCAGCTTGAACAGGCCTGCAGGAGCAAGGGCGTTGGTGCAGGCGCATTGGACCTCAGCACAAGGTGTGTGATGTTTGCTGGACATAACAGACAAGGACCAGGCATGAGGCTGGGGTGGCTCAGGGAGTCAGGGCTGAGAGAGGTGTGCAGGCATGGTCACCAAGAGGTGGCAGTGGCAGACTGTAGAGCTGGCTCAGGCAAAAGAGCCAAACACAGAGAAACCAGGTGGTGAAGTGGGCAGGCAGATGGTGTGGCACAGGAGGTGCCAGGCGGCAGTGTGATGCAGGCAGCGGCCAGCAGATGGGCTGTGTCCTGGACCTCACCTGCCAGCATCAGCTGCCGGCCAAACACTGATTGCAGGACCTTGCGGAGCTTGGGGTTGCCCTTGGCCACAGCTTCATCCCAGGCGGTGCGGAACCGTTCGTAAGCCACCTGCGTACAGATCGCGGCGTAGGCTGCGTCAGTTGGCAGCGCAAGCGTCCAGGTGAGGCCCAAGGCTGCGACAAGCTGTCAAATCCCGGTCCGGAAAAGGTCAGGTCGCCTAAAAGATGGTTGACTCGTGGAAGTAGTAGGGTTCAAACGCTGTGAAGCACGCTGAGGCTGACGGCTGAAGTTGCAGGACAATGTCCGCTGCCAACGGCGATGGTTGCGCCCCGGCCTAGGGAGCCAATGACCCTCCCGCGGCACTCACGTCTGCAGTTTGCTCAGGTGGCAGCACGCAGGCCTCCACTGGCACATCATCTCTCCGCGCAGCCGAGACAATGGGATTAATCCACCTGCCGGCCGGCACCAGGGTTATATGAGCTGGACCGGGGCTTGCGACCCTGCGGAGTGGCTGTGGCCCAACAACTCTCCTACCTGAAGCTATACTTGTTGAAGAAGCCAGCGGTCGCGTCCGACGCGGCGTACTTATTGGCGACGCCCATTGCGGGTGTGGCCAAATGCGGTGGAAGCTGGGCTGGTCCAGCTCTGCCTGTATTGTGGGTGGGTGGGGCTTTAAGCTTTTAGGATTGTAGGAGTGAGTGTTCGAGGTTCCGGCATACAACCCCCTACGCGGCTGAACCTCGGCATTGGTGCGTGATGGTATGTTCGCACCATTGGATGACCTCACGCAAGATAAGAGCTTGTCAGACAACAGCTCGTGTCACACGGTTTCAAGAGACGGAGCAACCCAACAATAGTAGAGGACTGCGATGGTTTGCGCTGGTTTGTGCGTTCGGTGTAAGCCAATACGATAGCCAGCACCGTGAAGTTGTGGGCGCCTGAGACTAGGGCAGGGAATAGAGTGTTGTTACATTCATTCAACTCCCAGCTACCTCACTCACGCTTCAGATCCAAGTTCACAGATACATCCATTGTTCTACACTACAAGCTGCATGATGCTGTTCCTGCCATACAAAATGTTCACACATATCTGCTCACGCTATGCAAGGATGCTGCCTGCCACTCTATGCAGGTACACAGGTGCTCAGCATGCAACTGCCAGCGCCGCAGCAGGTGTTGGACAAGCATGCACAGTACAAGCGTAGGGACATCTCGCCAGTTTTAGCTGTAGCTTTAGCTTCCCCACCTACACATACACTCCCCTCTTCTTGCTGCCTCCATGGCTTCACAGCCAGCATGTGAAAACTCCCAGCCTCTTTCAATTCTTCTCACCCATGGCTGTCGGCCCCATGGCCTGACCTAACCCATCGCATACTCTCCATCACAGAACCCACATGCTTGCGTGCCACAGCTCGACTGGCTGCCTCTTGCCCTCCTTCACTGGCTGCTGTCCACTGCCCCTGCTCAGCGCCCGTGCCCTGCAGCCTGGCGTGCCGCAAAGAAGTTGGCTGCCATCTGGCGCAGCGCGGCTGCAGCAGCGTCGCCAGTCTTGTCCACCAGCTTGCTGAACATGGACTCCCGGTCAGCCAGCAGGGCGCTGGGCTCCGCATTCTCCTTCAGCACACCAGCCTCCATCACCAGCACCTGGGCAGGGCAGGGGGCAGGGGGCACTGTGAAGCCAGCACTCACTGCCCTCCAGCCTAATGGCACGCAAGGCCAGCAACCGGTGCCTCCAGCACCACAGCCTGCCGGGCCCCTCCTCTGCTGCTGGGTTCAGGCAGACCAGCGCATGCCTCTGCCAGCGGCTGTGCCTTGCCCTGCCACCCGCCCCTCACGGCCTAGGCAGCTGCTGGCCTCACCTTGTCGGACTCAATCACGGTGTCCAGGCGGTGCGCAATGGTGATGATGGTGCGTGCCTGGAATACGCGCTTGATGACGGCCTGCACCTCCTGCTCAGTAGCCGGGTCCATGGCGGCAGTGGCCTCGTCCAGGCACAGCACAGGCACCTGCAGCACCAGGGCCACCAGCCAGGGCTCAGCTCAACCACTGCTCCACCTGGCCAGCTCGACCAGCAGCACAGCAGATGTGGACCTCACAACCTGGCTGATGTGCACAACAACGCTGTTCCTGGGCCTACAGCCATCCACCACCAACAGCAGTGCCGGTTGGCCACACGCACCTTGCGCAGGGCAGCGCGCGACAGGCACACCAGCTGCTGCTGGCCCAGGGACCAGGCGCCTGAGCCAGTGCCAGCCACACGGCCGTCCAGGCCGCCTGTGCGCTTCACCTGCTCCTCAAGGCTGGCCTGTGGGGCAGGACAGGGCAGAAGGGGGTCAGCTGTGAGTGTGGAGCAGGGGCAGGGAGCAGTGGGAAGGGGCCAGTAGGGGTAGGGGCTGCCGTATCTGGCTGTGCGCCTGACCCTGGCTGCACTCCCTGTCGGCTGCTGCTGCCACCAGCACTGGCCTGGCCTGGCTCTCACCTGCTTGATGACGTCCCACAGCTCCACATCAGTGTGTTCGCTGAAGGGGTCCAGGTTGGTGCGCACGGTGCCGCTGAACACCACAGGCTCCTGGGGGATGATGCTCAGACCGCGGCGCAGGCGGCGCAGGGTCATGCTGGCGATGTTTGCACCGTCCACGAAGATGTTGCCCTTCTCCAGCTCAAACATGCGGTACAGCGCCAGCAGCAGCGTGCTCTTGCCCGACCCAGTGCGACCCACCACGCCAACCTGCAGTGGGGGGCAGCCAAGCAGCCAGGCAGCTTAGCAGTCAGTGGGTGCAGTAGCCTGTGGGGTGGGGAGCAGTGCCCTGTCCTGGTGCTCACCTTGTCATGGTGGGCCAGCGAGAAGGTGACGCCCTTGAGGGCAAAGGGTGCAGTGGGCGCATCTGCAGGTCATGGGCAGCAAGCTGCTGGTGGGCAGAGCGTGGGCTGATGCCCAGCAATGGGAATGTTGACCATGAGGTCGTGGGTGCATGCAAGCTGGCACAGGGGCAGCACAGGGGCAGGGACACAGGCTGGTCAGCTGGAGGTGCATCATCTCAGGCCAGCCACTGCCTGTGGGGGCTTGGGCCAGCCACTCACATTTCATCCACACGTTGTCAAACACCACGGTGCCGCGGCTGGGCCAGTTGATGGGTGCCCCGTCAGCGTCCATGGTGCCAGACTTGGCCTGCTTGCCTCCCGCTGACACCACGATGCTCAGGTCAGGCTTGCCATCAGTGCCTGAGGTGCTGGAAACCGGGGTTTGATCAGCCTTGGCAGCACCCTCCACTGGAATGGAGGTGGCTGCAGCAGCAGGGAGGCGAGCAGGCCAGCAGGGGTGGGCAGCTGGGAATGGGTTTTGGTCCGGGTGCTGCAGGGTGTGGTGTGGGGCCAGCACTAGGCAGGGGCAGTCCTGTGCTCGTCAGGGTGTGCGCTGGGCTGCTGTCCAGGCAGGAGCACGGCCACCACCCACCCAGCCAGCCGATCTTCTCCACAGCAGCCAGGTTGAACAGGGACTCTGCCAGGAAGCGCACGGACCAGGTGTAGAACACAAGCATCTGCACAGAAAGCAGGGCATGCCAGGGCAAGTGGTGCGGTGAGGGTTAGTGGTGCGGTGTGGTGTGGCAGGGCAGGGTATGCTGGAACAGGTCAGGTCAGGTCAGGTTGATCAGCAGCAGCGGTTGCAGTGGCGGTGTCACCCAGTGTGGTTGCCCAGTGCAAGGGGCCCTCACCTGGATGGTGTTGCTGAATGCCAGTCCCACAGTGGCTGCTCCCAGCTCCTCCGCCAGGCCCACCGCAAAGCAGGACACGGCCAGCACCAGGATGGCGCCGTACAGGTCGCACCAGTGCGCCAGCCACAGGTTCAGGGACTCGCCAGTGAACACGGTGGCGTGGTGCACGTCATTCCTGAGCAGCCAAGGCGGCAACCAGGCAGGCTGGGAGGGTGGTGTGCCTGGGTGCTGGGGCTGGTAGGCGGACATGGCCAGGTGCTCAGCTCAGTGGCCTGGAGCCTTGCGCCCCAGGCAGCTGTGGAGCAGCCAGGTGGCTAGCCATGCGAGGGATGTCACGCATGCTCCATGGCATGCAGGCTGGGGCTGGTGCGTCCACTCACCGCTGGATGGCAGTCTGGATGAAGAACTCTGTCTTGTTGAAGGCCTGGATGACGGACAGCCCCTCCAGCGTCTCAGCCACCAGGCCCACCAGCGCTCCTGCTCAGCAGGCAGGGCCAGGGAGCAGCTCATGCCAGGGCCAGGGCCAGGGCCACAGGGAAGGGTTTGATGCCAGGCAGGCCAGGTGCCAGCAGGGCTACCAGCACCGCCAGCAGCCCACCACAAGGCTGCCACTAGATTTGCTTGTGCACTGGCCAACTGTGGCTGTCATACAGCCCTCACCTCCTGTGGTGGTGCGGTGCGCCTTGAGCTTGGTGGCAGCGGGCAGGTAGAACACCAACATGATCAGGGTCACGATGATGAGCACGCCCGCAAAGGCAGAGAAGTAGTAGATGGTGGTCGACACCGTAATGATGGTGGACAACATGATCAGCCCTGCACCACCACACCCAGGGCACCAGCAGCGAGGCTGACAAGCCACGACACAACCAACCAACCAACCAAACAACCAACCAAACAACCAACCAACCTACCACCCTTGCTGCTGCAGTGGGCTGATGCTGCTGCTGGTTCTTGTGCTGCCCTCACCATAGATGCCCAGGTAGTGCAGGGAGTCCACCAGGCCCTCGTCCATGGTGTCCTGGTCCTTGGTGAACGCCAGCAGCAGTTCGCCCACTGGGTTTTGCAGGAAGAAGCTTAGCGGGGCGTACAGGGTGCTGTGGGTGTAGGGCGAGTGGGGCGAGAACTAATCAGCCACAGTGCAGGCAAAGGAGAGGGAAAGGAAACGAGCTGCAGCAGACCCTGGCGCCATCTGCACTGAATGCTGGCAACGAGTGGTATGGCATAGCTGGCAGCTGCCCTGATCCTAGGACCCTCACTGCTGCTGCTGCTGCTGCTGCTGCTGCTGCCCCCTTACATCAGGCCCAGCCTCACTTGTGCACGGCGCGGGCGTGCAGGCGCTGGCAGGAGCCGTGTGTCCACCAGTGGAAGCCGGCACCGCGGAAGTACATGGAGAAGACGAAGAACAGCACAGGGATGGAGTAGGTGATGATGTAGGCCTGCAGCTCACACCAGGGGCAGGGCAGCAGCCAGGATTAGATGGGGAGCAACCCTGGCTGCCCCTGCACCACACAGCAGCACTGTCCCTGACCTCCTGCACTGGGCTGCCCTGTCCGTAATCCCACCCAGTCAACTCCTGTAGCTGTACTTCCAGTTCACCTGGCTGGCAGACAGCTTGGTGAAGGGCGGGTCAGTGGCGGCGTCCACTGGGTTCCTCCTGATCACGCTCTTGGGGTACCACACGCGCGCGTCACTGGTCCACTGCCGCAGCCACCAGTCGCTGATCTGGCGGGAGGTCTGGCAGGCCAGGAAGATGATCAAGGTGACGATGAACACCGTGCCCCAGCCCGGCGAGTAGGCTAACATGGTGCGCATGGCCTCGTTCACAGTCAGCGCGGTCTTCTTCTCCTTCTTCTTGCCCATGCTACCCTTCAGGTCGGTCACGCCCAGGTTCAGCGAGCCGGAGGTCGCTGGGCGCGCCTTCTTGGTCGTGTCGCGCGGCTGCTCTGCGCCACCAGCAGCTGCCAGGAGGTGCGAGGTGGGCAGCACCCTCGACAGCAGCTCGCGCGCGCGCTCGTTCCAGGGTCCAAAGTACAGCATGCGGCCGTCCTCCATGATGGCCACCTTGTCCATCTGCGGCAGGAACTCGACCTGGTGCGTGATCATGACCACGGCCTTGTCGCGCATCAGGCCGCGCAGGCAGTGGCTGAACATGTGGTGGGCGGTGTGGTGGTCCACAGCGGACAGGGCGTTGTCCAGCAGCACCAGGTCGCTGTCGGCGTAGGCAGCGCGGGCCACGTTCAGGCGCTGGCGCTGGCCTGCAGTGCAGGAAGTCAAGCAAGGAGCTCCACACGTGGCAGGCCTGTGGTTGCAGAGGAGGGGATGGGAGGGAGCATATGGCTGGGTGGAGGGGCCAGGCCAGGCCCAGCAGCAGGCAGGCGTGCTCACCACCGCTGAGGTTGATGCCACGCAGGCCTGCATAGCTCTGGTCGCCCTGTGGGAGGATCTGCAGGTCCAGCTCCAGGGCACAGGCGTGGATGACGGCATCGTAAGCCTCAGGGTCGAACTCCTTGCCAAACAGGATGCTGTCACGCTGCAAGCACCCAGGCAGGAAGGAAACGTAGGCATTGGTCCAGCATGGCAGAGGCACTTGCCTTGCCCTGCCCTACTACTCCACACACCCAGCTGTGTCCCAGATCCTTGCCCTGCCCTGCCCTGCGCAGCCCTGTGCTAGCTGGCTGTGTGCCTCACCAGGGTCAGGTTCTGGCACCAGGGGTTCTGGGGCACGTAGGCCACGCGGCCACCGCATGTGGCGCTGCCATGCAGCTTCTCCATGTTGCCCAGGATGGCAGAGATGAGGGACGACTTGCCAGCACCCACACGCCCCACGACAGCCACCAGTTCACCAGCCTTGACGCTGAACTCGGGCACAGACAAGGTGAATGGGGTGGTGCTGTTGGGGTGCTTGAACTCCGCATCCCGCTGCAGCCAGGCAGGCACAGCCACCAGGTGAGGCAAGGATGGGCAGGGGAGGCACAGCGGCAGGGATGAGGGGCAGGGCAGTGGTTGCAAGAGGCATTGAAAGGGGTAGGCCAGGGGCAGGATTGCACTAGCAGCCTGCATCCTGCACTCACAATAGCGACCCCGGCTGTGCGGTTCATGGCCTGGCGGTCCGGCACCTCAGCCAGCAGGAACGCCTCCACCCTGCGGCAAGCACAGGCCAGCAGCAGCGGCAGCCGCATGTCCACTGCTGGGGCTGGCAGGCCTAGTCAGCTCGTTGTTCATCAGCAAGGCCTGAAACACCTGGCAGGCTGGAGCTGCTACTGGTGGCACGTGTGGCAGCAGCATCTCACCTGTCGATTGAGGCAAGCATATCTGATGCAGCGCGCATGGCCTTGGGCAGCACCACCAGGGGGAAGCGGAGGATGTTGAACAGGGACAGGATGGGGAAGGTCAGGGTGCTGGTGATGCGCGACACATTGAGCTCGTAAGCGCTGAAGATGACCAGGGCGGTGGCAGGTGGGGTGCCGAACACCATCCTGCGGCACAAAGGAGCGTGGCACAGCAGTCAGCAGCAGCAAGTCAAGCCACAGGATGGTAGGCAGTCTGTGGCCACTGGGTGTCATGCTCATGCAGGCCAGAGGGGCCAAGTGGGAGAGTTCAGGGCAGGGCTAGGCAGAGCAGGGCAGGTGGGCAATGTAGGGTTAGGGGTAGTAATGGGAGAGGGGTGACAGGGGGTGGGCAGGGAGGGAGAGGGAGGGCATGGCTAGTACAACCTCAGAATATGCTGAACTTTGGATGGAGGGTCTCGACTGTGCTCTATCCGCTGCTGCCCACCCACATGATCTGGATGGTCTTGATGAAGGCCACACGGGACTGGATGGCCAGCTCACGCTTGCGGATCTGCACACCAGGCAGCACGGCTCGAGATGACACCCAATGCCCACCCAAGACGGATGAAGGTACAGAACAAATGGCCCCAGACCAAGAAGGCAGGGGCAGGGGCAGGGGCAGGGGCAGGGGCAGGGGCAGGGGCAGGGGCAGGGGCAGGGGCAGGGGCAGGGGCAGGGGCAGGGGCAGGGGCAGGGGCAGGGGCAGGGGCAGGGGCAGGGGCAGGGGCAGGGGCAGGGGCAGGGGCAGGGGCAGGGGCAGGGGCAGGGGCAGGGGCAGGGGCAGGGGCAGGGGCAGGGGCAGGGGCAGGGGCAGGGGCAGGGGCAGGGGCAGGGGCAGGGGCAGGGGCAGGGGCAGGGGCAGGGCAGGGGCAGGGGCAGGGGCAGGGGCAGGGGCAGGGGCAGGGGCAGGGGCAGGGGCAGGGGCAGGGGCAGGGGCAGGGGCAGGGGCAGGGGCAGGGGCAGGGGCAGGGGCAGGGGCAGGGGCAGGGGCAGGGGCAGGGGCAGGGGCAGGGGCAGGGGCAGGGGCAGGGGCAGGGGCTTTGTAGGGAGCAGCCACTCACTGTGCTGACAGTCTTCTCAAAGAACTGCTCCCAGGCATAGTACCTGGCAAGGGGCAGCACCAACCAGCAACAGGCCACTCAGCCAGCAGCCTGCAGCTGTGTTCAGGTCACTGATAGCTGTGTTCAGGGCAGGGGTGGGTGGGCCAGTGCGACCATCGCCAGGCGACCAGGGCAGGTGTGACCAGGGTGTGAGCCAGTCAGCCGGTGCTGGGTGCTGTGGTGCTCACTTGACCAGCTTCATGGCGGGCAGCAGCTCCTGGAAGATGGAGCCGCGCTCCTGGGTGTTGGCTGCGTTGGCCTTCTTGTGCAGGATGATGCGCCAGCCGAACAGGTACTGGCAGGGCATGACGATGAAC
>JASKMD010000029.1:1906612-1925851 GCA_030144725.1 Haematococcus lacustris | reverse complement strand
CATGCTTGCATGACACAGCTGACTGGCTGCCTCGTCCACTGCCCCTGCTCAGCGCCCATGCCCTGCAGCCTGGCGTGCCGCAAAGAAGTTGGCTGCCATCTGGCGCAGTTCGGCTGCAGCAGCGTCGCCAGTCTTGTCCACCAGCTTGCTGAACATGGACTCCCGGTCAGCCAGCAGGGCGCTGGGCTCCGCATTCTCCTTCAGCACACCAGCCTCCATCACCAGCACCTGGGCAGGGCAGGGCAGGCGGCACTGTGAAGCCAGCACTCACTGCCCACCAGCCTCAAGGCACGCAATGCCAGCAACCAGCGCTTCCAGCACCACAGCCTGACAGGCCCCTCCTCTGCTGCTGGGTTCAGGCAGACCAGCGCATGCCTCTGCCAGCGGCTGTGCCTTGCCCTGCCACCCGCCCCTCACGGCCTAGGCAGCTGCTGGCCTCACCTTGTCGGACTCAATCACGGTGTCCAGGCGGTGCGCAATGGTGATGATGGTGCGTGCCTGGAATACGCGCTTGATGACGGCCTGCACCTCCTGCTCAGTGGCCGGGTCCATGGCGGCAGTGGCCTCGTCCAGGCACAGCACAGGCACCTGCAGCACCAGGGCCACCAGCCAGAGCTCAGCTCCACCACTGCTCCACCTGGCCAGCTCGACCAGCAGCACAGCAGATGTGGACCTCACAACCTGGCTGATGTGCACAACAACGCTGTTCCTGGGCCTACAGCCATCCACCACCAACAGCAGTGCCGGTTGGCCACACGCACCTTGCGCAGGGCAGCGCGCGACAGGCACACCAGCTGCTGCTGGCCCAGGGACCAGGCGCCTGAGCCAGTGCCAGCCACACGGCCGTCCAGGCCGCCTGTGCGCTTCACCTGCTCCTCAAGGCTGGCCTGTGGGGCAGGACAGGGCAGAAGGGGGTCAGCTGTGAGTGTGGAGCAGGGGCAGGGAGCAGTGGGAAGGGGCCAGTAGGGGTAGGGGCTGCCGTATCTGGCTGTGCGCCTGACCCTGGCTGCACTCCCTGTCGGCTGCTGCTGCCACCAGCACTGGCCTGGCCTGGCTCTCACCTGCTTGATGACGTCCCACAGCTCCACATCAGTGTGCTCGCTGAAGGGGTCCAGGTTGGTGCGCACGGTGCCGCTGAACACCACTGGCTCCTGGGGGATGATGCTCAGACCGCGGCGCAGGCGGCGCAGGGTCATGCTGGCGATGTTTGCACCGTCCACGAAGATGTTGCCCTTCTCCAGCTCAAACATGCGGTACAGCGCCAGCAGCAGCGTGCTCTTGCCCGACCCAGTGCGACCCACCACGCCAACCTGCAGTGGGGGGCAGCCAGGCAGCCAGGCAGCTTAGCAGTCAGTGGCTGCAGCAGCCTGTTGGGGTGGGGAGCAGGGCCCTGTCCTAAGTCTCACCTTGTCATGGTGGGCCAGCGAGAAGGTGACGCCCTTGAGGGCAAAGGGTGCAGTGGGCGCATCTGCAGGTCATGGACAGCAAGCTGCTGGTGGGCAGAGCGTGGGCTGATGCCCAACAATGGGAATGTCGAATCTATGATGCATGCAAGCTGGCACAAGGGCAGGGCAGGGGCAGGGACACAGGCTGGTCAGCTGGAGGTGCGTCACGTCAGGCCAGCCACTGCCTGCGGGGGCTTGGGCCATCCACTCACATTTCATCCACACGTTGTCAAACACCACGGTGCCGCGGCTGGGCCAGTTGATGGGTGCCCCGTCAGCGTCCATGGTGCCAGACTTGGCCTGCTTGCCTCCCGCTGACACCACGATGCTCAGGTCAGGCTTGCCATCAGTGCCTGAGGTGCTGGAAACCGGGGTTTGATCAGCCTTGGCAGCACCCTCCACTGGAATGGAGGTGGCTGCAGCAGCAGGGAGGCGAGCAGGCCAGCAGGGGTGGGCAGCTGAGAATGGGTTTTGGTCCGGGTGCTGCAGGGTGTGGTGTGGGGCCAGCACTAGGCAGGGGCAGTCCTGTGCTCGTCAGGGTGTGCGCTGGGCTGCTGTCCAGGCAGGAGCACGGCCACCACCCACCCAGCCAGCCGATCTTCTCCACAGCAGCCAGGTTGAACAGGGACTCTGCCAGGAAGCGCACGGACCAGGTGTAGAACACAAGCATCTGCACAGAAAGCAGGGCATGCCAGGGCAAGTGGTGCGGTGAGGGTTAGTGGTGCGGTGTGGTGTGGCAGGGCAGGGTATGCTGGAACAGGTCAGGTCAGGTCAGGTTGATCAGCAGCAGCGGTTGCAGTGGCGTGTCACCCAGTGTGGTTGCCCAGTGCAAGGGGCCCTCACCTGGATGGTGTTGCTGAATGCCAGTCCCACAGTGGCTGCTCCCAGCTCCTCCGCCAGGCCCACCGCAAAGCAGGACACGGCCAGCACCAGGATGGCGCCGTACAGGTCGCACCAGTGCGCCAGCCACAGGTTCAGGGACTCGCCAGTGAACACGGTGGCGTGGTGCACGTCATTCCTGAGCAGCCAAGGCGGCAACCAGGCAGGCTGGGAGGGTGGTGTGCCTGGGTGCTGGGGCTGGTAGGCGGACATGGCCAGGTGCTCAGCTCAGTGGCCTGGAGCCTTGCGCCCCAGGCAGCTGTGGAGCAGCCAGGTGGCTGGCCATGCGAGGGATGTCACGCATGCTCCATGGCATGCAGGCTGGGGCTGGTGCGTCCACTCACCGCTGGATGGCAGTCTGGATGAAGAATTCGGTCTTGTTGAAGGCCTGGATGACGGATAGCCCCTCCAGCGTCTCAGCCACCAGGCCCACCAGCGCTCCTGCTCAGCAGGCAGGGCCAGGGAGCGGCTCATGCCAGGGCCAGGGCCAGGGCCACAGGGAAGGGTTTGATGCCAGGCAGGCCAGGTGCCAGCAGCACTACCAGCACCGCCAGCAGCCCACCACAAGGCTGCCACTAGATTTGCTTGTGCACTGGCCAACTGTGGCTGTCATACAGCCCTCACCTCCTGTGGTGGTGCGGTGCGCCTTGAGCTTGGTGGCAGCGGGCAGGTAGAACACCAACATGATCAGGGTCACGATGATGAGCACGCCCGCAAAGGCGGAGAAGTAGTAGATGGTGGTCGACACCGTAATGATGGTGGACAACATGATCAGCCCTGCACCACCACACCCAGGGCACCAGCAGCGAGGCTGACAAGCCACGACACAACCAACCAACCAAACAACCAACCAAACAACCAACCAACCTACCACCCTTGCTGCTGCAGTGGGCTGATGCTGCTGCTGGTTCTTGTGCTGCCCTCACCATAGATGCCCAGGTAGTGCAGGGAGTCCACCAGGTTCTCGTCCATGATGTCCTGGTCCTTGGTGAACGCCAGCAGCAGCTCACCCACTGGGTTTTGCAGGAAAAAGCTCAGCGGGGCATACAGGGTGCTGCGGGTGCAGGGTGAGTGGGGCAGTAACTGATCAGCCACCAGCAAGGGAAAGGAAAGGGAAAAGGGCGCAACTGCGACTGCGACTGCTAGTGTGGTCAGCTGGAGGCATCAAGCAGCATGGCATAGCTGCCAGCTGCCTGGTCCTAGGCCCCTCCTGCTGCTGCCCTCCTGGATCAGGCCCAGCCTCACTTGTGCACGGCGCGGGCGTGCAGGCGCTGGCAGGAGCCGTGTGTCCACCAGTGGAAGCCGGCACCGCGGAAGAACATGGAGAAGACGAAGAACAGCACAGGGATGGAGTAGGTGATGATGTAGGCCTGTAACACACACCAGGGGCAGGGCAGCAGCCGAGATTGGATGGGACCCTGGCTGGCCTTCCGCTGCACAGCACCACTGCTTGACAGCTGCTGCCCTCCTGCCTGGGCTGCCCTGTCCACCCAGCCCACCACCCCTGTAGCTGCACTTCCAGCCCACCTGGCCGGCAGACAGCTTGGTGAAGGGCTCGTCAGTGGCGGCGTCCACTGGGTTCCTCCTGATCACGCTCTTGGGGTACCACACGCGCGCGTCACTGGTCCACTGCCGCAGCCACCAGTCGCTGATCTGGCGGGAGGTCTGGCAGGCCAGGAAGATGATCAAGGTGATGGTGAACACCGTGCCCCAGCCCGGCGAGTAGGCTAACATGGTGCGCATGGCCTCGTTCACAGTCAGCGCGGTCTTCTTCTCCTTCTTCTTGCCCATGCTACCCTTCAGGTCGGTCACGCCCAGGTTCAGCGAGCCGGAGGTCGCGGGGCGCGCCTTCTTGGTCGTGTCGCGCGGCTGCTCTGCGCCACCAGCAGCTGCCAGGAGGTGCGAGGTGGGCAGCACCCTCGACAGCAGCTCGCGCGCGCGCTCGTTCCAGGGTCCAAAGTACAGCATGCGGCCGTCCTCCATGATGGCCACCTTGTCCATCTGCGGCAGGAACTCGACCTGGTGCGTGATCATGACCACGGCCTTGTCGCGCATCAGGCCGCGCAGGCAGTGGCTGAACATGTGGTGGGCGGTGTGGTGGTCCACAGCGGACAGGGCGTTGTCCAGCAGCACCAGGTCGCTGTCGGCGTAGGCAGCGCGGGCCACGTTCAGGCGCTGGCGCTGGCCTGCAGTGCAGGAAGTCAAGCAAGGAGCTCCACACGTGGCAGGCCTGTGGTTGCAGAGGAGGGGATGGGAGGGAGCATATGGCTGGGTGGAGGGGCCAGGCCAGGCCCAGCAGCAGGCAGGCGTGCTCACCACCGCTGAGGTTGATGCCACGCAGGCCTGCATAGCTCTGGTCGCCCTGTGGGAGAATCTGCAGGTCCAGCTCCAGGGCACAGGCGTGGATGACGGCATCGTAAGCCTCAGGGTCGAACTCCTTGCCAAACAGGATGCTGTCACGCTGCAAGCACCCAGGCAGGAAGGAAACGTAGGCATTGGTCCAGCATGGCAGAGGCACTTGCCTTGCCCTGCCCTACTACTCCACACACCCAGCTGTGTCCCAGATCCTTGCCCTGCCCTGCCCTGCGCAGCCCTGTGCTACCTGGCTGTGTGCCTCACCAGGGTCAGGTTCTGGCACCAGGGGTTCTGGGGCACGTAGGCCACGCGGCCACCGCATGTGGCGCTGCCATGCAGCTTCTCCATGTTGCCCAGGATGGCAGAGATGAGGGACGACTTGCCAGCACCCACACGCCCCACGACAGCCACCAGTTCACCAGCCTTGACGCTGAACTCGGGCACAGACAAGGTGAATGGGGTGGTGCTGTTGGGGTGCTTGAACTCCGCATCCCGCTGCAGCCAGGCAGGCACAGCCACCAGGTGAGGCAAGGATGGGCAGGGGAGGCACAGCGGCAGGGAT
This sequence comes from Haematococcus lacustris, assembly GCA_030144725.1. Taxonomy (NCBI): domain Eukaryota; kingdom Viridiplantae; phylum Chlorophyta; class Chlorophyceae; order Chlamydomonadales; family Haematococcaceae; genus Haematococcus; species Haematococcus lacustris. Next base: position 1,920,610 of record JASKMD010000029.1, on the reverse strand, counting down.
GAGGGGCAGGGCAGTGGTTGCAAGAGGCATTGAAAGGGGTAGGCCAGGGGCAGGATTGCACTAGCAGCCTGCATCCTGCACTCACAATAGCGACCCCGGCTGTGCGGTTCATGGCCTGGCGGTCCGGCACCTCAGCCAGCAGGAACGCCTCCACCCTGCGGCAAGCACAGGCCAGCAGCAGCGGCAGCCGCATGTCCACTGCTGGGGCTGGCAGGCCTAGTCAGCTCGTTGTTCATCAGCAAGGCCTGAAAGACCTGGCAGGCTGGAGCTGCTACTGGTGGCACGTGTGGCAGCAGCACCTCACCTGTCGATTGAGGCAAGCATATCTGATGCAGCGCGCATGGCCTTGGGCAGCACCACCAGGGGGAAGCGGAGGATGTTGAACAGGGACAGGATGGGGAAGGTCAGGGTGCTGGTGATGCGCGACACATTGAGCTCGTAAGCGCTGAAGATGACCAGGGCGGTGGCAGGTGGGGTGCCGAACACCATCCTGCGGCACAAAGGAGCGTGGCACAGCAGTCAGCAGCAGCAAGTCAAGCCACAGGATGGTAGGCAGTCTGTGGCCACTGGGTGTCATGCTCATGCAGGCCAGAGGGGCCAAGTGGGAGAGTTCAGGGCAGGGCTAGGCAGAGCAGGGCAGGGCAGGTAGAGGGGAAGCATGGCCAGTCCGCTGCTACCCACTCACATGACCTGGATGGTCTTGATCAGGGCCACACGAAACTGGATGGCCAGCTCACGCTTGCGGATCTGCACACCAGGCAGCACGGCGCAAGATGACACCCAATGCCCACCCAAGACGGATGAAGGCACAGAACAAATTGCTCCAGACCAAGAAGGCAGGGGCAGGGGCAGGGGCTTTGTAGGGAGCAGCCACTCACTGTGCTGACAGTCTTCTCAAAGAACTGCTCCCAGGCATAGTACCTGGCAAGGGGCAGCACCAGCCAGCAACAGGCCACTCAGCCAGCAGCCTGCAGCTGTGTTCAGGTCACTGATAGCTGTGTTCAGGGCAGGGGTGGGTGGGCCAGTGCGACCATCGCCAGGCGACCAGGGCAGGTGTGACCAGGGTGTGAGCCAGTCAGCCGGTGCTGGGTGCTGTGGTGCTCACTTGACCAGCTTCATGGCGGGCAGCAGCTCCTGGAAGATGGAGCCGCGCTCCTGAGTGTTGGCTGCGTTGGCCTTCTTGTGCAGGATGATGCGCCAGCCAAACAGGTACTGGCAGGGCATGACGATGAACACCACACCCCAGCCAGGCAGCGCCCACTGCTTGACCAGCACCACCAGAATGGTCAGGATGGCCAGCGCCTCAATGGGAGCGGTCCACAGGTAGTGGATGTCCTGCAGGGCCAGAGGGGCAGGAGGGTGAAGGGCATCCAGTGCGCGGCTAGGCCCAAACCTGGCCTGGCAAGCGCAGCAGCAGCCGTAGCAGCAGGCCAGCAGCAGCCCATCAACAGCACACCTGGCAGCAGGTACTAGGCAGCCTAAGTGCCTGACCTCCATACCACACCACCCCCTTGCCCACGCCTCGCCCAAGCCTTGCCTGGATGCCATCGAAGATCTTGGTGATGTCACTGGCCACAAATGACACAGCGTCCGAGGCCATCTCCTTGGTGATGCTGGCCATGGCAAAGGACTTGCGGCAAATGGCGTTGGTCAGAGCGGCGCGTACAGACACGCCCACCGTCATGCAGCCATACGTCATGCGCTGGAGGGCAATGCCTGCAGCCAGGCGCAGCTTTGCAGTTTGCTGATATTGCGATATGGAGTGGGCGGCGAGGATGGAAGGCACAGCCAACCAGGCCAGACCAGGGCAGGTCAAGCAGGTCAGCAGGCAGCCTAGCAAGCCGGCCTGCAGGCCAGGCAGGGTCGAGCCTTGCTGGTGCAATGGCTGCGCAGTCAAGCCAGCCTTGGTGCCAGCTTCAGCAGGGCAGGGCAGGTAGGTGTGGTGAGGGCAGGCAGTCTGTGCACCCACCCAGCACGTAGCCGTCCATGAAGAAGGCTGCAGCCAGGATCCAGCCCTGGTAGGGCTCCCTCCACTCTGGGTGCCTGTTCACGTGGAACTGGAGCGTGCGAACGAAGAAGAAGGCACCCATGATGACGCACACCGACCACAGCAGCTTGAACAGGCCTGCAGGAGCAAGGGCGTTGGTGCAGGCGCATTGGACCTCAGCACAAGGTGTGTGATGTTTGCTGGACATAACAGACAAGGACCAGGCATGAGGCTGGGGTGGCTCAGGGAGTCAGGGCTGAGAGAGGTGTGCAGGCATGGTCACCAAGAGGTGGCAGTGGCAGACTGTAGAGCTGGCTCAGGCAAAAGAGCCAAACACAGAGAAACCAGGTGGTGAAGTGGGCAGGCAGATGGTGTGGCACAGGAGGTGCCAGGCGGCAGTGTGATGCAGGCAGCGGCCAGCAGATGGGCTGTGTCCTGGACCTCACCTGCCAGCATCAGCTGCCGGCCAAACACTGATTGCAGGACCTTGCGGAGCTTGGGGTTGCCCTTGGCCACAGCTTCATCCCAGGCGGTGCGGAACCGTTCGTAAGCCACCTGCGTACAGATCGCGGCGTAGGCTGCGTCAGTTGGCAGCGCAAGCGTCCAGGTGAGGCCCAAGGCTGCGACAAGCTGTCAAATCCCGGTCCGGAAAAGGTCAGGTCGCCTAAAAGATGGTTGACTCGTGGAAGTAGTAGGGTTCAAACGCTGTGAAGCACGCTGAGGCTGACGGCTGAAGTTGCAGGACAATGTCCGCTGCCAACGGCGATGGTTGCGCCCCGGCCTAGGGAGCCAATGACCCTCCCGCGGCACTCACGTCTGCAGTTTGCTCAGGTGGCAGCACGCAGGCCTCCACTGGCACATCATCTCTCCGCGCAGCCGAGACAATGGGATTAATCCACCTGCCGGCCGGCACCAGGGTTATATGAGCTGGACCGGGGCTTGCGACCCTGCGGAGTGGCTGTGGCCCAACAACTCTCCTACCTGAAGCTATACTTGTTGAAGAAGCCAGCGGTCGCGTCCGACGCGGCGTACTTATTGGCGACGCCCATTGCGGGTGTGGCCAAATGCGGTGGAAGCTGGGCTGGTCCAGCTCTGCCTGTATTGTGGGTGGGTGGGGCTTTAAGCTTTTAGGATTGTAGGAGTGAGTGTTCGAGGTTCCGGCATACAACCCCCTACGCGGCTGAACCTCGGCATTGGTGCGTGATGGTATGTTCGCACCATTGGATGACCTCACGCAAGATAAGAGCTTGTCAGACAACAGCTCGTGTCACACGGTTTCAAGAGACGGAGCAACCCAACAATAGTAGAGGACTGCGATGGTTTGCGCTGGTTTGTGCGTTCGGTGTAAGCCAATACGATAGCCAGCACCGTGAAGTTGTGGGCGCCTGAGACTAGGGCAGGGAATAGAGTGTTGTTACATTCATTCAACTCCCAGCTACCTCACTCACGCTTCAGATCCAAGTTCACAGATACATCCATTGTTCTACACTACAAGCTGCATGATGCTGTTCCTGCCATACAAAATGTTCACACATATCTGCTCACGCTATGCAAGGATGCTGCCTGCCACTCTATGCAGGTACACAGGTGCTCAGCATGCAACTGCCAGCGCCGCAGCAGGTGTTGGACAAGCATGCACAGTACAAGCGTAGGGACATCTCGCCAGTTTTAGCTGTAGCTTTAGCTTCCCCACCTACACATACACTCCCCTCTTCTTGCTGCCTCCATGGCTTCACAGCCAGCATGTGAAAACTCCCAGCCTCTTTCAATTCTTCTCACCCATGGCTGTCGGCCCCATGGCCTGACCTAACCCATCGCATACTCTCCATCACAGAACCCACATGCTTGCGTGCCACAGCTCGACTGGCTGCCTCTTGCCCTCCTTCACTGGCTGCTGTCCACTGCCCCTGCTCAGCGCCCGTGCCCTGCAGCCTGGCGTGCCGCAAAGAAGTTGGCTGCCATCTGGCGCAGCGCGGCTGCAGCAGCGTCGCCAGTCTTGTCCACCAGCTTGCTGAACATGGACTCCCGGTCAGCCAGCAGGGCGCTGGGCTCCGCATTCTCCTTCAGCACACCAGCCTCCATCACCAGCACCTGGGCAGGGCAGGGGGCAGGGGGCACTGTGAAGCCAGCACTCACTGCCCTCCAGCCTAATGGCACGCAAGGCCAGCAACCGGTGCCTCCAGCACCACAGCCTGCCGGGCCCCTCCTCTGCTGCTGGGTTCAGGCAGACCAGCGCATGCCTCTGCCAGCGGCTGTGCCTTGCCCTGCCACCCGCCCCTCACGGCCTAGGCAGCTGCTGGCCTCACCTTGTCGGACTCAATCACGGTGTCCAGGCGGTGCGCAATGGTGATGATGGTGCGTGCCTGGAATACGCGCTTGATGACGGCCTGCACCTCCTGCTCAGTAGCCGGGTCCATGGCGGCAGTGGCCTCGTCCAGGCACAGCACAGGCACCTGCAGCACCAGGGCCACCAGCCAGGGCTCAGCTCAACCACTGCTCCACCTGGCCAGCTCGACCAGCAGCACAGCAGATGTGGACCTCACAACCTGGCTGATGTGCACAACAACGCTGTTCCTGGGCCTACAGCCATCCACCACCAACAGCAGTGCCGGTTGGCCACACGCACCTTGCGCAGGGCAGCGCGCGACAGGCACACCAGCTGCTGCTGGCCCAGGGACCAGGCGCCTGAGCCAGTGCCAGCCACACGGCCGTCCAGGCCGCCTGTGCGCTTCACCTGCTCCTCAAGGCTGGCCTGTGGGGCAGGACAGGGCAGAAGGGGGTCAGCTGTGAGTGTGGAGCAGGGGCAGGGAGCAGTGGGAAGGGGCCAGTAGGGGTAGGGGCTGCCGTATCTGGCTGTGCGCCTGACCCTGGCTGCACTCCCTGTCGGCTGCTGCTGCCACCAGCACTGGCCTGGCCTGGCTCTCACCTGCTTGATGACGTCCCACAGCTCCACATCAGTGTGTTCGCTGAAGGGGTCCAGGTTGGTGCGCACGGTGCCGCTGAACACCACAGGCTCCTGGGGGATGATGCTCAGACCGCGGCGCAGGCGGCGCAGGGTCATGCTGGCGATGTTTGCACCGTCCACGAAGATGTTGCCCTTCTCCAGCTCAAACATGCGGTACAGCGCCAGCAGCAGCGTGCTCTTGCCCGACCCAGTGCGACCCACCACGCCAACCTGCAGTGGGGGGCAGCCAAGCAGCCAGGCAGCTTAGCAGTCAGTGGGTGCAGTAGCCTGTGGGGTGGGGAGCAGTGCCCTGTCCTGGTGCTCACCTTGTCATGGTGGGCCAGCGAGAAGGTGACGCCCTTGAGGGCAAAGGGTGCAGTGGGCGCATCTGCAGGTCATGGGCAGCAAGCTGCTGGTGGGCAGAGCGTGGGCTGATGCCCAGCAATGGGAATGTTGACCATGAGGTCGTGGGTGCATGCAAGCTGGCACAGGGGCAGCACAGGGGCAGGGACACAGGCTGGTCAGCTGGAGGTGCATCATCTCAGGCCAGCCACTGCCTGTGGGGGCTTGGGCCAGCCACTCACATTTCATCCACACGTTGTCAAACACCACGGTGCCGCGGCTGGGCCAGTTGATGGGTGCCCCGTCAGCGTCCATGGTGCCAGACTTGGCCTGCTTGCCTCCCGCTGACACCACGATGCTCAGGTCAGGCTTGCCATCAGTGCCTGAGGTGCTGGAAACCGGGGTTTGATCAGCCTTGGCAGCACCCTCCACTGGAATGGAGGTGGCTGCAGCAGCAGGGAGGCGAGCAGGCCAGCAGGGGTGGGCAGCTGGGAATGGGTTTTGGTCCGGGTGCTGCAGGGTGTGGTGTGGGGCCAGCACTAGGCAGGGGCAGTCCTGTGCTCGTCAGGGTGTGCGCTGGGCTGCTGTCCAGGCAGGAGCACGGCCACCACCCACCCAGCCAGCCGATCTTCTCCACAGCAGCCAGGTTGAACAGGGACTCTGCCAGGAAGCGCACGGACCAGGTGTAGAACACAAGCATCTGCACAGAAAGCAGGGCATGCCAGGGCAAGTGGTGCGGTGAGGGTTAGTGGTGCGGTGTGGTGTGGCAGGGCAGGGTATGCTGGAACAGGTCAGGTCAGGTCAGGTTGATCAGCAGCAGCGGTTGCAGTGGCGGTGTCACCCAGTGTGGTTGCCCAGTGCAAGGGGCCCTCACCTGGATGGTGTTGCTGAATGCCAGTCCCACAGTGGCTGCTCCCAGCTCCTCCGCCAGGCCCACCGCAAAGCAGGACACGGCCAGCACCAGGATGGCGCCGTACAGGTCGCACCAGTGCGCCAGCCACAGGTTCAGGGACTCGCCAGTGAACACGGTGGCGTGGTGCACGTCATTCCTGAGCAGCCAAGGCGGCAACCAGGCAGGCTGGGAGGGTGGTGTGCCTGGGTGCTGGGGCTGGTAGGCGGACATGGCCAGGTGCTCAGCTCAGTGGCCTGGAGCCTTGCGCCCCAGGCAGCTGTGGAGCAGCCAGGTGGCTAGCCATGCGAGGGATGTCACGCATGCTCCATGGCATGCAGGCTGGGGCTGGTGCGTCCACTCACCGCTGGATGGCAGTCTGGATGAAGAACTCTGTCTTGTTGAAGGCCTGGATGACGGACAGCCCCTCCAGCGTCTCAGCCACCAGGCCCACCAGCGCTCCTGCTCAGCAGGCAGGGCCAGGGAGCAGCTCATGCCAGGGCCAGGGCCAGGGCCACAGGGAAGGGTTTGATGCCAGGCAGGCCAGGTGCCAGCAGGGCTACCAGCACCGCCAGCAGCCCACCACAAGGCTGCCACTAGATTTGCTTGTGCACTGGCCAACTGTGGCTGTCATACAGCCCTCACCTCCTGTGGTGGTGCGGTGCGCCTTGAGCTTGGTGGCAGCGGGCAGGTAGAACACCAACATGATCAGGGTCACGATGATGAGCACGCCCGCAAAGGCAGAGAAGTAGTAGATGGTGGTCGACACCGTAATGATGGTGGACAACATGATCAGCCCTGCACCACCACACCCAGGGCACCAGCAGCGAGGCTGACAAGCCACGACACAACCAACCAACCAACCAAACAACCAACCAAACAACCAACCAACCTACCACCCTTGCTGCTGCAGTGGGCTGATGCTGCTGCTGGTTCTTGTGCTGCCCTCACCATAGATGCCCAGGTAGTGCAGGGAGTCCACCAGGCCCTCGTCCATGGTGTCCTGGTCCTTGGTGAACGCCAGCAGCAGTTCGCCCACTGGGTTTTGCAGGAAGAAGCTTAGCGGGGCGTACAGGGTGCTGTGGGTGTAGGGCGAGTGGGGCGAGAACTAATCAGCCACAGTGCAGGCAAAGGAGAGGGAAAGGAAACGAGCTGCAGCAGACCCTGGCGCCATCTGCACTGAATGCTGGCAACGAGTGGTATGGCATAGCTGGCAGCTGCCCTGATCCTAGGACCCTCACTGCTGCTGCTGCTGCTGCTGCTGCTGCTGCCCCCTTACATCAGGCCCAGCCTCACTTGTGCACGGCGCGGGCGTGCAGGCGCTGGCAGGAGCCGTGTGTCCACCAGTGGAAGCCGGCACCGCGGAAGTACATGGAGAAGACGAAGAACAGCACAGGGATGGAGTAGGTGATGATGTAGGCCTGCAGCTCACACCAGGGGCAGGGCAGCAGCCAGGATTAGATGGGGAGCAACCCTGGCTGCCCCTGCACCACACAGCAGCACTGTCCCTGACCTCCTGCACTGGGCTGCCCTGTCCGTAATCCCACCCAGTCAACTCCTGTAGCTGTACTTCCAGTTCACCTGGCTGGCAGACAGCTTGGTGAAGGGCGGGTCAGTGGCGGCGTCCACTGGGTTCCTCCTGATCACGCTCTTGGGGTACCACACGCGCGCGTCACTGGTCCACTGCCGCAGCCACCAGTCGCTGATCTGGCGGGAGGTCTGGCAGGCCAGGAAGATGATCAAGGTGACGATGAACACCGTGCCCCAGCCCGGCGAGTAGGCTAACATGGTGCGCATGGCCTCGTTCACAGTCAGCGCGGTCTTCTTCTCCTTCTTCTTGCCCATGCTACCCTTCAGGTCGGTCACGCCCAGGTTCAGCGAGCCGGAGGTCGCTGGGCGCGCCTTCTTGGTCGTGTCGCGCGGCTGCTCTGCGCCACCAGCAGCTGCCAGGAGGTGCGAGGTGGGCAGCACCCTCGACAGCAGCTCGCGCGCGCGCTCGTTCCAGGGTCCAAAGTACAGCATGCGGCCGTCCTCCATGATGGCCACCTTGTCCATCTGCGGCAGGAACTCGACCTGGTGCGTGATCATGACCACGGCCTTGTCGCGCATCAGGCCGCGCAGGCAGTGGCTGAACATGTGGTGGGCGGTGTGGTGGTCCACAGCGGACAGGGCGTTGTCCAGCAGCACCAGGTCGCTGTCGGCGTAGGCAGCGCGGGCCACGTTCAGGCGCTGGCGCTGGCCTGCAGTGCAGGAAGTCAAGCAAGGAGCTCCACACGTGGCAGGCCTGTGGTTGCAGAGGAGGGGATGGGAGGGAGCATATGGCTGGGTGGAGGGGCCAGGCCAGGCCCAGCAGCAGGCAGGCGTGCTCACCACCGCTGAGGTTGATGCCACGCAGGCCTGCATAGCTCTGGTCGCCCTGTGGGAGGATCTGCAGGTCCAGCTCCAGGGCACAGGCGTGGATGACGGCATCGTAAGCCTCAGGGTCGAACTCCTTGCCAAACAGGATGCTGTCACGCTGCAAGCACCCAGGCAGGAAGGAAACGTAGGCATTGGTCCAGCATGGCAGAGGCACTTGCCTTGCCCTGCCCTACTACTCCACACACCCAGCTGTGTCCCAGATCCTTGCCCTGCCCTGCCCTGCGCAGCCCTGTGCTAGCTGGCTGTGTGCCTCACCAGGGTCAGGTTCTGGCACCAGGGGTTCTGGGGCACGTAGGCCACGCGGCCACCGCATGTGGCGCTGCCATGCAGCTTCTCCATGTTGCCCAGGATGGCAGAGATGAGGGACGACTTGCCAGCACCCACACGCCCCACGACAGCCACCAGTTCACCAGCCTTGACGCTGAACTCGGGCACAGACAAGGTGAATGGGGTGGTGCTGTTGGGGTGCTTGAACTCCGCATCCCGCTGCAGCCAGGCAGGCACAGCCACCAGGTGAGGCAAGGATGGGCAGGGGAGGCACAGCGGCAGGGATGAGGGGCAGGGCAGTGGTTGCAAGAGGCATTGAAAGGGGTAGGCCAGGGGCAGGATTGCACTAGCAGCCTGCATCCTGCACTCACAATAGCGACCCCGGCTGTGCGGTTCATGGCCTGGCGGTCCGGCACCTCAGCCAGCAGGAACGCCTCCACCCTGCGGCAAGCACAGGCCAGCAGCAGCGGCAGCCGCATGTCCACTGCTGGGGCTGGCAGGCCTAGTCAGCTCGTTGTTCATCAGCAAGGCCTGAAACACCTGGCAGGCTGGAGCTGCTACTGGTGGCACGTGTGGCAGCAGCATCTCACCTGTCGATTGAGGCAAGCATATCTGATGCAGCGCGCATGGCCTTGGGCAGCACCACCAGGGGGAAGCGGAGGATGTTGAACAGGGACAGGATGGGGAAGGTCAGGGTGCTGGTGATGCGCGACACATTGAGCTCGTAAGCGCTGAAGATGACCAGGGCGGTGGCAGGTGGGGTGCCGAACACCATCCTGCGGCACAAAGGAGCGTGGCACAGCAGTCAGCAGCAGCAAGTCAAGCCACAGGATGGTAGGCAGTCTGTGGCCACTGGGTGTCATGCTCATGCAGGCCAGAGGGGCCAAGTGGGAGAGTTCAGGGCAGGGCTAGGCAGAGCAGGGCAGGTGGGCAATGTAGGGTTAGGGGTAGTAATGGGAGAGGGGTGACAGGGGGTGGGCAGGGAGGGAGAGGGAGGGCATGGCTAGTACAACCTCAGAATATGCTGAACTTTGGATGGAGGGTCTCGACTGTGCTCTATCCGCTGCTGCCCACCCACATGATCTGGATGGTCTTGATGAAGGCCACACGGGACTGGATGGCCAGCTCACGCTTGCGGATCTGCACACCAGGCAGCACGGCTCGAGATGACACCCAATGCCCACCCAAGACGGATGAAGGTACAGAACAAATGGCCCCAGACCAAGAAGGCAGGGGCAGGGGCAGGGGCAGGGGCAGGGGCAGGGGCAGGGGCAGGGGCAGGGGCAGGGGCAGGGGCAGGGGCAGGGGCAGGGGCAGGGGCAGGGGCAGGGGCAGGGGCAGGGGCAGGGGCAGGGGCAGGGGCAGGGGCAGGGGCAGGGGCAGGGGCAGGGGCAGGGGCAGGGGCAGGGGCAGGGGCAGGGGCAGGGGCAGGGGCAGGGGCAGGGGCAGGGGCAGGGGCAGGGGCAGGGGCAGGGGCAGGGGCAGGGGCAGGGGCAGGGGCAGGGGCAGGGGCAGGGGCAGGGGCAGGGGCAGGGGCAGGGGCAGGGGCAGGGGCAGGGGCAGGGGCAGGGGCAGGGGCAGGGGCAGGGGCAGGGGCAGGGGCAGGGGCAGGGGCAGGGGCAGGGGCAGGGGCAGGGGCAGGGGCAGGGGCAGGGGCAGGGGCAGGGGCTTTGTAGGGAGCAGCCACTCACTGTGCTGACAGTCTTCTCAAAGAACTGCTCCCAGGCATAGTACCTGGCAAGGGGCAGCACCAACCAGCAACAGGCCACTCAGCCAGCAGCCTGCAGCTGTGTTCAGGTCACTGATAGCTGTGTTCAGGGCAGGGGTGGGTGGGCCAGTGCGACCATCGCCAGGCGACCAGGGCAGGTGTGACCAGGGTGTGAGCCAGTCAGCCGGTGCTGGGTGCTGTGGTGCTCACTTGACCAGCTTCATGGCGGGCAGCAGCTCCTGGAAGATGGAGCCGCGCTCCTGGGTGTTGGCTGCGTTGGCCTTCTTGTGCAGGATGATGCGCCAGCCGAACAGGTACTGGCAGGGCATGACGATGAACACCACACCCCAGCCAGGCAGCGCCCACTGTTTGACCAGCACCACCAGAATGGTCAGGATGGCCAGCGCCTCAATGGGAGCGGTCCACAGGTAGTGGATGTCCTGCAGGGCCAGAGGGGCAGGAGGGTGAGGGGCATCCTGGTGTGCAGCTAGGCCCCAACCTGGCCTGGCAAGCGCGGCAGCAGCCATAGCAGCAGGCCAGCAGCAGCCCATCAACAGCACACCTGGCAGCAGGTACTAGGCAGCCTAAGTGCCTGACCTCCATACCGCACACCCACGCCCACGCCTCGCCCAAGCCTTGCCTGAATGCCATCGAAGATCTTGGTGATGTCACTGGCCACAAATGACACAGCGTCCGAGGCCATCTCCTTGGTGATGCTGGCCATGGCAAAGGACTTGCGGCAAATGGCGTTGGTCAGGGCGGCGCGTACAGACACGCCCACCGTCATGCAGCCATACGTCATGCGCTGGAGGGCAATGCCTGCAGCCAGGCGCAGCTTTGCAGTTTGCTGATATTGCGATATGGAGTGAGCGGCGAGGATGGAAGGCACAGCCAACCAGACCAGACCAGGGCAGGTCAAGCAGGTCAGTAGGCAGCCTAGCAGGCCGGCATGCAGGCCAGGCAGGGTCGAGCCTTGCTGGTGCAATGGCTGCGCAGTCAAGCCAGCCTTGGTGCCAGCTTCAGCAGGGCAGGGCAGGTTGGTGTGGTGAGGGCAGGCAGTCTGTGCACCCACCCAGCACGTAGCCGTCCATGAAGAAGGCTGCAGCCAGGATCCAGCCCTGGTAGGGCTCCCTCCACTCTGGGTGCCTGTTCACGTGGAACTGGAGCGTGCGAACGAAGAAGAAGGCACCCATGATGACGCACACCGACCACAGCAGCTTGAACAGGCCTGCAAGGGCAGGGGCGTTGGTGCAGGCGCATTGGACCTCAGCACAAGGTGTGTGATGTTTGCTGGACATAACAGACAAGGACCAGGCATGAGGCTGGGGTGGCTCAGGGAGTCAGGGCTGAGAGAGGTGTGCAGGCATGGTCACCAAGAGGTGGCAGTGGCAGACTGTAGAGCTGGCTCAGGCATCAGAGCCAAACACAGAGAAACCAGGTGGTGAGGTGGGCAGGCAGATGGTGTGGCACAGGAGGTGCCAGGCGGCAGTGTGATGCAGGCAGCGGCCAGCAGGTGGGCTGTGTCCTGGACCTCACCTGCCAGCATCAGCTGCCGGCCAAACACTGATTGCAGGACCTTGCGGAGCTTGGGGTTGCCCTTGGCCACAGCTTCATCCCAGGCGGTGCGGAACCGTTCGTAAGCCACCTGCGTACAGATCGCGGAATGAGCTGGGTCGATTGGCAGCGCAAGCGTTCAGGTGAGGCTGAAGGCTGCGACAAGCGGTCATATCTCCGGATAAAGTCATGTAGCCTAAAAGATGGTTGGCTCGTGGAAGCAGAATGGTTCAAACGCCATGGATGACGCTTTGAGGCTGACGGCCGCGTTTGCAGAACAACGTCCGCTGCCAACGGCGATGGTTGCGTGCCGGCTAGTGAGCCATTCAGCCTCCCCCGGCACTCACGTCAGCGGTTTGCTCAGGTGGCAGCACGCAGGCCTCCACTGGCACCTCATCTTTCCGCGCAGCCGAGACAATGGGATTAATCCACCTGCCGGCCGGCACCAGGGTTATATGAGCTGGACCGGGGCTTGCGACCCTGCGGAGTGGCTGCGACCCAACAGCTCTCCACTGCGACCCAACAGCTTTCCAACCTGAAGCTATACTTATTGAAGAAGCCAGCGGTCGCGTCCGATGCGGCGTATTTATTGGCGACGCCCATTGCGGGTGTGGCCAGGTGCAGTGGGAGCTGGGTTGGTCCAGCTCTACCTGTTCCGATGCGAACGGGGCTTATAAGCTTATAGGATTGTAGGAGTGAGTGTTCGAGGTTCCAGCACACAACCCCTACGCGGCCCAACCTCGGCATCGGTACGTCATGGTATGTTCGCACCATCGGATGACCTAACGCACGACTAGATATTGTAGGACAACAGCTCGTGTCACACGGTTCCAAGCGACGAAGCAACCCAACGGTAGTACTTGCAGAACTAAACTTGATGTCGATGCTGGATAAGAGTAGATGAGCAACGCGCGAGCACGTGGTGGCCGCTGCTGGTGTATGCCAGGAGGCGAAAGCCAGAGTGCTGACGTGTAGTACTGCCACCTAGCTTGCCAGCTCTGTGTGTTGTTGCAATGACGGGCAAGGAATGGGCTTTGGGTAGTGTCCACTCATATGCACCACTGTAGGTGCCACGCCGCTTGTTGTTGTGTCCATACACAGTCAATGTGGGGCCTATGGAGGGTCACTTAGAGCCGGGCTCTGGTATGCAGCTTGAGCAGCACAGGACACCAGCGGCGGGACAGGGCAAGCAGCAGGCCCCTGCGACAGCAGCAACAGCAGCCTGGGACTAGCTGTAGATTGGGAGTCTAACCACCCCCATGGGTATGGGGATAGAGCTGGGCCGCACCCAGGCTGGCAGCAGAGCCTCAGGGGTGTGGTGCTTGGGCGTGCTGGTGACCTTGTGTGTCAGAAGCTGACCAGGATCTTGCGGAAAGAGCGTCATTTCAGTGGCTAGCACATGGCCCTCACTAGCTCCAGGATTCAAGTCAGCCGGTCCCAACTGAGAGAGAAGCTACCCCTGATAATCAAAACGACGCCGCGTCGCAGCCGCGTGGTTTTGATTTATGTGTCGTGTAACGTGCGGGGACGCAACGTCAGATGACCTTTTGACACAAGCTCGAAGGCCGGTCCAGTCGAGGCGGTGACTTCCGACTAGGGTGTTGGGTTACAGCGGTGTGTTGCGAGAATGGCTAGAGCTTAGAACGGGGCTCCCTGGGATCGAACCAGTTGTACTTGCGAACGCAATGTCGCTAGTCTTTAACCTGCCAAATCTCACACTACACGTGTAACCCGCGTCCCGCGACGGCTCGCATTCACGAGACAGCCCAGACGACGCGAAGCGGCAATCTCTTCCAGAGGTGCGCACTTTACATTCCTCCCCCTCCAAAGGGGCTTCCGTTCCGCCACGGGTGAAACCACGTGACTCGCATTGCCTACAGCATGCTGAT
>JASKMD010000029.1:1884112-1899112 GCA_030144725.1 Haematococcus lacustris | reverse complement strand
AGGTAGTGACATAGTGCCTGACATCAGCACGCATGGTGTCCCAGTAGAACACTCGTGACAGCCTCTCAAGGGTTTTGGTTATACCCACATGACCAGCATAGGCAGCATCATGCATCTCATGCAGAATGTACTCACGCAGTTCAGGGTCATTGGGAACCATCACTGTGCCCTTGCCAGTGCGCCGCCACAGGCCATGGTCGTCCATGTACATGCCAGACAGATCAGCTTCAGCAGTAAACGCAGGGTCAAGCCGGTAACCATGGACCAGGTGATCAGCCAGTTCCAATGGGTGGGCAGGAGCTGCAGGATAGTGCACTGAGGTGTCAGCAGCAGATGGGGCCTCAAGCTCAGGGAGCCTACTATGGTGAGCAGCAACAGGGTTATCAGACACTGTGGGCCGGGGGGCCAAAGCATCAACGGCAGTGGGGGCATTTGAGGGAGTACCCACAGGTGGAACCTGGGGCAGAGCCTGCGCCACACGCACTTCCCCCCTCTCCAAAGACTGTTTAGCTTGCCGCCGGGTGGTAACAACACACACCATGGCACAGTCCTGGGGTCCAGCAGGTATCCGGGACAGTGGGTCAGCAGGATTAGCATCACCTGGCAGGTACTGCAGGTCAAATGTAAACCGTGACAGAAACTCCATCCACCTAGCCTGACGTCTAGACAGCACCTTCTGGGTGGGCAGAGCAGTCAAAGGCTTATGATCGGTGAAGAGTGTGAATGGTACACCCTCAAGGTAACACCTCCACTCCTTGCATGCAGTGATGAGGGCAAGAAGCTCTTGCTCACCAGTGGTGTAGTTACGCTCAGCAGAAGATAGCTTCTTGCTGAGGTATGCAAGGGGGTAGCCATCTTGCATCAGGACTGCTCCTACTCCTTGGAGTGAGGCATCACAGTAGACCTGGAAGGGCTGGGTGTGATCAGGTAGACGTAGCATGGGGACCTGGGCAACAGCAGCTTTGAGGGAAGCAAAGGCTTTCAGCTCATCAGCAGGCCAATTGTGCCACAGAAATGAGTCACCAGCTTTGCCACACAGATCTGTGAGAGGTGCAGCTAGGACACTGAAATTATGCACAAATTTGCGCACAAAATTAGCAGCACCTAGGAATGACTGGAGCTGTTGCAGGGATTGAGGCACAGGCCAGGAAGAAATGCTCTTGATTTTCTCAGGGTCCACAGCAATAGCACCAGCAAAGATGACATGGCCAAGGAATTTCAGCGTGGTACGCATGAATTCACATTTGGACTGCTTGGCATAGAGCTTGTTGAGCCTCAGGAGGTCAAAGACCTTTCTGAGATGCTTCAAATGCTCGTCCACAGATTTGGACATGACCAAGATGTCATCCAGGTACACCAGGGCACACTGGTTCAGGACTGGGGCAAATGCATCATTCATGACACGCTGGAATGTAGCAGGTGCATTGCAGAGCCCAAAAGACAGTACCTTGAACTGGTAGTGGCCGTCAGGGGTCCTGAAGGCCGTTTTGGGCACATCTTCAGGGGTGATCCTGATCTGGTTGTAACCTGCTTGAAGGTCTAGGGAAGAAAACACAGTGCAACCTGACAGCTTGTCAAACAAGTCATCAATCCTGGGCAGTGGATACTGATCCCTGATGGTGATCTTGTTGAGCTGACGGTAATCAAGGCACATGCGTAACTCACCAGACTTCTTCTTGACAAACAGGATAGGAGCAGCAAAAGGACTGGAGCTTGGTTCTATCATGCCCTTGGCAAGTAGGTCCTGCACCTGCTTCTTCAGCTCAGCATGCTCTTCCTGGCTCATGCGGTATTGAGGTACCACAGAGGGTCGTGCATCAGGCACAAGGGGTATGGCATGGCCCACAGGACGCTCAGGTGGCAGAGATGTGATGGGTGCAAACACATCAGCATACTCATCCAGCAAAGCATTGAGTGCCTGGGACACACCTGGAGGTAGGTCAGGTTCAGCTGGAGCTGGATCAGGGGTACTTGAATTGTCCACAGTGATCAGGGCCAGGACACCTGTGCCTCCTTTTCGTAACCACCTGGCAGCAACTTTTGCAGAAGCCAGAGGGGGTTTTGCACGTAGAGCATTGACCAGGAAAGAGGCAGGGTTGCTTACAGCAGACTGCCCTGACTGAGACACACCAGCAGAAGGACATGGCAGCACTACTGGCTCACTCTTGTCACATGCTAGGCTGAGTGTCTTGTCCTGGTATGACATCACGGCCTCATGTTCATTCAACCAGTCATTCCCCAGCAGCACATCAAAGTCTGGCAAGAGGGAAGGCATGACATTGAGTTGGCAGGGTACAGTAACACCTGGCAATCTCAGCTCAGCCTTGACAAACTGGGAACAGCTCAACACAGTGTTGTTAGCAGCATGCCACTCTTGCATGTGCTTCAACATGTGGACAGGTACAGCATGTGCAGCAACAAATGATGCACTGACAAAGCTGTGGGTAGCACCAGTGTCACACAGGACACGTGCAGGATGCTCATTCAGGTGACCAGCAAAGGCAAAGTGCAGGGATTTTCCATCAGCATGTGCAGCAGTCAGCACATGAGCAGGTTCACACACAATGCATGCCTCAGAGTACTCAGCACAGTTTTGGTTTACTGGCTGAGCAAACTCCTATTTGCGCTGAAACTTCTGAAAGTGCTTCACCATGCCATTGGCCTCCATCCTGGCAGTCTGAGGGCGTCTACCCTGGTACTGCCTGGAGGGACCAGCATGGTCACCACCACGGTCAGGGCTGCGGTCACGCTTTGCAGCCTTGTAGGGGGCAGAGCCACCCTTCTTCAGGTCTTGCATTAGCTCCCAGGTACCAGCATCCTTCATGGCCTCTTCCTTGCTCATGCCAGAGGCCTTCCTCTTGCAGTGCTTTGTCCAGTGGGATGACAATCCACAGTGGTAGCAGTAGCCACTGGCAGGAGGGGGACCCTCACTGTCAGCTGAGGGAGCAGCAGGACGCCCAGGAGGTGGACCAGGAAACCTGGCCAGGTTCTGCAGCCCACGTTGCACTTGGGCCACCTGGTGCACAGGGCCTTGTGGTTGGTGATGGCAGCCTTAATGGCTTCATCCAAAGTGGGGGCCACAAGGGCACGCAGATCCTTGGCAACAGGACCACGCAGATCTGCTGACAGGCCACGCTGGAAGACATTCACAAGCATGGAATCTGTCATGCAGTCCTTGCCAGCCAAGGTGAGGGTGTTCCTGAAGTCAGTAATGTATGCTGACAGGGCAACACCATTAGTCATACGCAGGTGAGTTGAGTCAAGGAGCTTAGCACGTGCTGCATCAGCATCAGTGGTGAGGTCCTCTCCTACAAACTCAAGGAACTGCTGTGACAGGTAGGGCCATGTGGGGTAGCCAGAGTGGGTCAGGGCATATGAGTCCCTAACAGACTGGAACCACACATCCCTAGCCTTCCCTGACAGGAAAGAGGGCAGAGCAAGAGCAGGGTCCAGGCCATGTGCAACACAGTGTGCTTCAAGGTCTTCCAGGAATGACAGAGCACGGCGACCGGAGGTCGAACTGGCATCAGTCCACCGCTCAGTCACGGGCAACCCGCGACGTGAGTTGGAATCAGGACCAGCAACAGCAGTGGCATTGGCAGGCAGGGGCGCAGCAGTGGGGCGAACCCCAGCATACTTGTCCCGCACAGCAGCAAGTGTGCGAGGGTTCGAAGTGCCGGGAGAACCCGAGGCAACATCTTTCTGCGCAACAGGCTGGTGCATTGCAGCAGTCAAGTGTTGGAGTGCGCGCAGAGCAGCAGCCAAAGGCCTGACTAGCTGCGACGCTACTTCGACTGGCCTCTTAGCTGGACTAGGGCTTGCTGACAGCAAAGCAGCATTAGCAGCACGCTTAGCAGCAAGAGGACTCACCAGCGAACCAGCTTGCTGGTTGTTGGCCTGCGCTGCGACCAGTTGCGCCTGGAGGGTGGCAATTTGCGCGTTGAGCTCGTCGACTGGAGTCGAAGTGCTGTCGAATTGGTCCAGGCCAAACTCGTCCAGGAGCTCTTCTTCCTCAGCCAACTGTTGGCCTCCTGCGGGAAGTGAAGCGGGCAACTCGCCCGGCTCCGGTGCTGCACCGAGTGCAGGACCCGTCTCCGCTGTAGCTGCAACAGCTGAAGCTGGAGGAAGGACGCCAGAGGCGCCATTGGTCTTGTTCGCCGAAGCGACATTTTGGGTAGTTGAAGTCATGTTGACTGGACCGCGAGCTTAAATGCTCGGGGTCGGAAACCAGCTGTAACGTGCGGGGACGCAACGTCAGATGACCTTTTGACACAAGCTCGAAGGCCGGTCCAGTCGAGGCGGTGACTTCCGACTAGGGTGTTGGGTTACAGCGGTGTGTTGCGAGAATGGCTAGAGCTTAGAACGGGGCTCCCTGGGATCGAACCAGTTGTACTTGCGAACGCAATGTCGCTAGTCTTTAATCAGAGCCTCCCAACTCTCATGAAAAGAGGGTGTGTCCTTTACACGAGGTTTATTTCTCGCTCAGGTTGCCGATTAAGCATCGAAGCACACCAGTGTGTAGAGGACTCGCTTGGCTACACGGAATGCCTGTCCTCAGCTCTATTGAATGTGTACATGATGCACTACCTGGGCGTGAACCTGGCATACATTTTGTGGGCAGATATCACCATGCACGCCTCCTCCACTCTCGACCTTCTTAATGATGCCGTGATGACGCAAACTCAAGTATGTGTGCAACCGCGCTTTGTGTTGCGATGGCCGGAACTGCGAGTTTGAAACCTAAGAAGCTGAAATGCTTCTTTAACGCACCCACACCACTACTAATGCTGCGATTAGGACAGCTGCATACTTCTTAGCATCAATTAGCTTTCACTCGTCATTTGTGTCGCTCGCGCTGTCACGCGTAAGACGGAGTAGGTGTATGCTCTAGCGGTTCAACAAGACACTTTGTGCCCCCTTCACCTTTGATTAGAGTAGACTATCTGGCCTGATAGTCAAACTGACCGCGGGACCCTTCATACTCACGCCTTTTCTGCTCGTTTCGCTGTCTACGCCCCGTATTCGTTGTAGCTAGAGCATGTGTGCATATGCGCAGTCTTCGTTCTGTCGCTAAAGCGGTTTCGGACGTCACCACCGGTTCGGTCCACGGTGCTCTCGGTCCACGGTCCACCAGCTGTCAAATGCACTCCCACTCCCACCTGGCCCGACTCGCACCCCTAGGCAAGGCAAGGCCTCTACACTTCATAGCAAAGCACCCAAGCAACACCACTACTCACATCCACATTGACCACTTGCATGCGCTGCCTGTACCAAGATGCCATGGCCTAGGTGCCACTGCCAAACCCCTTGCCCTCTCAATCAGACGTCCCTGTACTAGCATGGTTAGAGGCAGTAGAGGCGGAGGCAGCTTGCTTTAGCCTTTGCTTTAGCGACAACTTGTGTCATGCATGCCGCGACGTGCATACCACATTGGTTGGGTACAATAGATGAGCAACATATACTTGATGGCAAACAGGTAGCAAGACTGCAAGCACCCTTCCCAGGCAACTGCAACGTCCAACTGCACTCCCTCCCCGTACCACGAAACCGCACCACCTAATGGCGCAACATAACATGGCACAGTATGACACATGGCTGCCATAGCTTGACCAGGCTACACAAGCAAGCACCAGGCATCACATAACTACCAAAAGGGAGAGTGACCTTAGGCAACACCCCCTGGGCCTGAGGAAAGAGCTGCTTTGGTACGCTGCTCAATGTGCTGCTTCACAAAGCGTCGAAGATTTTGCAACAAGGTCTTTTGGGCTGGTCGGTG
Source organism: Haematococcus lacustris (assembly GCA_030144725.1). Classification (NCBI taxonomy): domain Eukaryota; kingdom Viridiplantae; phylum Chlorophyta; class Chlorophyceae; order Chlamydomonadales; family Haematococcaceae; genus Haematococcus; species Haematococcus lacustris. Next base: position 1,893,336 of record JASKMD010000029.1, on the reverse strand, counting down.
CTTGGGTGGGATCTTATAAGCTGCTGGCATGACACGTTGGGCAAAGTCAACAGCGCCGCATTGCTGCATGCATAGGCTGCAGTGTAGGCTCCCGTCACAGTATCACGCTCCTTGTGGCAAGGGGGGGGGGGGGACCTGCATGGCTGTTGCTGGGCTGGCTGCTTGTGTGCATGGCGGTGCACCCCACATGGCATGCCAGCGCTTCAAGGTGTAGAGTGACACCTCATTGCGTTGCAGCCAGGACATTTTGTCACGCACGTCCTTGGGCATGGCCCTCTTCGCTGTTGTTAGCTGGGCCCGCATGGCTGCCAGCTGGGTCCCCATGCTCCTGACCTTGCTCTTACATGTTTTGCAGCTGAAAGTTCTGATCGGCAGCGATGCAAAGACACTTGCAAGCCAAGCACCTCGTTCTCAGACTGCTGCAGCGCTTGCTGGGACTGGTGCAATCGCTCTTGGCACACTTGTAGGTCGGTGGCGGTGCGCATGTTGACACTCTGGCATGAGCGAAGCTGAGATGTGGCCTCTTCAAGTTCTGCCTCTGTGGCAGCAGCTGCAGACATGAGAGCATCGTGTTGCCGAGCTGCTTTTGCACAAGCACTCCCCCGAGCACCATTGGCTTTGATGGCCTTCATGCGTTTGCTGTAGCAACCCATAAGGTGGCTGGCTGAGGCTGGGCAGATCAGGGGAGGCGGTTGGCGGAGCTAGGCTAGGGGGTGCTGGTGATGGTGGTGATGGTGGCGGCAGAGATTGGTTTAGGTCCTGCAACAGTCGCCAACCATGGTGTCTTCTACTGATGTGATCATTCTACTATGCATGCCATGCATACAACATGCTTGCTATGCAAACTACATAGTCATTTCAAGCAATATAACACGCTGCGTGCAAGGTACACAGGCTTGCACATGTCAATCCTTACCTTGATGGGTGGATTAGATGGGTGGCGGCCTTGGAAGTGGTGGTAGGACCGGAGAGGGAAGGAGATAGGGGCCAAGGGGCAGGAGCCAAGAGGATCGTCAGACCTGCAACAAATAAGGGGTGTGATTGCGGTTACCTCCCCATGGCTGGGCTGGGCTGGGCTGGGCTGGGCTGGGCTGGGCTGGGCTGGGCTGGGCTGGGCTGGGCTGGGCTGGGCTGGGCTGGGCTGGGCTGGGCTGGGCTGGGCTGGGCTGGGCTGGCATCTAGTGGCATGTGGGCGGATGCAATGGCTAAGGCTGAGGATGCCAACATGGGAGGGGTGTAGAGACTAGGAGGGGGTGGTGGAAGGCACATGGCGCAGGGCAGGGTTGGGCCAAGTGATGCTGCATTTCAGCCACTCACCGGCAGGTTGGTGAAGGGGGAGGGGGCTTGCTCTTGGCTGCTGGGTAGGGTAGAGAGGGCTGCGATATCAAGGGGGAGGTGAAGGGGAGGAGAGAAGTAGGTGGGTAGTAGGGTGGGGTGGGGTGGGGTGGGGTGGGGTGGGGTGAGGAGGTGGTGGTAGGCTAGGAGGTGGTGGTGACTGTGGTGGTGGGGTTGGTGTTGGCGGTGGCGGTTGAGATTGGGAGCTCCTGCAACAACCGCCAGCCATTCACAAGGTGGTGAGAGTAGCTATGCACAAGGTGAAAAACGTCATGGCAACTTATGCTATTCCTACACTGAGAGATGCACCATGGACCGGACATCCTACTTCATCCAACGTTAGGATTATATGCAAAAAAGAAAGCTTCGTGTAGCCTTGACAGCTTGACATGTCTGTCCTCACCTCCAGTTCAGAGGCACGTCTAGGCTGTAGGACCATTTGGGCCCACCAATCCTAAAGAAATAGGACTAGTTGCGCGCCTACGCAAAGGAAACAACGTCGGGTTCATTGAGCCGGGAGGAATTAGTACCGCCGGCTGTACTTGCCCTTAGAGCCTAAGGAGTCCACCACGCCATTGCGAAGCACCTCCACAATGCACTTGCGCTGCGCGATGTCGTGAGAGCGACCGGCTGATTGGTGGGCGCACTTTTTTCGTTTACGGGGTTCCTGGCATTACAGGCGTATATCAGACTGAGCGTTCATAGCATGCCGCACGGTGTTACGCCAATCGCACACTTCCCGGCGCCGGAATGTCCATGACATGGTTGTGTAAAAGGTTTTATCAGAGTTGGGAGGGTCTGATCTTTAACCTGCCAAATCTCACACTACACGTGTAACCCGCGTCCCGCGACGGCTCGCATTCACGAGACAGCCCAGACGACGCGAAGCGGCAATCTCTTCCAGAGGTGCGCACTTTACATGTCGCACATCCCCGGATTGAAGACTCTGTCAGCTATGTGGTGCAACATGTATTATTGAATACTGTGCAGTGTTCATAGTGCAATGGCGGCTCAAATCTTGACATACAGATTCATGCCAAATCTTGACATTCAAATTCATGCCAGTTTTGCTCAAGCGGGCCAAGTCGCGAGAGACCGCCGCGACCGACCTGGCCCAGAAGCACCTGCACACAGTGAGGGACAGTCGTCGCATAAGATCGACTCACATGCCAAACCGATGTAAGAACGCCCCGCTAAACGGAAAAACACGACGCTGTCCAGAGCCTTGCTTGACAAGGAGAGAAAGAACTTAGAGAAGGAAGGGGAAGGGAGCTAAAAGGGAACGGGGAGAGACTTCGAGAAGCAGAGAAGCCAGAGAAGCGGAGGAGCTAGAGACGCAAAAGGAAAAACACGACGCTGGAGCCTTGCTTGACTCCTTCGTGAGCAGTCCTAGTTATTTGGTTACTCTGTAAGGCCTCACAATGTGTCACAACAAAATACGGCACGCGGTGGCTTGCTTGGCCCATGCTGGCCCATTTGTATACTTTCTCAGAAGTGTCACTCAGGTGTTCCCTTGCTGCTTGTGCATTTGCCCCTACTGCCCCAGGCCATCTGTGTGCCCTAGCCCCAACCCCAGCCCATCTGCTGTGTTGTCATGTCAGGCGTCAGGCGTTCCCAACATGGGGTTGGTAATCTTCATGCAAGTACTCTCTCAATACCGCACTGTTTTCGATAGCGTTTGTCACATTGGCATTGACGGTTTAGTCCGCGTAATCTGACCATCAGCGCTAGCCATTGGAGTCTTTGCCCGCGTACTGCCACATGTGCCCGCGAACAAATCACAGCGGCGAGACGGGTCTCCTTGGCACGGTGAGCCGCATCGCTGTGGCCCCATCTACGTAGCGTAGTGAGCTGGTTGTGCACAAATGGAATGTCCGGCTGACACCCAACGCGATGTCTGCCGGGCGTGCAGGGCACCTAGACGGGGTGATTGAAACATTGTTTTGCGCTCGCTTCCGCCGAATACACATTCTGGGTCGGCGCACACTAAGGTATCACCCGGGTTACACCCCCCCTCCTCCACTGTGTCCTCCACTGTGTTGCACCCGTTGCACCCACAAAAAAATGGCCACAAAATGTTTATTCTTGACCCATTGGCGCATCTATTGAAACAAATCGCACATTATACAGCCCATGCAACAATCAATGTAACAAGTTGAAAGTGACATCATGTTCTCCAGGCAAATTCAAGGCTATGGCATGCAACGACCCACCATGCCCGCCCCCCCCTCCACCCATCATTGCAGGAGCCCAGCTCATCAAGCCTGCCCAACCCCTCCCAGCTCCACCCCTCCCAGCCCACCCCTCCCAGCCCACCCCCTCCCAACCCACCCCCTTCCAGCCCACCCCTCCCAGCCCACCCCTCCCAGCCCACCCCCTCCCAACCCACCCCCTCCCAGCCCACCCCTCCCAGCCCACCCCCTCCCAGCACACCCCCTCCCAACTCAACCCCTCCCAGCCCACCCCTCCCAGCCCACCCCCTCCTAGCACACCCCCTCCCAGCCCCACCCCTCCCAGCCCCACCCCTCCCAGCCCACCCCTCCCAGCCCACCCCCTCCCAGCACACCCCTACCTAGTGGCTTGAAAGCTCAAAAGAACAAGGCACAGGAGGAGGCCATGGAATTGAGGGCACAGGTTGAGCGGCTCCACCAGCAGCTCAGTGATGCGGAGGCACACTTGCAGCAAGTGCGGGCAGATACTGAGCAGCTGCAGGCAGCACACCAGGAGCTGCTGGGTGAGAATGAGGCATTGGAGCAGCTGGCTGAGGAGCGCATCCATGCAATCCAGCTGCTGCAGCAAGACAAGCGCCGGCTGTCCCTTGCACTACGCAACGTTCGCCGCTGCCGTGTAAGCGGCCCCCGGCTCACCCGGCATCAGCGGCAGCTAATGAACATCCTGATGCGGCACCAGGTGTCACCAGAGGTGCTGCAACGGTGTGCTGAGGGTGGCTATGGCATCCCGTCAGGCACTACAGCCCAGCAGCCCTGCCCGGCTCCTGACCCACCCGCGTTGACAGCCAACTTCATGAGGTGGCTGCAGCCGTAGCCAGGGCACCAGCCACAGCCGCACGCAAAGCCACAACAGCTGCTTGCAGTGTTGGGGTGGTTGTGGTGAATGTGGGGGACCATGCAAGCCAGCAGCGGGTGGCAGCAGCAGCAACAACAGCAGGGTGCAGCAGAGTTGTGCCCCCCCCACAGCCCCACCCGCCCCCACAGCCACCCCCACAGCAGCCACCCCTGCAGCAGGGCTGGAGCTCGTGGGGCGAAGGGCCCCCTGCATCACCTGATTTCGGCCACATGTATCAGTTAGCACTAGCTGCAATCGCCACCGAGGGGCAGGCTCCGCACTCGTACCACACCTGCTAGGTTGGGGCAGCCCCAGACAGCTGCCAAGCGCAAGCGGTGACGCACGAGACATAGTTAGACAAAGGTTGTAGTGGCCACCTCTCCCAACCGCACCTGCCAACTGCCTCCGTGCCACATTCCCGCAACCGCTTTCCGATCCGATTGCTACTGCCGACGCGCATGCACACGTAGAGCAGCCTAAGCGACGCGGGCGGTCGTAGCGATGACTGCATGCTCCGCAATGGCTCAAGTTTGCATCACTAACTTTGATGCTTCACTGTGCACGGCCTACTGAGTGTAAAACTATTCTGGATGGGTGAAAGGTAGCTGGACGGGTTGGCTACATTGTGAATTATCTAGCATAATATTTGGCGCAGTGAGTATACAGCCGTCCGACTGCCAAGGGTCAGTTTCCTGACATTTTCTGTTAGTTGGGAACACCTGAGTGTCACACCCCCCGTTTCCAATTGATCGGAGCGGAGCTCATGGAGGCTCATGGAGCGGAGCTGCCCCTGCATGGGCGAATGCCGTATTGCCGTTTCCAATGCGAGGAGAGGAGCGCTGCATGGACGCTTTTTGACGCTTTTGGGCGACCCTTGACCGCCGCGTTGAGGGCCTTCCGATCATCACGCTGCTGCTGCCGCTGCAAGGGACGCTACTGCTGCCGCTTCTGCAAAAAAATGTATTGTCGAGCAGCTCCAGCAGCGGCAACAGCCATCTAGCGCATATACGGCTTAGCGCATTTTGCACCCTGCCACAGCTTTGCACCCGCGTTGCAGAAACAGCAGGACCTCTGCAGGCTGGTGCACTGCACGGTACTGTCTTCTGTTGAACAGGCTAATGTTGATGGTGGTGACCTGCTGGGTGTTCGTATGTATTGTTGCCGGTGCAATGCTTAGGGCAGGAGTGCACGAGTGTTGGTTTTTGCTCCTTGGCTGGCAGCTGTGTACTCGGCTTGAGCAGGCTGGTTGTGTTGGCAGAGATGAGGCAGCTTGTAGATGCTTGTGTTAATAGTGATGATGCTCTGCGTAGGGCAGGCTGTGCTGGGGTTTAAGGTTGGCTTGAAATCGAACAAGGTTGTAACATGACTCTTGCAGGCTACACTCTCTGCGTAGTGAAGGCTATGGTGCAACTCTGCTTCGAGCAGGCTACGCAAGGAAGGCTGGCTGCAGTTTGGCTGGTTTAGTGACAACAAGTTCGCTCCCGTTGCTAGACAAGCTAAGCAAGGCTCCGACTAGCTAAGCATTCTCCGCAAAAGTGCAGACTCCGCAGTGCAGAGCAAGGCAGGCAAAGCAAGTCTGAGGTTATTCCGCAAATGTTGTTGATGCGGGTAGAACTGCGGAGTGCCATATCCTCAGCGGTGTTGCCAGTGGACCTACACAGGGAGGACCGATACGGCGGAGACTAGATGTAACGAAGGGTTGAGCAACCGGACAGACGGGGCCATCAGGACACGTACGCACTCTAGACTCGGTCTCAGGGTCACCGGGTCGTTCACACTCCTGGCTCCGCTCCTGGCTCCTCTCCGGGCTCCGAAGGAGTCACCTATAGGAGCCAATGGGCCCTATCGGAGCCAATGGAGGGCCAATGCTGAGACCCATGCCTCTCCGAATTGGAAACGCGCCCCGTCGGAGCCAGCATGGAGACCATGTGGCTCGGGCTCCGCCGCTCCGATCTCCATGTGCTCCTCTCCTCCAGCTTCCCTCCATGTAGCTCCGATCTCCGTCCTCCGCTAATTGGAAACGGGGGGACAGCTGAGTGTAGGCCATTGCTATGTTACCTTGCTCGGCAGGTTGGGTCCGATCCCTCACGCCCGCCTTGCGCTTGCGTGTCGAGCCCCCTGCTGCTCAGCTGGAGGGGTGAGCAGCTCGGGGGATGCACCAGCACCAGCTGCCAGCTGTAGCCAGGGGGGGGGCAGCAGGAGGGGTGGGCAGCTGTACTTGACCCCCTCGTGCTGTTCCTGCTGCTGCATCTGTTGCCGGTCTCGTAACTGTCTCCGGGCACAGAAGCTGTCATCACTCCTAGAACGTAATCCCTGCGTCCGTCCCTGCGTGTTTCCAACCTTGTCCGATCGGGCTGAAATTTTAATAGAGGGTAGTTTGCAGAAAATAAAACATATTTTCCAAGAAAAATATTTTGAAAAAATCAGCAGCTGTTGCGCTGTGGCCCGCAACCTATCCCTGCACTCATCCCTGCACTCTAGCCACGGGGCCACAGCGCAGACGCCTTTGATGTTTTTAAAATATTTTTACTGAAAAATATGTTTTATATTCTGCAAACTACCATCTATCAAAATCCCAGCCCGATCGGACAAGGTCGGTCAACACGCAGGGACGGACGCATGGATTAATTTGTAGGAGTGCACTCTGATAACCAGCACCTTGCCATGCTTTTTGCATGTGTAGCCATCGAGTCGAAAGTGGATCGCTGCGGCTCGTCGCAGCTAATCTGCATGCACAAGTCATGATCAGCATTGCTTGGCCAGGACCAACCCATCCCGGCACCATGTGCCTATGCCCACCACCTCCCAATCTCGAGACCAGCCCCAGCTTCCTAATCTCTACAGCCCAGCCCAGCCCAGCCCAGCCCAGCCCAGCCCAGCCCAGCCCAGCCCAGCCCAGCCCAGCCCAGCCCAGCCCAGCCCAGCCCAGCCCAGCCCAGCCCAGCCCAGCCCAGCCCAGCCCAGCCCAGCCCAGCCCAGCCCAGCCCAGCCCAGCCCAGCCCAGCCCAGCCCAGCCCAGCCCAGCCCAGCCCAGCCCAGCCCAGCCCAGCCCAGCCCAGCCCAGCCCAGCCCAGCCCAGCCCAGCCCAGCCCAGCCCAGCCCAGCCCAGCCCAGCCCAGCCCAGCCCAGCCCAGCCCAGCCCAGCCCAGCCCAGCCCAGCCCAGCCCAGCCCAGCCCAGCCCAGCCCAGCCCAGCCCAGCCCAGCCCAGCCCAGCCCAGCCCAGCCCAGCCCAGCCCAGCCCAGCCCAGCCCAGCCCAGCCCAGCCCAGCCCAGCCCAGCCCAGCCCAGCCCAGCCCAGCCCAGCCCAGCCCAGCCCAGCCCAGCCCAGCCCAGCCCAGCCCAGCCCAGCCCAGCCCAGCCCAGCCCAGCCCAGCCCAGCCCAGCCCAGCCCAGCCCAGCCCAGCCCAGCCCAGCCCAGCCCAGCCCAGCCCAGCCCAGCCCAGCCCAGCCCAGCCCAGCCCAGCCCAGCCCAGCCCAGCCCAGCCCAGCCCAGCCCAGCCCAGCCCAGCCCAGCCCAGCCCAGCCCAGCCCAGCCCAGCCCAGCCCAGCCCAGCCCAGCCCAGCCCAGCCCAGCCCAGCCCAGCCCAGCCCAGCCCAGCCCAGCCCAGCCCAGCCCAGCCCAGCCCAGCCCAGCCCAGCCCAGCCCAGCCCAGCCCAGCCCAGCCCCAGCCCAGCCCAGCCCAGCCCAGCCCAGCCCAGCCCAGCCCAGCCCAGCCCAGCCCAGCCCAGCCCAGCCCAGCCCAGCCCAGCCCAGCCCAGCCCAGCCCAGCCCAGCCCAGCCCAGCCCAGCCCAGCCCAGCCCAGCCCAGCCCAGCCCAGCCCAGCCCAGCCCAGCCCAGCCCAGCCCAGCCCAGCCCAGCCCAGCCCAGCCCAGCCCAGCCCAGCCCAGCCCAGCCCAGCCCAGCCCAGCCCAGCCCAGCCCAGCCCAGCCCAGCCCAGCCCAGCCCAGCCCAGCCCAGCCCAGCCCAGCCCAGCCCAGCCCAGCCCAGCCCAGCCCAGCCCAGCCCAGCCCAGCCCAGCCCAGCCCAGCCCAGCCCAGCCCAGCCCAGCCCAGCCCAGCCCAGCCCAGCCCAGCCCAGCCCAGCCCAGCCCAGCCCAGCCCAGCCCAGCCCAGCCCAGCCCAGCCCAGCCCAGCCCAGCCCAGCCCAGCCCAGCCCAGCCCAGCCCAGCCCAGCCCAGCCCAGCCCAGCCCAGCCCAGCCCAGCCCAGCCCAGCCCAGCCCAGCCCAGCCCAGCCCAGCCCAGCCCAGCCCAGCCCAGCCCAGCCCAGCCCAGCCCAGCCCAGCCCAGCCCAGCCCAGCCCAGCCCAGCCCAGCCCAGCCCAGCCCAGCCCAGCCCAGCCCAGCCCAGCCCAGCCCAGCCCAGCCCAGCCCAGCCCAGCCCAGCCCAGCCCAGCCCAGCCCAGCCCAGCCCAGCCCAGCCCAGCCCAGCCCAGCCCAGCCCAGCCCAGCCCAGCCCAGCCCAGCCCAGCCCAGCCCAGCCCAGCCCAGCCCAGCCCAGCCCAGCCCAGCCCAGCCCAGCCCAGCCCAGCCCAGCCCAGCCCAGCCCAGCCCAGCCCAGCCCAGCCCAGCCCAGCCCAGCCCAGCCCAGCCCAGCCCAGCCCAGCCCAGCCCAGCCCAGCCCAGCCCAGCCCAGCCCAGCCCAGCCCAGCCCAGCCCAGCCCAGCCCAGCCCAGCCCAGCCCAGCCCAGCCCAGCCCAGCCCAGCCCAGCCCAGCCCAGCCCAGCCCAGCCCAGCCCAGCCCAGCCCAGCCCAGCCCAGCCCAGCCCAGCCCAGCCCAGCCCAGCCCAGCCCAGCCCAGCCCAGCCCAGCCCAGCCCAGCCC
>JASKMD010000029.1:1674977-1883612 GCA_030144725.1 Haematococcus lacustris | reverse complement strand
GACACATAAATCAAAACCACGCGGCTGCGACGCGGCGTCGTTTTGATTATCAGGGGTAGGTTCTCTCTCAGTTGGGACCGGCTGACTTGAATCCTGGAGCTAGTAAGGGCCATGTGCTAGCCACTGAAATGACGCTCCTTCCGCAAGATCCTGGTCAGCTTCTGACACACAAGGTCACCAGCACGCCCAAGCACCACACCCCTGAGGCTCTGCTGCCAGCCTGGGTGCGGCCCAGCTCTATCCCCATACCCATGGGGGTGGTTAGACTCCCAATCTACAGCTAGTCCCAGGCTGCTGCTGCTGCTGCTGTCGCAGGGGCCTGCTGCTTACCCTGTCCCGCCGCTGGTGTCCTGTGCTGCTCAAGCTGCATACCAGAGCCCGGCTCTAAGTGACCCTCCATAGGCCCCACATTGACTGTGTATGGACACAACAACAAGCGGCGTGGCACCTACAGTGGTGCATATGAGTGGACACTACCCAAAGCCCATTCCTTGCCCGTCATTGCAACAACACACAGAGCTGGCAAGCTAGGTGGCAGTACTGCACGTCAGCACTCTGGCTTTCGCCTCCTGGCATACACCAGCAGCGGCCACCACGTGCTCGCGCGTTGCTCATCTACTCTTATCCAGCATCGACATCAAGTTTAGTTCTGCAAGTACTACCGTTGGGTTGCTTCGTCGCTTGGAACCGTGTGACACGAGCTGTTGTCCTACAATATCTAGTCGTGCGTTAGGTCATCCGATGGTGCGAACATACCATGACGTACCGATGCCGAGGTTGGGCCGCGTAGGGGTTGTGTGCTGGAACCTCGAACACTCACTCCTACAATCCTATAAGCTTATAAGCCCCGTTCGCATCGGAACAGGTAGAGCTGGACCAACCCAGCTCCCACTGCACCTGGCCACACCCGCAATGGGCGTCGCCAATAAATACGCCGCATCGGACGCGACCGCTGGCTTCTTCAATAAGTATAGCTTCAGGTTGGAAAGCTGTTGGGTCGCAGTGGAGAGCTGTTGGGTCGCAGCCACTCCGCAGGGTCGCAAGCCCCGGTCCAGCTCATATAACCCTGGTGCCGGCCGGCAGGTGGATTAATCCCATTGTCTCGGCTGCGCGGAAAGATGAGGTGCCAGTGGAGGCCTGCGTGCTGCCACCTGAGCAAACCGCTGACGTGAGTGCCGGGGGAGGCTGAATGGCTCACTAGCCGGCACGCAACCATCGCCGTTGGCAGCGGACGTTGTTCTGCAAACGCGGCCGTCAGCCTCAAAGCGTCATCCATGGCGTTTGAACCATTCTGCTTCCACGAGCCAACCATCTTTTAGGCTACATGACTTTATCCGGAGATATGACCGCTTGTCGCAGCCTTCAGCCTCACCTGAACGCTTGCGCTGCCAATCGACCCAGCTCATTCCGCGATCTGTACGCAGGTGGCTTACGAACGGTTCCGCACCGCCTGGGATGAAGCTGTGGCCAAGGGCAACCCCAAGCTCCGCAAGGTCCTGCAATCAGTGTTTGGCCGGCAGCTGATGCTGGCAGGTGAGGTCCAGGACACAGCCCATCTGCTGGCCGCTGCCTGCATCACACTGCCGCCTGGCACCTCCTGTGCCACACCATCTGCCTGCCCACTTCACCACCTGGTTTCTCTGTGTTTGGCTCTGATGCCTGAGCCAGCTCTACAGTCTGCCACTGCCACCTCTTGGTGACCATGCCTGCACACCTCTCTCAGCCCTGACTCCCTGAGCCACCCCAGCCTCATGCCTGGTCCTTGTCTGTTATGTCCAGCAAACATCACACACCTTGTGCTGAGGTCCAATGCGCCTGCACCAACGCCCCTGCCCTTGCAGGCCTGTTCAAGTTGCTGTGGTCGGTGTGCGTCATCATGGGTGCCTTCTTCTTCGTTCGCACGCTCCAGTTCCACGTGAACAGGCACCCAGAGTGGAGGGAGCCCTACCAGGGCTGGATCCTGGCTGCAGCCTTCTTCATGGACGGCTACGTGCTGGGTGGGTGCACAGACTGCCTGCCCTCACCACACCTACCTGCCCTGCCCTGCTGAAGCTGGCACCAAGGCTGGCTTGACTGCGCAGCCATTGCACCAGCAAGGCTCGACCCTGCCTGGCCTGCATGCCGGCCTGCTAGGCTGCCTACTGACCTGCTTGACCTGCCCTGGTCTGGTCTGGTTGGCTGTGCCTTCCATCCTCGCCGCTCACTCCATATCGCAATATCAGCAAACTGCAAAGCTGCGCCTGGCTGCAGGCATTGCCCTCCAGCGCATGACGTATGGCTGCATGACGGTGGGCGTGTCTGTACGCGCCGCTCTGACCAACGCCATTTGCCGCAAGTCCTTTGCCATGGCCAGCATCACCAAGGAGATGGCCTCGGACGCAGTGTCATTTGTGGCCAGTGACATCACCAAGATCTTCGATGGCATCCAGGCAAGGCTTGGGCGAGGCGTGGGCGTGGGTGTGCGGTATGGAGGTCAGGCACTTAGGCTGCCTAGTACCTGCTGCCAGGTGTGCTGTTGATGGGCTGCTGCTGGCCTGCTGCTATGGCTGCTGCCGCGCTTGCCAGGCCAGGTTGGGGCCTAGCTGCACACCAGGATGCCCCTCACCCGCCTGCCCCTCTGGCCCTGCAGGACATCCACTACCTGTGGACCGCTCCCATTGAGGCGCTGGCCATCCTGACCATTCTGGTGGTGCTGGTCAAACAGTGGGCGCTGCCTGGCTGGGGTGTGGTGTTCATCGTCATGCCCTGCCAGTACCTGTTTGGCTGGCGCATCATCCTGCACAAGAAGGCCAACGCAGCCAACACCCAGGAGCGCGGCTCCATCTTCCAGGAGCTGCTGCCCGCCATGAAGCTGGTCAAGTGAGCACCACAGCACCCAGCACCGGCTGACTGGCTCACACCCTGGTCACACCTGCCCTGGTCGCCTGGCGATGGTCGCACTGGCCCACCCACCCCTGCCCTGAACACAGCTATCAGTGACCTGAACACAGCTGCAGGCTGCTGGCTGAGTGGCCTGTTGCTGGTTGGTGCTGCCCCTTGCCAGGTACTATGCCTGGGAGCAGTTCTTTGAGAAGACTGTCAGCACAGTGAGTGGCTGCTCCCTACAAAGCCCCTGCCCCTGCCCCTGCCCCTGCCCCTGCCCCTGCCCCTGCCCCTGCCCCTGCCCCTGCCCCTGCCCCTGCCCCTGCCCCTGCCCCTGCCCCTGCCCCTGCCCCTGCCCCTGCCCCTGCCCCTGCCCCTGCCCCTGCCCCTGCCCCTGCCCCTGCCCCTGCCCCTGCCCCTGCCCCTGCCCCTGCCCCTGCCCCTGCCCCTGCCCCTGCCCCTGCCCCTGCCCCTGCCCCTGCCCCTGCCCCTGCCCCTGCCCCTGCCCCTGCCCCTGCCCCTGCCCCTGCCCCTGCCCCTGCCCCTGCCCCTGCCCCTGCCCCTGCCCCTGCCCCTGCCCCTGCCCCTGCCCCTGCCCCTGCCCCTGCCCCTGCCCCTGCCCCTGCCCCTGCCCCTGCCCCTGCCCCTGCCTTCTTGGTCTGGGGCCATTTGTTCTGTACCTTCATCCGTCTTGGGTGGGCATTGGGTGTCATCTCGAGCCGTGCTGCCTGGTGTGCAGATCCGCAAGCGTGAGCTGGCCATCCAGTCCCGTGTGGCCTTCATCAAGACCATCCAGATCATGTGGGTGGGCAGCAGCGGATAGAGCACAGTCGAGACCCTCCATCCAAAGTTCAGCATATTCTGAGGTTGTACTAGCCATGCCCTCCCTCTCCCTCCCTGCCCACCCCCTGTCACCCCTCTCCCATTACTACCCCTAACCCTACATTGCCCACCTGCCCTGCTCTGCCTAGCCCTGCCCTGAACTCTCCCACTTGGCCCCTCTGGCCTGCATGAGCATGACACCCAGTGGCCACAGACTGCCTACCATCCGTGGCTTGACTTGCTGCTGCTGACTGCTGTGCCACGCTCCTTTGTGCCGCAGGATGGTGTTCGGCACCCCACCTGCCACCGCCCTGGTCATCTTCAGCGCTTACGAGCTCAATGTGTCGCGCATCACCAGCACCCTGACCTTCCCCATCCTGTCCCTGTTCAACATCCTCCGCTTCCCCCTGGTGGTGCTGCCCAAGGCCATGCGCGCTGCATCAGATATGCTTGCCTCAATCGACAGGTGAGGTGCTGCTGCCACACGTGCCACCAGTAGCAGCTCCAGCCTGCCAGGTGTTTCAGGCCTTGCTGATGAACAACGAGCTGACTAGGCCTGCCAGCCCCAGCAGTGGACATGCGGCTGCCGCTGCTGCTGGCCTGTGCTTGCCGCAGGGTGGAGGCGTTCCTGCTGGCTGAGGTGCCGGACCGCCAGGCCATGAACCGCACAGCCGGGGTCGCTATTGTGAGTGCAGGATGCAGGCTGCTAGTGCAATCCTGCCCCTGGCCTACCCCTTTCAATGCCTCTTGCAACCACTGCCCTGCCCCTCATCCCTGCCGCTGTGCCTCCCCTGCCCATCCTTGCCTCACCTGGTGGCTGTGCCTGCCTGGCTGCAGCGGGATGCGGAGTTCAAGCACCCCAACAGCACCACCCCATTCACCTTGTCCGTGCCCGAGTTCAGCGTCAAGGCTGGTGAACTGGTGGCTGTCGTGGGGCGTGTGGGTGCTGGCAAGTCGTCCCTCATCTCCGCCATCCTGGGCAACATGGAGAAGCTGCATGGCAGCGCCACATGCGGTGGCCGCGTGGCCTACGTGCCCCAGAACCCCTGGTGCCAGAACCTGACCCTGGTGAGGCACACAGCCAGGTAGCACAGGGCTGCGCAGGGCAGGGCAGGGCAAGGATCTGGGACACAGCTGGGTGTGTGGAGTAGTAGGGCAGGGCAAGGCAAGTGCCTCTGCCATGCTGGACCAATGCCTACGTTTCCTTCCTGCCTGGGTGCTTGCAGCGTGACAGCATCCTGTTTGGCAAGGAGTTCGACCCTGAGGCTTACGATGCCGTCATCCACGCCTGTGCCCTGGAGCTGGACCTGCAGATCCTCCCACAGGGCGACCAGAGCTATGCAGGCCTGCGTGGCATCAACCTCAGCGGTGGTGAGCACGCCTGCCTGCTGCTGGGCCTGGCCTGGCCCCTCCACCCAGCCATATGCTCCCTCCCATCCCCTCCTCTGCAACCACAGGCCTGCCACGTGTGGAGCTCCTTGCTTGACTTCCTGCACTGCAGGCCAGCGCCAGCGCCTGAACGTGGCCCGCGCTGCCTACGCCGACAGCGACCTGGTGCTGCTGGACAACGCCCTGTCCGCTGTGGACCACCACACCGCCCACCACATGTTCAGCCACTGCCTGCGCGGCCTGATGCGCGACAAGGCCGTGGTCATGATCACGCACCAGGTCGAGTTCCTGCCGCAGATGGACAAGGTGGCCATCATGGAGGACGGCCGCATGCTGTACTTTGGACCCTGGAACGAGCGCGCGCGCGAGCTGCTGTCGAGGGTGCTGCCCACCTCGCACCTCCTGGCAGCTGCTGGTGGCGCAGAGCAGCCGCGCGACACGACCAAGAAGGCGCGCCCAGCGACCTCCGGCTCGCTGAACCTGGGCGTGACCGACCTGAAGGGTAGCATGGGCAAGAAGAAGGAGAAGAAGACCGCGCTGACTGTGAACGAGGCCATGCGCACCATGTTAGCCTACTCGCCGGGCTGGGGCACGGTGTTCATCGTCACCTTGATCATCTTCCTGGCCTGCCAGACCTCCCGCCAGATCAGCGACTGGTGGCTGCGGCAGTGGACCAGTGACGCGCGCGTGTGGTACCCCAAGAGCGTGATCAGGAGGAACCCAGTGGACGCCGCCACTGACCCGCCCTTCACCAAGCTGTCTGCCAGCCAGGTGAACTGGAAGTACAGCTACAGGAGTTGACTGGGTGGGATTACGGACAGGGCAGCCCAGTGCAGGAGGTCAGGGACAGTGCTGCTGTGTGGTGCAGGGGCAGCCAGGGTTGCTCCCCATCTAATCCTGGCTGCTGCCCTGCCCCTGGTGTGAGCTGCAGGCCTACATCATCACCTACTCCATCCCTGTGCTGTTCTTCGTCTTCTCCATGTACTTCCGCGGTGCCGGCTTCCACTGGTGGACACACGGCTCCTGCCAGCGCCTGCACGCCCGCGCCGTGCACAAGTGAGGCTGGGCCTGATGTAAGGGGGCAGCAGCAGCAGCAGCAGCAGCAGCAGCAGTGAGGGTCCTAGGATCAGGGCAGCTGCCAGCTATGCCATACCACTCGTTGCCAGCATTCAGTGCAGATGGCGCCAGGGTCTGCTGCAGCTCGTTTCCTTTCCCTCTCCTTTGCCTGCACTGTGGCTGATTAGTTCTCGCCCCACTCGCCCTACACCCACAGCACCCTGTACGCCCCGCTAAGCTTCTTCCTGCAAAACCCAGTGGGCGAACTGCTGCTGGCGTTCACCAAGGACCAGGACACCATGGACGAGGGCCTGGTGGACTCCCTGCACTACCTGGGCATCTATGGTGAGGGCAGCACAAGAACCAGCAGCAGCATCAGCCCACTGCAGCAGCAAGGGTGGTAGGTTGGTTGGTTGGTTGGTTGGTTGGTTGGTTGGTTGGTTGGTTGGTTGGTTGGTTGTGTCGTGGCTTGTCAGCCTCGCTGCTGGTGCCCTGGGTGTGGTGGTGCAGGGCTGATCATGTTGTCCACCATCATTACGGTGTCGACCACCATCTACTACTTCTCTGCCTTTGCGGGCGTGCTCATCATCGTGACCCTGATCATGTTGGTGTTCTACCTGCCCGCTGCCACCAAGCTCAAGGCGCACCGCACCACCACAGGAGGTGAGGGCTGTATGACAGCCACAGTTGGCCAGTGCACAAGCAAATCTAGTGGCAGCCTTGTGGTGGGCTGCTGGCGGTGCTGGTAGCCCTGCTGGCACCTGGCCTGCCTGGCATCAAACCCTTCCCTGTGGCCCTGGCCCTGGCCCTGGCATGAGCTGCTCCCTGGCCCTGCCTGCTGAGCAGGAGCGCTGGTGGGCCTGGTGGCTGAGACGCTGGAGGGGCTGTCCGTCATCCAGGCCTTCAACAAGACAGAGTTCTTCATCCAGACTGCCATCCAGCGGTGAGTGGACGCACCAGCCCCAGCCTGCATGCCATGGAGCATGCGTGACATCCCTCGCATGGCTAGCCACCTGGCTGCTCCACAGCTGCCTGGGGCGCAAGGCTCCAGGCCACTGAGCTGAGCACCTGGCCATGTCCGCCTACCAGCCCCAGCACCCAGGCACACCACCCTCCCAGCCTGCCTGGTTGCCGCCTTGGCTGCTCAGGAATGACGTGCACCACGCCACCGTGTTCACTGGCGAGTCCCTGAACCTGTGGCTGGCGCACTGGTGCGACCTGTACGGCGCCATCCTGGTGCTGGCCGTGTCCTGCTTTGCGGTGGGCCTGGCGGAGGAGCTGGGAGCAGCCACTGTGGGACTGGCATTCAGCAACACCATCCAGGTGAGGGCCCCTTGCACTGGGCAACCACACTGGGTGACACCGCCACTGCAACCGCTGCTGCTGATCAACCTGACCTGACCTGACCTGTTCCAGCATACCCTGCCCTGCCACACCACACCGCACCACTAACCCTCACCGCACCACTTGCCCTGGCATGCCCTGCTTTCTGTGCAGATGCTTGTGTTCTACACCTGGTCCGTGCGCTTCCTGGCAGAGTCCCTGTTCAACCTGGCTGCTGTGGAGAAGATCGGCTGGCTGGGTGGGTGGTGGCCGTGCTCCTGCCTGGACAGCAGCCCAGCGCACACCCTGACGAGCACAGGACTGCCCCTGCCTAGTGCTGGCCCCACACCACACCCTGCAGCACCCGGACCAAAACCCATTCCCAGCTGCCCACCCCTGCTGGCCTGCTCGCCTCCCTGCTGCTGCAGCCACCTCCATTCCAGTGGAGGGTGCTGCCAAGGCTGATCAAACCCCGGTTTCCAGCACCTCTACCAGTGGTGGCAAGCCTGACCTGAGCATCGTGGTGTCAGCGGGAGGCAAGCAGGCCAAGTCTGGCACCATGGACGCTGACGGGGCACCCATCAACTGGCCCAGCCGCGGCACCGTGGTGTTTGACAACGTGTGGATGAAATGTGAGTGGCTGGCCCAAGCCCCCACAGGCAGTGGCTGGCCTGAGATGATGCACCTCCAGCTGACCAGCCTGTGTCCCTGCCCCTGTGCTGCCCCTGTGCCAGCTTGCATGCACCCACGACCTCATGGTCAACATTCCCATTGCTGGGCATCAGCCCACGCTCTGCCCACCAGCAGCTTGCTGCCCATGACCTGCAGATGCGCCCACTGCACCCTTTGCCCTCAAGGGCGTCACCTTCTCGCTGGCCCACCATGACAAGGTGAGCACCAGGACAGGGCACTGCTCCCCACCCCACAGGCTACTGCACCCACTGACTGCTAAGCTGCCTGGCTGCTTGGCTGCCCCCCACTGCAGGTTGGCGTGGTGGGTCGCACTGGGTCGGGCAAGAGCACGCTGCTGCTGGCGCTGTACCGCATGTTTGAGCTGGAGAAGGGCAACATCTTCGTGGACGGTGCAAACATCGCCAGCATGACCCTGCGCCGCCTGCGCCGCGGTCTGAGCATCATCCCCCAGGAGCCAGTGGTGTTCAGCGGCACCGTGCGCACCAACCTGGACCCCTTCAGCGAACACACTGATGTGGAGCTGTGGGACGTCATCAAGCAGGTGAGAGCCAGGCCAGGCCAGTGCTGGTGGCAGCAGCAGCCGACAGGGAGTGCAGCCAGGGTCAGGCGCACAGCCAGATACGGCAGCCCCTACCCCTACTGGCCCCTTCCCACTGCTCCCTGCCCCTGCTCCACACTCACAGCTGACCCCCTTCTGCCCTGTCCTGCCCCACAGGCCAGCCTTGAGGAGCAGGTGAAGCGCACAGGCGGCCTGGACGGCCGTGTGGCTGGCACTGGCTCAGGCGCCTGGTCCCTGGGCCAGCAGCAGCTGGTGTGCCTGTCGCGCGCTGCCCTGCGCAAGGTGCGTGTGGCCAACCGGCACTGCTGTTGGTGGTGGATGGCTGTAGGCCCAGGAACAGCGTTGTTGTGCACATCAGCCAGGTTGTGAGGTCCACATCTGCTGTGCTGCTGGTCGAGCTGGCCAGGTGGAGCAGTGGTTGAGCTGAGCCCTGGCTGGTGGCCCTGGTGCTGCAGGTGCCTGTGCTGTGCCTGGACGAGGCCACTGCCGCCATGGACCCGGCCACTGAGCAGGAGGTGCAGGCCGTCATCAAGCGCGTATTCCAGGCACGCACCATCATCACCATTGCGCACCGCCTGGACACCGTGATTGAGTCCGACAAGGTGAGGCCAGCAGCTGCCTAGGCCGTGAGGGGCGGGTGGCAGGGCAAGGCACAGCCGCTGGCAGAGGCATGCGCTGGTCTGCCTGAACCCAGCAGCAGAGGAGGGGCCTGTCAGGCTGAGGTGCTGGAAGCGCTGGTTGCTGGCATTGCGTGCCATTAGGCTGGAGGGCAGTGAGTGCTGGCTTCACAGTGCCCCCTGCCCCCTGCCCTGCCCAGGTGCTGGTGATGGAGGCTGGTGTGCTGAAGGAGAATGCGGAGCCCAGCGCCCTGCTGGCTGACCGGGAGTCCATGTTCAGCAAGCTGGTGGACAAGACTGGCGACGCTGCTGCAGCCGCGCTGCGCCAGATGGCAGCCAACTTCTTTGCGGCACGCCAGGCTGCAGGGCACGGGCGCTGAGCAGGGGCAGTGGACAGCAGCCAGTGAAGGAGGGCAAGAGGCAGCCAGTCGAGCTGTGGCACGCAAGCATGTGGGTTCTGTGATGGAGAGTATGCGATGGGTTAGGTCAGGCCATGGGGCCGACAGCCATGGGTGAGAAGAATTGAAAGAGGCTGGGAGTTTTCACATGCTGGCTGTGAAGCCATGGAGGCAGCAAGAAGAGGGGAGTGTATGTGTAGGTGGGGAAGCTAAAGCTACAGCTAAAACTGGCGAGATGTCCCTACGCTTGTACTGTGCATGCTTGTCCAACACCTGCTGCGGCGCTGGCAGTTGCATGCTGAGCACCTGTGTACCTGCATAGAGTGGCAGGCAGCATCCTTGCATAGCGTGAGCAGATGTGTGAACATTTTGTATGGCAGGAACAGCATCATGCAGCTTGTAGTGTAGAACAATGGATGTATCTGTGAACTTGGATCTGAAGCGTGAGTGAGGTAGCTGGGAGTTGAATGAATGTAACAACACTCTATTCCCTGCCCTAGTCTCAGGCGCCCACAACTTCACGGTGCTGGCTATCGTATTGGCTTACACCGAACGCACAAACCAGCGCAAACCATCGCAGTCCTCTACTATTGTTGGGTTGCTCCGTCTCTTGAAACCGTGTGACACGAGCTGTTGTCTGACAAGCTCTTATCTTGCGTGAGGTCATCCAATGGTGCGAACATACCATCACGCACCAATGCCGAGGTTCAGCCGCGTAGGGGGTTGTATGCCGGAACCTCGAACACTCACTCCTACAATCCTAAAAGCTTAAAGCCCCACCCACCCACAATACAGGCAGAGCTGGACCAGCCCAGCTTCCACCGCATTTGGCCACACCCGCAATGGGCGTCGCCAATAAGTACGCCGCGTCGGACGCGACCGCTGGCTTCTTCAACAAGTATAGCTTCAGGTAGGAGAGTTGTTGGGCCACAGCCACTCCGCAGGGTCGCAAGCCCCGGTCCAGCTCATATAACCCTGGTGCCGGCCGGCAGGTGGATTAATCCCATTGTCTCGGCTGCGCGGAGAGATGATGTGCCAGTGGAGGCCTGCGTGCTGCCACCTGAGCAAACTGCAGACGTGAGTGCCGCGGGAGGGTCATTGGCTCCCTAGGCCGGGGCGCAACCATCGCCGTTGGCAGCGGACATTGTCCTGCAACTTCAGCCGTCAGCCTCAGCGTGCTTCACAGCGTTTGAACCCTACTACTTCCACGAGTCAACCATCTTTTAGGCGACCTGACCTTTTCCGGACCGGGATTTGACAGCTTGTCGCAGCCTTGGGCCTCACCTGGACGCTTGCGCTGCCAACTGACGCAGCCTACGCCGCGATCTGTACGCAGGTGGCTTACGAACGGTTCCGCACCGCCTGGGATGAAGCTGTGGCCAAGGGCAACCCCAAGCTCCGCAAGGTCCTGCAATCAGTGTTTGGCCGGCAGCTGATGCTGGCAGGTGAGGTCCAGGACACAGCCCATCTGCTGGCCGCTGCCTGCATCACACTGCCGCCTGGCACCTCCTGTGCCACACCATCTGCCTGCCCACTTCACCACCTGGTTTCTCTGTGTTTGGCTCTTTTGCCTGAGCCAGCTCTACAGTCTGCCACTGCCACCTCTTGGTGACCATGCCTGCACACCTCTCTCAGCCCTGACTCCCTGAGCCACCCCAGCCTCATGCCTGGTCCTTGTCTGTTATGTCCAGCAAACATCACACACCTTGTGCTGAGGTCCAATGCGCCTGCACCAACGCCCTTGCTCCTGCAGGCCTGTTCAAGCTGCTGTGGTCGGTGTGCGTCATCATGGGTGCCTTCTTCTTCGTTCGCACGCTCCAGTTCCACGTGAACAGGCACCCAGAGTGGAGGGAGCCCTACCAGGGCTGGATCCTGGCTGCAGCCTTCTTCATGGACGGCTACGTGCTGGGTGGGTGCACAGACTGCCTGCCCTCACCACACCTACCTGCCCTGCCCTGCTGAAGCTGGCACCAAGGCTGGCTTGACTGCGCAGCCATTGCACCAGCAAGGCTCGACCCTGCCTGGCCTGCAGGCCGGCCTGCTAGGCTGCCTGCTGACCTGCTTGACCTGCCCTGGTCTGGCCTGGTTGGCTGTGCCTTCCATCCTCGCCGCCCACTCCATATCGCAATATCAGCAAACTGCAAAGCTGCGCCTGGCTGCAGGCATTGCCCTCCAGCGCATGACGTATGGCTGCATGACGGTGGGCGTGTCTGTACGCGCCGCTCTGACCAACGCCATTTGCCGCAAGTCCTTTGCCATGGCCAGCATCACCAAGGAGATGGCCTCGGACGCTGTGTCATTTGTGGCCAGTGACATCACCAAGATCTTCGATGGCATCCAGGCAAGGCTTGGGCGAGGCGTGGGCAAGGGGGTGGTGTGGTATGGAGGTCAGGCACTTAGGCTGCCTAGTACCTGCTGCCAGGTGTGCTGTTGATGGGCTGCTGCTGGCCTGCTGCTACGGCTGCTGCTGCGCTTGCCAGGCCAGGTTTGGGCCTAGCCGCGCACTGGATGCCCTTCACCCTCCTGCCCCTCTGGCCCTGCAGGACATCCACTACCTGTGGACCGCTCCCATTGAGGCGCTGGCCATCCTGACCATTCTGGTGGTGCTGGTCAAGCAGTGGGCGCTGCCTGGCTGGGGTGTGGTGTTCATCGTCATGCCCTGCCAGTACCTGTTTGGCTGGCGCATCATCCTGCACAAGAAGGCCAACGCAGCCAACACTCAGGAGCGCGGCTCCATCTTCCAGGAGCTGCTGCCCGCCATGAAGCTGGTCAAGTGAGCACCACAGCACCCAGCACCGGCTGACTGGCTCACACCCTGGTCACACCTGCCCTGGTCGCCTGGCGATGGTCGCACTGGCCCACCCACCCCTGCCCTGAACACAGCTATCAGTGACCTGAACACAGCTGCAGGCTGCTGGCTGAGTGGCCTGTTGCTGGCTGGTGCTGCCCCTTGCCAGGTACTATGCCTGGGAGCAGTTCTTTGAGAAGACTGTCAGCACAGTGAGTGGCTGCTCCCTACAAAGCCCCTGCCCCTGCCCCTGCCTTCTTGGTCTGGAGCAATTTGTTCTGTGCCTTCATCCGTCTTGGGTGGGCATTGGGTGTCATCTTGCGCCGTGCTGCCTGGTGTGCAGATCCGCAAGCGTGAGCTGGCCATCCAGTTTCGTGTGGCCCTGATCAAGACCATCCAGGTCATGTGAGTGGGTAGCAGCGGACTGGCCATGCTTCCCCTCTACCTGCCCTGCCCTGCTCTGCCTAGCCCTGCCCTGAACTCTCCCACTTGGCCCCTCTGGCCTGCATGAGCATGACACCCAGTGGCCACAGACTGCCTACCATCCTGTGGCTTGACTTGCTGCTGCTGACTGCTGTGCCACGCTCCTTTGTGCCGCAGGATGGTGTTCGGCACCCCACCTGCCACCGCCCTGGTCATCTTCAGCGCTTACGAGCTCAATGTGTCGCGCATCACCAGCACCCTGACCTTCCCCATCCTGTCCCTGTTCAACATCCTCCGCTTCCCCCTGGTGGTGCTGCCCAAGGCCATGCGCGCTGCATCAGATATGCTTGCCTCAATCGACAGGTGAGGTGCTGCTGCCACACGTGCCACCAGTAGCAGCTCCAGCCTGCCAGGTCTTTCAGGCCTTGCTGATGAACAACGAGCTGACTAGGCCTGCCAGCCCCAGCAGTGGACATGCGGCTGCCGCTGCTGCTGGCCTGTGCTTGCCGCAGGGTGGAGGCGTTCCTGCTGGCTGAGGTGCCGGACCGCCAGGCCATGAACCGCACAGCCGGGGTCGCTATTGTGAGTGCAGGATGCAGGCTGCTAGTGCAATCCTGCCCCTGGCCTACCCCTTTCAATGCCTCTTGCAACCACTGCCCTGCCCCTCATCCCTGCCGCTGTGCCTCCCCTGCCCATCCTTGCCTCACCTGGTGGCTGTGCCTGCCTGGCTGCAGCGGGATGCGGAGTTCAAGCACCCCAACAGCACCACCCCATTCACCTTGTCTGTGCCCGAGTTCAGCGTCAAGGCTGGTGAACTGGTGGCTGTCGTGGGGCGTGTGGGTGCTGGCAAGTCGTCCCTCATCTCTGCCATCCTGGGCAACATGGAGAAGCTGCATGGCAGCGCCACATGCGGTGGCCGCGTGGCCTACGTGCCCCAGAACCCCTGGTGCCAGAACCTGACCCTGGTGAGGCACACAGCCAGGTAGCACAGGGCTGCGCAGGGCAGGGCAGGGCAAGGATCTGGGACACAGCTGGGTGTGTGGAGTAGTAGGGCAGGGCAAGGCAAGTGCCTCTGCCATGCTGGACCAATGCCTACGTTTCCTTCCTGCCTGGGTGCTTGCAGCGTGACAGCATCCTGTTTGGCAAGGAGTTCGACCCTGAGGCTTACGATGCCGTCATCCACGCCTGTGCCCTGGAGCTGGACCTGCAGATCCTCCCACAGGGCAACCAGAGCTATGCAGGCCTGCGTGGCATCAACCTCAGCGGTGGTGAGCACGCCTGCCTGCTGCTGGGCCTGGCCTGGCCCCTCCACCCAGCCATATGCTCCCTCCCATCCCCTCCTCTGCAACCACAGGCCTGCCACGTGTGGAGCTCCTTGCTTGACTTCCTGCACTGCAGGCCAGCGCCAGCGCCTGAACGTGGCCCGCGCTGCCTACGCCGACAGCGACCTGGTGCTGCTGGACAACGCCCTGTCCGCTGTGGACCACCACACCGCCCACCACATGTTCAGCCACTGCCTGCGCGGCCTGATGCGCGACAAGGCCGTGGTCATGATCACGCACCAGGTCGAGTTCCTGCCGCAGATGGACAAGGTGGCCATCATGGAGGACGGCCGCATGCTGTACTTTGGACCCTGGAACGAGCGCGCGCGCGAGCTGCTGTCGAGGGTGCTGCCCACCTCGCACCTCCTGGCAGCTGCTGGTGGCGCAGAGCAGCCGCGCGACACGACCAAGAAGGCGCGCCCCGCGACCTCCGGCTCGCTGAACCTGGGCGTGACCGACCTGAAGGGCAGCATGGGCAAGAAGAAGGAGAAGAAGACCGCGCTGACTGTGAACGAGGCCATGCGCACCATGTTAGCCTACTCGCCGGGCTGGGGCACGGTGTTCACCATCACCTTGATCATCTTCCTGGCCTGCCAGACCTCCCGCCAGATCAGCGACTGGTGGCTGCGGCAGTGGACCAGTGACGCGCGCGTGTGGTACCCCAAGAGCGTGATCAGGAGGAACCCAGTGGACGCCGCCACTGACCCGCCCTTCACCAAGCTGTCTGCCGGCCAGGTGGGCTGGAAGTGTAGCTTCAGGAGTGGTGGGCTGGGTGGACAGGGCAGCCCAGGCAGGAGGGCAGCAGCTGTCAAGCAGTGGTGCTGTGCAGCGGAAGGCCAGCCAGGGTCCCATCCAATCTCGGCTGCTGCCCTGCCCCTGGTGTGTGTTACAGGCCTACATCATCACCTACTCCATCCCTGTGCTGTTCTTCGTCTTCTCCATGTTCTTCCGCGGTGCCGGCTTCCACTGGTGGACACACGGCTCCTGCCAGCGCCTGCACGCCCGCGCCGTGCACAAGTGAGGCTGGGCCTGATCCAGGAGGGCAGCAGCAGGAGGGGCCTAGGACCAGGCAGCTGGCAGCTATGCCATGCTACTTGATACCTCTCCCCCTTCAGCTGGAAGTACAGCCTCCAGCTGACCACACTAGCAGTCGCAGTGGCTGTTGCGCCCTTTTCCCTTTCCTTTCCCTTGCTGGTGGCTTATCAGTTACTGCCCCACTCACCCTGCACCCGCAGCACCCTGTATGCCCCGCTGAGCTTTTTCCTGCAAAACCCAGTGGGTGAGCTGCTGCTGGCGTTCACCAAGGACCAGG
This sequence comes from Haematococcus lacustris, assembly GCA_030144725.1. NCBI lineage: Eukaryota > Viridiplantae > Chlorophyta > Chlorophyceae > Chlamydomonadales > Haematococcaceae > Haematococcus > Haematococcus lacustris. Next base: position 1,868,048 of record JASKMD010000029.1, on the reverse strand, counting down.
ACATCATGGACGAGAACCTGGTGGACTCCCTGCACTACCTGGGCATCTATGGTGAGGGCAGCACAAGAACCAGCAGCAGCATCAGCCCACTGCAGCAGCAAGGGTGGTAGGTAGGTTGGTTGGTTGGTTGGTTGGTTGTGTCGTGGCTTGTCAGCCTCGCTGCTGGTGCCCTGGGTGTGGTGGTGCAGGGCTGATCATGTTGTCCACCATCATTACGGTGTCGACCACCATCTACTACTTCTCCGCCTTTGCGGGCGTGCTCATCATCGTGACCCTGATCATGTTGGTGTTCTACCTGCCCGCTGCCACCAAGCTCAAGGCGCACCGCACCACCACAGGAGGTGAGGGCTGTATGACAGCCACAGTTGGCCAGTGCACAAGCAAATCTAGTGGCAGCCTTGTGGTGGGCTGCTGGCGGTGCTGGTAGCCCTGCTGGCACCTGGCCTGCCTGGCATCAAACCCTGCCCTGTGGCCCTGGCCCTGGCCCTGGCATGAGCTGCTCCCTGGCCCTGCCTGCTGAGCAGGAGCGCTGGTGGGCCTGGTGGCTGAGACGCTGGAGGGGCTGTCCGTCATCCAGGCCTTCAACAAGACCGAGTTCTTCATCCAGACTGCCATCCAGCGGTGAGTGGGCGCACCAGCCCCAGCCTGCATGCCATGGAGCATGCGTGACATCCCTCGCATGGCTAGCCACCTGGCTGCTCCACAGCTGCCTGGGGCGCAAGGCTCCAGGCCACTGAGCTGAGCACCTGGCCATGTCCGCCTACCAGCCCCAGCACCCAGGCACACCACCCTCCCAGCCTGCCTATTGCCGCCTTGGCTGCTCAGGAATGACGTGCACCACGCCACCGTGTTCACTGGCGAGTCCCTGAACCTGTGGCTGGCGCACTGGTGCGACCTGTACGGCGCCATCCTGGTGCTGGCTGTGTCCTGCTTTGCGGTGGGCCTGGCGGAGGAGCTGGGAGCAGCCACTGTGGGACTGGCATTCAGCAACACCATCCAGGTGAGGGCCCCTTGCACTGGGCAACCACACTGGGTGACACGCCACTGCAACCGCTGCTGCTGATCAACCTGACCTGACCTGACCTGTTCCAGCATACCCTGCCCTGCCACACCACACCGCACCACTTGCCCTGGCATGCCCTGCTTTCTGTGCAGATGCTTGTGTTCTACACCTGGTCCGTGCGCTTCCTGGCAGAGTCCCTGTTCAACCTGGCTGCTGTGGAGAAGATCGGCTGGCTGGGTGGGTGGTGGCCGTGCTCCTGCCTGGACAGCAGCCCAGCGCACACCCTGACGAGCACAGGACTGCCCCTGCCTAGTGCTGGCCCCACACCACACCCTGCAGCACCCGGACCAAAACCCATTCCCAGCTGCCCACCCCTGCTGGCCTGCTCGCCTCCCTGCTGCTGCAGCCACCTCCATTCCAGTGGAGGGTGCTGCCAAGGCTGATCAAACCCCGGTTTCCAGCACCTCTACCAGTGGTGGCAAGCCTGACCTGAGCATCGTGGTGTCAGCGGGAGGCAAGCAGGCCAAGTCTGGCACCATGGACGCTGACGGGGCACCCATCAACTGGCCCAGCCGCGGCACCGTGGTGTTTGACAACGTGTGGATGAAATGTGAGTGGCTGGCCCAAGCCCCCGCAGGCAGTGGCTGGCCTGAGATGATGCACCTCCAGCTGACCAGCCTGTGTCCCTGCCCCTGTGCTGCCCCTGTGCCAGCTTGCATGCACCCACGACCTCATGGTCAACATTCCCATTGCTGGGCATCAGCCCACGCTCTGCCCACCAGCAGCTTGCTGTCCATGACCTGCAGATGCGCCCACTGCACCCTTTGCCCTCAAGGGCGTCACCTTCTCGCTGGCCCACCATGACAAGGTGAGCACCAGGACAGGGCACTGCTCCCCACCCCACAGGCTACTGCACCCACGGACTGCTGAGCTGCCTGGCTGCCTGACTGCCCCCCACTGCAGGTTGGCGTGGTGGGTCGCACTGGGTCGGGCAAGAGCACGCTGCTGCTGGCGCTGTACCGCATGTTTGAGCTGGAGAAGGGCAACATCTTCGTGGACGGTGCAAACATCGCCAGCATGACCCTGCGCCGCCTGCGCCGCGGTCTGAGCATCATCCCCCAGGAGCCAGTGGTGTTCAGCGGCACCGTGCGCACCAACCTGGACCCCTTCAGCGAGCACACTGATGTGGAGCTGTGGGACGTAATCAAGCAGGTGAGAGCCAGGCCAGGCCAGTGCTGGTGGCAGCAGCAGTCAGGGAGCGCTGCCAGGGTCAGGCGCACAGCCAGATGCGGCAGACCCTACCCCTACTGGCCCCTTCCCACTGCTCCCTGCCCCTGCTCCAAATCCACAGCTGACCCCCTTCTGCCCTGTCCTGCCCCGCAGGCCAGCCTTGAGGAGCAGGTGAAGCGCACAGGCGGCCTGGACGGCCGTGTGGCTGGCACTGGCTCAGGCGCCTGGTCCCTGGGCCAGCAGCAGCTGGTGTGCCTGTCACGCGCTGCCCTGCGCAAGGTGCGTGTGGCCAACCGGCACTGCTGTTGGTGGTGGATGGCTGTTGGCCCAGGAACAGCGCTGGAGTGGACATCAGCGAGGTTGATGTCCACATAGGCTGAGCTGCTGGTCGAGCTGGCCAGGTGGAGCAGTGGTTGAGCTGAGCCCTGGCTGGTGGCCCTGGTGCTGCAGGTGCCTGTGCTGTGCCTGGACGAGGCCACTGCCGCCATGGACCCGGCCACTGAGCAGGAGGTGCAGGCCGTCATCAAGCGCGTATTCCAGGCACGCACCATCATCACCATTGCGCACCGCCTGGACACCGTGATTGAGTCCGACAAGGTGAGGCCAGCAGCTGCCTAGGCCGTGAGGGGCGGGTGGCAGGGCAAGGCACAGCCGCTGGCAGAGGCATGCACTGGTCAACCTGAACCCAGCAGCAGAGGAGGGGCCCGGCAGGCTGTGGTGCTGGAGGCACCGGTTGCTGGCCTTGCGTGCCATTAGGCTGGAGGGCAGTGAGTGCTGGCTTCACAGTGCCCCCTGCCCCCTGCCCTGCCCAGGTGCTGGTGATGGAGGCTGGTGTGCTGAAGGAGAATGCGGAGCCCAGCGCCCTGCTGGCTGACCGGGAGTCCATGTTCAGCAAGCTGGTGGACAAGACTGGCGACGCTGCTGCAGCCGCACTGCGCCAGATGGCAGCCAACTTCTTTGCGGCACGCCAGGCTGCAGGGCATGGGCGCTGAGCAGGGGCAGTGGACAGCAGCCAGTGAAGGAGGACAAGAGGCAGCCAGTCAAGCCGTGACACGCAAGCAAGTGGGTTCTGTGCTGGAGAGTATGCGATGGGTTTTTAGGTCAGGCCATGGGGCTGACAGCCATAGTTGAGGAGAATTGAAAGAGGCTGGGAGCTTTCACATGCTGGCTGTCAAGCCATTGAGGCAGCAAGATTTTGCAACGAGTTTTTCTGTAGCCGAGTGACCCGCTGCTGCTGACCGGCCGGGATCCGGTGATGAGGGGAGTGTACGCTTTAGGTGGGGAGGCTATAGCTACAGCTATAACTGGCGAGATGTTCCTGCGCTTGTACTGTGCATGCTTGTGTCGCCTTTGTACCTGCATAGAATGACATGCAGCATCCTTGCATAGCGTGAGCGAATATGTGTGAACATTTTGTATGGCAGGAACAGCGTCAGGCAACTAATAGTGTAGAACTATCACGGTGTATATCCGTGTTTCCTATTGAATCTTGAAGCGGGAGGGTTGGAGTTGGCAGTTGAATGAATGTAACATCACTATACCCTGACCCACTCTCGGTCATTCCGGGCATACTGTTGTGATAAATCACAGCGACGAGACAGGTTGTCCCGATCCCCGATCCCCGATCCCCGATTAATGTCCCGATCCCCGATCAGCTGTGACACGTCCTGTAGAAATTTAAATATTTTTACTACACTACACTACACGCAGGAGGAGAGACGGCGTGTAGTGTTGCATGAACCCTTTGTTGTCTAGTGTTGCATGAACCCTTTGTTGAACCCTGCCCTCCTGCCCCCTCCCCACCACCACCCCTGCTGCTGCTGCTGCTGTTGTTGCCCGGCGCTGAGCCAAGTGGCTGAGAGCGAGTGGGGGATGGTGCCCACTGCCCCAGCCCCACACCCTGCCCTCCTGCCCCCTCCCCACCACCACCCCTGCTGCTGCTGCTGCTGCTGTTGTTGCCGGCCTTTAAGGGGATGTGGGAACGTAGGCATGCACCTGCAGAGCACACACAGCAAGTGATGCATGGGATGTATTGCTGGGCAATGACATCATCCATGGCATTGCAGTCTGCGGTTATAACTACGCTGTAGTTGCCTGCAATTGTACCTTAGATGAAATCACGGCATGGAGTTGATATGAGCACTATCAGCACACCACACAAGTTTCAGTCAGGATGTCCCAACATGGGGTTGGTAATCTTCATGCAAGTACTCTTTCAATACTGAACCGTTTTCGATAGCGTTCATCACACTGGCAGCTGCGAATTAATGCGCCTCTGCTGGCAAGCGGCGCGTTAACTCTTGCGAGTGAGGCCATGCCGGCGCAAGCGAGCGCGGATACACCTCAGCTGCTCACCATCAATTGTTCTAGTGGTATGTAGCGGCATCAGCGATTGAACTGCGCCTGGCATCGAGCAGGAAGTACAATCAATGTTCAGCCCGCCAGGCTCACTCCGCAAGCCTTTCATTGGTGCAGGCTGCGTCGGAGTGCCATCGTTGGGCAAGTAATAACTCGACATTGTAGCGAAGTGCGAATGGATAGAGGTCTCTCTAGGCAGCCACACAGAAAAGGGGACCCCCTTGCACAAACTGGCATGTGGTGAGCTGACCACTGTGAGTTATTAGACTTTCGAGTTATTACTTTGTTCCTTACTCAACGACACAGTTGTTGGAGAAGAAAGCACGGCATTTCATTGAGTAGGCTTGTGGGAACATACTTTGGCGTGACCCAACTCTGCCTTGCAGGATTTTCTAACCTACTCCGACCGCCCGGACCCTGGCCCCTCGCACCCCCTAGCAGCCCCACCACCTCCCAGCCCCCGCAGAAGCCTCACACCCCCTCCCGCCCCCTCCCAGCCCCCCTACTGCCCCGCCACCCCTTCCCAACCCCCCCCAATCCCCTCCCACCTCCTTCTACCACCTCCCACCTCCTCCCACCTCCTCCCGCCACACCCTCCCCCACCCCCCCCACCCCCTCCCACCTCCTCCCAGCCCCTCCCACCCCCTCCTAGCCCCCTCACTGCCCCGCCAACCCTTCCCACCCCCTCTCAGCCCCTCCCACCCCCGCCGCCCCCTCCCACTGGCAGCAGCACTGGCAGCAGCACTGGCAGCAGCACTGGCAGCAGGCAGCTGGTGCTGGTGCTGCCCCTGACCTGCCCCCCCCTCCTGCTGCACCCCCCTGGCAGCAGCAGGCAGCTGGTGCTGGTGCCGCCCCTGACCTGCCCCCCTCCTGCTGCACCCCCCTGGCAGCAGCAGGCAGCTGGTGCTGGTGCTGCCCCTGGGCTGCCCACCCCTCCATCTGAGCAGCAGGGGGTCAGGGCGGAGCTGGACACAAGCTCGACACGCAAGCGGAGGGCGGGCGGGAGGGATCGGACCCAACATGTCGAGCAAGGTAACGTAGCAATGGCCTACACACCTTCAGTGGTCTTACCGAGTGGCCAGGTAGTAGGTACTACTCACGAAGCGGTCAAGCAATGCAGCAGCCTTGTATACTTCCGAGCATGGGTGGAGGGGCGTCGTTACATCGGTTTGGCGTGCCATGTGCATTGTTTTGACTGCGGCGACTGTCCCTGACTGTTTGCAGAGGCTACTGGGCCATGTCGGTCGCGGCGGTCGGTCGCGGCGAGGCCCGCATGAGCAAAACTGGCATGAATTTGAATGTCAAGATTTGAGCCGCCATAGCACTCAGCACAGTGCACAATATTTAATGTTACAAGCTGCACCGCATAGCTGACAGAGTCCTCTATCCAGGGATGTGCGAAACATAAATAGAAACCACGTGGCTGAGACGCGGCGTCGTTTTGATTACCAGGGGTCGGTTTCCTATCATTTCCTGTCATTTTTTGCTAGTTGGGGTCGCCTGAGTTTCAGTCAGGATGTCCCAACATGGGATTGGTAATCTTCATGCAAGTACTCGCTACAAAGTGCACCGATTTCGATAGCGTTCGTTGCATTGGCATCTGCGACTTACTCCGCATCTACTGGCAGGCGGCGCGTTAATCCTTGCATCAGAGTCCATGCCGGCGCAAGCGAACGCGGACACACCTCAGCTGCTCACTATCGATTGTTCTAGTGGTGAGTAGCGGCACCAATGAGCGAACTGCGCTTGGCATCGAGCCTGAAGTACAATCTATGTTTAGCCCGCCAGGCTCACTCCGCGAGCCTTTCATTGGTGCAGGCGGCGTCGGAAGACCGTCGTGGGGCAAGTTACAGAGCGACATTGCAATATACGCGGAGAATGTGCGTTTCTCTCTAGCCAGTCACGCAGAAAAAGGGACCCCCTTCCACAAACTGGCATGTTGTGAGTTGACCACACTGAATACCTAGATTGTGTCTCTGTAACTTTGTTCCTAACTCAACAACACACCTGTTGGAGAAGAAAGCACGTCATTTCATTGGGAAAGCTTATGGGAACATACATTGGCGTAACCTAACTTTGCCTTGCAGTGCTGACTAGCCCAACCGGACCACCCCATGGCAGCCCCACCCCCTCCCAGCCCCGGCCCCACCCCCTCCCACCCCCTCCCACCCCCTCCCAGCCCCAGCCCCGCCCTCCCACCCACTCCCTCCCCCAGCCCCGCCCTCTCACCCCCTCCCACCCCCTTCCAGCCCCAGCCCCGCCCTCCCAGCCCCTCCCACCCCCAGTCCCACCCCTCCCACCCCCTCCCAGCCCCTCCCACCCCCTCCCACCCCCTCCCCCCTCCCACCTCCCACCCCCTCCCACCCCCTCCCAGCCCCAGCCCCACCCCCTCCCACCCCCTCCCACCCCCTCCCACCCCCAGCCCCGCCCTCCCACCCACTCCCACCCCAAGCCCGCCCTCCCACCCCATACCACTCCCTCCCAGCCCCAAGCCCACCCTCCCACCCCTTGTGCATCCTAGACCAATGGTCCAGGGCCGGCGGCGTGCTCAGCTCCAAGCCCTGTTCAACTCACCAAGGGCTGGCTATCTGCACAGCCCTACCGGCTTGAAAGCCATTGCAACGAGGGCTGAGGCTATTGCCCAGCAGGGCAGGCCGAGAATGCAATGCTAATGACCGAGGCTGAATTGCATCAAGCCATTGAGGAGGTCTTAGTTGCCAACATGCACGACCAAGAGGAGAAGCACAAGCACCTGCAGGCATCACACAGGCAGCAGAGGTTGGAGAACGAGTCTCTTGAGGTTGTGGTCAAGCAACAGGAACTGGCTATGACTACTGCCAAGCGTGCTCACCACCGCCTCGAGGCCCAGCTGCGCAAGTATCAGCGCCGCCCCCAACTAACACGCAAGCAGAGGCAACAACTGCAGATCTTGAAGCAGACATGTGTTTCCATTGAGGTCCTGCGCCGGTGGGCTGACAGCAACTGCAGCCGGCTTGACACGCATGGCAGACCCGCTGGTGGCACAACAGTGCAGCCCACACCGGGGCCGAGCCCACCTGAGCCCACACTGGGGCCGAGCCTACCTGAGCCCTGTGACCTCTTCATCCCCACCCAAGAGGCCTCACCTGGACAGCCAGCAGCAAGGACAGCAGCATACACAGCTCAACAGTGCCTCAGCACAGCCAGGTTGATGATGAAGACACACGTCAGCCGTCGCCGGCTTCCCACATGCCGGCGGCTGTTCATCACAGAGGAGTGTGTGATGGCCAACACTCACCGGCCTGGCGAGCGCACAACTGTGAGCCGGCAACTGCGTGTGGTCTACAAGTACCTGCGGCAAAGAACCCTAGGTAAGCTGGGCTGGGCTGGGCTGGGCTGGGCTGGGCTGGGCTGGGCTGGGCTGGGCTGGGCTGGGCTGGGCTGGGCTGGGCTGGGCTGGGCTGGGCTGGGCTGGGCTGGGCTGGGCTGGGCTGGGCTGGGCTGGGCTGGGCTGGGCTGGGCTGGGCTGGGCTGGGCTGGGCTGGGCTGGGCTGGGCTGGGCTGGGCTGGGCTGGGCTGGGCTGGGCTGGGCTGGGCTGGGCTGGGCTGGGCTGGGCTGGGCTGGGCTGGGCTGGGCTGGGCTGGGCTGGGCTGGGCTGGGCTGGGCTGGGCTGGGCTGGGCTGGGCTGGGCTGGGCTGGGCTGGGCTGGGCTGGGCTGGGCTGGGCTGGGCTGGGCTGGGCTGGGCTGGGCTGGGCTGGGCTGGGCTGGGCTGGGCTGGGCTGGGCTGGGCTGGGCTGGGCTGGGCTGGGCTGGGCTGGGCTGGGCTGGGCTGGGCTGGGCTGGGCTGGGCTGGGCTGGGCTGGGCTGGGCTGGGCTGGGCTGGGCTGGGCTGGGCTGGGCTGGGCTGGGCTGGGCTGGGCTGGGCTGGGCTGGGCTGGGCTGGGCTGGGCTGCGCTGGGCTGGGAGGGGTGGGAAGGATTGGAAGGTGGTGGTGGTAAGCACATGGTGAAGGACAGGGTTCAGCAATGTTGCTCATGCATTGTGCATGCAGATAAGCTACGACAAGCCAAAGCGATCCACGTGCAGTTTGATGGCTGCACATGCAAGAAGCATGGCAAGGTGCTCGTCATCAGAGTGACAGCTGCTGTGGGTGCTGGTTCAGTACCAGGTTCAGTAGCCGCTGGCCAGCATCAGCGCCTCACCGCCCAGATCACAGACGTGTTGGCCATCGTCCCCATCCCTTGTGCCACAGCTGAGGCCCACGTCCAGGTCATCATGCGCGAGCTTGAACGCAATGGTCTGCAGGGCGTCCACATTGCTAGCATGACAGCAGACAGCGCATCTGTCAACATGGGGGGTCACAGCGGAGTGATCGCACAGCTCAGTGATGTGCTCATGTCTTTGCAGAACACAGCCATCCGCGCACAGCCTTGCTACAGCCATGGCCTTCACAACACCCTCCTGGCAGGGTTGACAGCTCTGGGTGCCGGCATCAAGGCAGCAATCGAGGACATAGCCAGCCTCTTGGCTCAGCATTGGGGTGAGCTATGCTTGGCTAGGTCAGGTGCCAAGCCAGAGACTCCTTGTGATACGCGGTGGGCTAGCTACACCACAGCTGCTGCATCGGTGATGCGTGTATGGCGGCTTGCCGGGGAGGCTGTGGCACGTGTGGTGGAGAGCCACAGGGAGCGGTCCCCACCCTGGGCGGTCACGCTTAGTGGCTACTTCAAGGACACCGACCTGCTGCTGAAGATTTGCGTGGTGGCGGTAGTGGGCAGTTCTATGCTTCAGCCGGAGCTCCTGTGGGCAAGTCAGCATGATGGCCTGCATGCTTTTGAGTTGTACCGGCATGTTCAAGCTGTGCAGACCAGCCTGTCACAGACGTGGACCAACAGCTCTCAGCTCCTGTCAGACATGCAAAGCCAGCTGCAACACTTGGTGCCAGCTCAGCAGCGACAGCAACAGGAGCATCAGCTGCTCACCTACCTGCAGGTGCATTGCCGGGCCATGTCAAGCTACTACGAACAGCACGTCCGAATACAGAATGCCGTGCCCGGCCTCTTTGCAGCTCTTGGCAGCTCTGACACTACAACGCGTTGGGAGGCAGCGCAAGAGGTGGTTAGCCATGCAGAGAGGATGCAGCAACAACAGGAAGATCAGCAGCAACAGCAGGAAGTGGAGGGCCAGCAACCGAAGAGGACAGGGCAGCGGCTGCCAATGTGTGACCCCCGTGTGTGGGACGCGCATGGCACATGGGAGAAGCATGAAAAGCAGATCCGTGCCATGGCCGACATGCAAGCGCTGAGTGAGCAGGACCAGCAACAACTGCAAGCGCATCTGGAGGTGTATTACCTTGCCTGCCCAATCTCCAATGCCCCTGTGGAGTCCCTGCTGCAGCTACTCAAGCATGGGACGGGCATGTTCATGGAGCTGCCAGCTCTGCTTGAGCTCATGTCCATGCGTACCCACATCGATGCCATTGACGGCGTGGACGTGCTTGACTTTGCACAGCGGCCGCCAGAGCTACGCAAGGAAGTGCGGCGTGAGGAGGCAGCAGCAGCTATGGCCCAACGGATAGCAAAGGCGGAGATGAAAGCAGCAGCAGCAACTCATAGAGTGGGACAGGTGGTGGTTGATGTGGGGGACCATGAGGGGCAGCATAGACTGTCTGCAGCATATGCTCTGACCTATGATACCTTACCTTCGCTTCCACCAGCAGGAGCTTATGAAGGGGTGGCTGAAGCCCAAGCTGAAGGGTCTTGTCATGGCCCATATCTGCAACACAGTAGCCGCCCTGCATGGCGATGAGCTGGAGGCAGCAACAGGTGCCGGCGCTGGTGCCGCCCCTAACCTGCCCCCCCCTCGTGCTGCACCCCCCTGGCAGCAGCAGGCAGCTGGTGCTGGTGCCGCCCCTGACCTGCCCCCCCCTCCTGCTGCACCCCCCTGGCAGCAGCAGGCAGCTGGTGCTGGTGCTGCCCCTGGGCTGCCCACCCCTCCAGCTGAGCAGCAGGGGGTCAGGGCGGAGCTGGACACAAGCTCGACACGCAAGCGGAGGGCGGGCGGGAGGGATCGGACCCAACATGTCGAGCAAGGTAACGTAGCAATGGCCTACACACCTTCAGTGGTCTTACCGAGTGGCCAGGTAGTAGGTACTACTCACGAAGCGGTCAAGCAATGCAGCAGCCTTGTATACTTCCGAGCATGGGTGGAGGGGCGTCGTTACATCGGTTTGGCGTGCCATGTGCATTGTTTTGACAGCGGCACTGTTTTGACAAGCTACGGGCCCTGTTCCCATGTTTCTAGAATCCCATTTGCTCGCAACCACTGCACTTTTCGGCCGTGTGCAAAAATGGCTGGCGCGATGCGCGGTCTGACCCCACACGGTTCTCCTGCATACCTGTAGCTGCTTGGGGAGCGTCTCAGCAGCGCAAATGGACGACCCGTGGCGACCCAACCGTCGGACCCAACCGCCGAGCATTTCGAATTTGCTGACCCCTTTTGCTGAAGCAATAGCATGCGACCTTAGCATCGCATGCTACAAGGCTTGTACATTACACATAGGTGGCTCCGGCCGCTGCAGCTGAGGAGCTTGACATCTTTGAGATAGGAGCATGGAACCCGCGTAGCCAATATCATTTTGCGCATGACCAAGGCTACAGAGATCGATTACAAGAGGATACAGAGAGCCTCATTGCCGTGGTCTCAACCTCAATGGTTAACTTCGCGGACAGTAGAGGAGTGTGGCGGCGGGCTAGCTGCAACTGAGAGCGATACTGGTTTGGAGGGCGTCAAACCCTCTTCACACACGTTGTTCCCAGGTGGAGTAGTGTGGTAATCTGCCACATTATCCTCTTGACTACAGACCCGGTCATATCCCATCTTTAAGCCATCATATTCAGTCATATGACCAATTCCTCAGCAAGTCATATGATCGGTCGCGCCCTAGCTTCGAGGGGTCCACTTTGGCGGGCGCAAGGAATAATCAAGGGACAGCCCTGACTAGACCTAAGCAGCAAGCGGGTGCAAAAATCGCGGCACGAGGTGGCCTAGTTGGCCCATGCTGGCCCATTCGAACATTTTCTCACGGGTGTCACAGCTGACTGTGGGTCAGCACGAACGACGGCTTCCATGCCATTAACCTGTACGTCACACCCAGGGGGTACAACCAGCACGCCCCTGAGCCTCCCATTCGTGTACCGGTACACACGGGCGCCCCCCAAACTGATGAACTTGGCACTCACTGGCTGGGCCTGGCAAACCACGGCTGCTCAACCAGGGCACTGCGCGCAGGCAGTGGGCGGACATCACAGACGCGGAGGCCAGCAGGTGCAGCGGCCACACCCTGGCCTGGGCTACAAGCGGCTGCGAGACAAGCCTCCCAAGGCCCAGGAGCAGCAGCAGGAGCCTGCTGTGGCACAGTAATGTGTGCCCCCTTTGTTGAGTGCATGTTTTGTCATGCCAACTCTACATCATAGCCCTCGGGTCAGGCAATACTGTAGGTGGTAGGCGGGCTCATGTGCCATGTGCACTGGGTTCACTCCACACAGCCCAATAACACCGTTTTGAGCCGGATCTAGTTAGTGGCTACTAGTGGCTGATAGTGTATGCTAGTAGGTACTTCTGATCCGGCTCAAATGGAGGCCCTAGTTAGGGACAAGGGGGACCAGCGCTTGGATGCAGGATTTGAGTGCAGGATTTGGCCCTGGTGCAGTTCTTGAGCAAGAAGACCAGTATCGGCGGAGGTGGCGGGCGGGCGGGTGCGGGCAAAGGCGCGGCACTGCGGCGTGCCCTATGAAGGACCATGCCGGCCCCAAGTGGCGGCACTAAGTCAGGCTAGACAAGTAAGCCAAAAAAACCACATTTTTCGGAGGGACCTAACTAACTCTATACACCGCCTCACGATGTAAGATTGGCACGCCTTGACGCAGCGCCGCGCACGTTAGCATCGGCTCAGAGGAACAGGCCTATGGTGATTGGCTGGTCCGCGACCCCGTCCAATGTTCGGGGGCCCCGACCAGCACACAACGCCAGGAGCGCTCCATCGCTCTTATTTGCGCCCTAAAGTATGTGCGCTGTCGCAGCGATGTCCTCGGCGATGTCCAGGTGCCTACTGGGTGTCTACAGTGTGTGCTACATGCTGCTTGCTAGAGGCTTGTCTCATGGCCGGGTTGAGGGGGTACGCCGTGATGCTTTGGGCCTGAAACTTCTTCCGCAGCTAGCTGTACCACACACTCACACCCTTGCGCTGACTTGGCCTTAACATGCATCAGCTCGTTCTATGGCGAGTGGTGATGATGGACACACTGTCAAGAGATGTTTATGCATGCCACATGCGCCCAACCCCTTGCAATGAGTACCGGGGAACCGCATCAAGTACATCCATCGATACTATAATTATGCCTGCAAACTGATGCGTGTGCTAGTAGTAATCAGGTAAAACATGGAAAACAGCTAAGATCTGGCCATGCCCGGGGCCTTTTCCCAAAACTGAAGTCGTTTCAGCCCGCCATTATTATAAGTATAGAAGCTACGACCCCTCTCCGCCCATCGGAGCCGTCCGTTTACCTTTTGGTCGATGCCAGCCGCAAAAAGATGGGTTTAAGCCATGACCAGGCGCTCGAAGCGAAGCCAAGCTGGGTCCGCTCGAATGGCCGAGCGAGTAGCCACTGGCCGGGCTCCATGGTCCCGCACTGCTGGCTTCGTCGCGAATCAAGCCCAGGCAAGGCAGCCCAGCCCAGCCCAGCCCAGCCCAGCCCAGCCCAGCCCAGCCCAGCCCAGCCCAGCCCAGCCCAGCCCAGCCCAGCCCAGCCCAGCCCAGCCCAGCCCAGCCCAGCCCAGCCCAGCCCAGCCCAGCCCAGCCCAGCCCAGCCCAGCCCAGCCCAGCCCAGCCCAGCCCAGCCCAGCCCAGCCCAGCCCAGCCCAGCCCAGCCCAGCCCAGCCCAGCCCAGCCCAGCCCAGCCCAGCCCAGCCCAGCCCAGCCCAGCCCAGCCCAGCCCAGCCCAGCCCAGCCCAGCCCAGCTCAACATGCCGTGTTGCTCAGGAGCTAGAGTCAACTGATCACAACACCACCAGTTGGTACAACTACTCGGCTGCTACTTCAGGAAAGTGGTGCTGTTGACATTAGCATTGAAGCCCACACAGTGATGACATCACATCACATCAGCTTGTCCCGGGTTGGAGGCCAGACTTGGCAAATTCCGCAATAGCTACTCGATGTTGTTCATTGGCTTCCTTCCGCTCCACTGTTTCAGTCGCCAAGCTGGCCTTGGCCTGGGCCACCAGTTCCGCAAATGAGGTGCGCGAGTACAACATCTCGAGGGGAAATGTCTGCTGCACTCGATAGTATATTGGAGGTTGCGGAGCTGGAGGCTGTGTCGGTTGCGGGACATTATCAACAGGCATGGCTCCTTAGCTAGGTCGAGCTACCCAGTACAACCGACTGAAGGGACCTGGCCCGCGAGAGAGACGGGCCCCGGCCTTAGACTTAATACGTATGTATGTAGCTACCTACAGCGACCTTATTGCGTGGACACAACTTTAGGCCCAGCCACCCATGTTCAGCCTGCGGGCCTGCGCTTCGACGCCGCTCACTATTTCAGCACGCTGAACCTGACGGTGCAATCGCGGTAGCGAATGGTGGTCTGAATGTGGAGAACAGCATGGTACCCAGTTTTCCCCTTGCTTGTCTAGCCTGACACTAAGCACCCGTTACGATGTTTATATAGCTGAGGCTAGGCTTTTTCAAAACCTCAATGTCGAGCTTCCGCAGCCAGCTGTGCGCGCAGCAGCCCGTGGGTGTGGGTCAGCATACCATTCAGCCAACCATCCGCACAAAGGGCTGCAGGCTTTGGCATCTATTGGGTCCAAGCAATGCGCACAGCTGCGACAGCTGAGCATGCGCCTGACCGTCTGGCTGCGCCCCGCGGTCCCCCGGCACACCGCGCACAGCCACCGAAACCGCGTCCGGTGGAGGCTTCCATGCGGGGTTCCACGGCTGCGAATACTCGTAGCTCGCGGCCACCAACACAGCTGCGTAGCCGGCCTTGCTGGGTGTTGCGATGTGCGCTAGCAGGTCAGGCGCCCCGGGGTACAACACGTTGTCCGCCAGCACCCACGTGCCTGGAACCACCAGACCTGTGTCTTCAGCTAGGAGCAGGTCGGGCAGGTAGCAGTCCTTGCAGTGGTCCTGCGGGGCAGGGCAGGCCAATAACCAGCGTCTGCCAGCCTCGGTCTATCTTAGCTGTAGGCACTGGGCCTGTTGACACGCATGTAGCCATGTGACGTTGGTCGGGCCCTCTTCACATTCACATCTGGTGTTGTGATGTGTGCAGGCTGGACGTGTCCCAGTGCGCACTGCAGCAGTGTTTGTTGGACGAAGACAGCCACGATGGTGCAAGGTCGACATGAGGGGCTATTTGGTGCACTTGTGTATTTTGCCGATGCACTTGTGTATTTTCACACATCCGTGTATTTTTCACGGAAACCCAAATTGCTAGAAAATGCCCCCGCCCGTCGCACTGCGCATCGCGTGATAGCTAAGAAGAAGCGGAAGGGTAGCGACAAGAAACATAAAGGTTCGTGTCCCCAGCCGTGACGTGAGCCCTAGACGTGAGTTAGCGCTGTGAGATAACCCGTCGCTCCTGTTGGTTCCATCGCAGTGTCTCGTTCCTCTCAAGGCAAGCAACGCCAAGAGCATCGGGATGGCTGGACCACGCGTCGACGTAAGGTGACGGCCCCGCCTTATGTGTCCCCGCACTGTGTGCATTGACCCCGCCTTTGTCTTGGCCTGTCAAAATGGCAATTGTGCTTGGTCATGCAGGTCATCAAGGTCCCCGAGGGCGCAGTGCTGCGCGGGTGCAAGAAGACCAGGCGCAAGTTGCGGGAGCACCTCCGGCTGCGGGCTAAGATCCACTCTCAGCTCCGCTTCATCGCCTCTTTGTTTGTCCTGCGTATCTTTCTCACCTGCCCAGTGGGCTACCCTACCCCAGGCTCCCCCAGCGCCCCTCAGCCTCCAGCTGTGCAGCCTCCCCAACCCCTTGATGCTCCCCCCCTACCCCCACTCCCCCAACGGGCCCCTGCCCAGCCTGCCCAGCCTGCTCAGCCTGCCCAGCCTGCCAGCATGGAGTGTGACAATGACTTTGACTCCGAGTCAGACTGTGGCTCAGAGCCAGAGCCACAGTCTGACTACGAGTCAGAGTCAGAGTCAGAACCTAAGCCAGTCGCGCAACCCCCCCAAAGGCGCTGCAGCGCCCGCCTGGCAGCTCTTGCACCCGCAGCACCCACTGGCCCTCCCTTGCCCCTTGACTGCGAGGACCCTGTCATGCTGAGGCAGCTCAAGGACTTCTGCATGTTCTTTGCCAACCCAAACTTCAACACATGCTACAACCAGCTGCAGCGGCGCCTTGGGCGCAACCGCCACCCCATGCTCATGCCAGCCTTTGAGGACCCCAGCAACCAGGCGCTGCTGGCCAAGCTGCAGGAGCTGGGCAGCATCAACCTGGCGGGTTTTCACAACACCGACGCACACTCCATGCAGCTGGCGGTGGCCATGCAGCAGCATTACTCCAATCCAATCCAATGCCAGCCAAGGGCAAGGAGTACCCTGGCCTGGGCTACAAGCGGGTGCGAGACAAGCCCCCCAAGGCCCAGGAGCAGCAACAGCAGCCTGCTGAGGCACGGTAGTGTGTGCCCCCCCTCTTGAGCTGTCATCAGCTTTTGATCAGTGCATGTTTTGTCATGCCAACTCTACATCATAGCCCTCGGGTCAGGCAATACTGTAGGTGGTAGGCGGGCTCATGTGCCATGTGCACTGGGTTTACTCCACACAGCCCAATAACACTGTTTGAGCCGGATCTAGTTAGTGGCTACTAGTGGCTGATAGTGTATGCTAGTAGGTACTTCTGATCCGGCTCAAATGGAGGCCCTAGTGAGGGACAAGGGGGCTGTTTGGTGCAGCATGGTGTTTAATGTGTCAGTGCGTCATAAAAAAGCAAGTTAAACAACACAACAGATGGGCAAACGCAAGCTTAGTGGTCGCCCTACCCTCGCCCGCCCCGATCGCACCTCGAACACCATCTGTGCCGGGCCATACTTCGCGGCCAGGTGTGGCAGCACGTCGCGCGCCAGCCCTTGCTCTATTACGACGCTCTCACGCAGACCGGCATGCTGCAGCACTGCCTCCAAAGCGGCCACGCACTTGGGGTTCGCCTCCACGCACACCAAACGACCCCCGGGGGGCAGCGCCCGGGCAATGCGGGTCGCGCTATAACCCTGCGAGCGACGGGCACAGCTGGGACTCTGCACGGCATCAGCACAACATGACAGCCAGAGCACCTAATACGAGGGTAGGTTCAAGGCGGGGGCCTTGACTGGCTGGCGCCAAACCGGTTTCGAGCTCAGCAGAAGCACCCTCCTTGTCTGCAACGCCTCTTGCACGAAGCTGACAGGTTGCCGGTCATCGTGCTTCTCATCATCCAAATTACACCAGGCTGGCCAGCAAGGGGAAGGGGTGGGGAAGGAGGGAAATTGGGGAGAGAGACAATGGAGGAAGGAGTTGGGACGTGGTGGTAGTGAGGGACATGGTGGGCAGTACGAGGCTGGCGGGATGTGTTGTGTTACAGCCGAACCTGAGCACTCAGCAGAGTATCACACTCCTGCTTGTATCACACTCCTGCAGAAGCCATCTGCTTAGTCGTAGAGATGTTGTGTGAGCCATAATGCGCCATGGGCATCATGGGCCATGAGCAGATCCCGTGGGTATACTTGCATGCTTTTGCGGGTTGCCATGCGTTGCTCTTCAATTGGCAGCTGTTGCAAGAAGTTGGTGGTTGGGCAGTTGACAGTTGAGTGGCTGTGAATGGCTTGAAACCGCCCGTCGCACTGCGCATCGCGTGATGGCTAGAAAGAAGCACAAGAAGGACCCGGGAAAGAAACAGAAAGGTGCGTGACCCTAGCCGACTGTGGGCTACTGTGGGCTACGCGTTGTGTGATAACCCGTCGCTCCTGTTGGTTCCATTGCAGCGTCTCGTTCCTCTCAAGGCAAGCAACGCCAAGAGCGTCGGGATGGCTGGACCACGTGTAGACGTCAGGTGACGGCCCCGCCTTATGTGTCCCCGCACTGTGTGTATTGACCCCGCCTTTGTCTTGGCCTGTCAAAATGGCAACTGTGCTTGGTCATGCAGGTCATCAAGGTCCCCGAGGGCGCAGTGCTGCGCGGCTGCAAGAAGACCAGGCGCAAGCTGCGGGAGCACCTCCGGCTGCGGGCTGAAACCCACTCCCAGCTCCGCATCATCGCCTCGTTGCTGGTGCTCAGAATTTTCCTGACGTGCCTGGTGGGCTACCCTACCCCGGGCTTCCCCAGCGCCCTCAGCCTCCAGATGTGCAGCCCCCCCAACCCCCTGATGCTCCCCCCCTAACCCCCCCTACCCCCACGTGCCCCTGCCCAGCCTACCCCTGCCCAGGCTGCCAGCATGGAGTGTGACATTGACTCTGACTCCGAGTCAGACTGTGGCTCAGAGCCAGAGCCACAGTCTGACTAGGAGTCAGAGTCAGAGTCAGAACCTGAGCCAGTCACGCAGCCCCCCCCAAGGTGCTGCAGCGCCCGCCTGGCAGCCCTTGCACCTGCAGCACCCACTGGCCCTCCCTTGCCCCTTGACTGCGAGGACCCTGTCATGCTGAGGCAGCTCAAGGACTTCTGCATGTTCTTTGCCATCCCCAACTTCAAGACATGCTACAACCAGATGCAGCGGCGCCTTGGGCGCAACCGCCACCCCATGCTCATGCCAGCCTTTGAGGACCCCAGCAACCAGGCGCTTCTCGCCAAGCTGCAGGAGCTGTGCAGCATCAACCTGGCGGGTGACGCCAACACCATCGACGCACACTCCATGCAGCTGGCGGTGGCCATGCAGCAGCATTACTCCAACCCAGGCAAGTGATGCTGGTGACTAGACCAGACCTGACCTGACCTGACCTGACCTGCAGAGCGCATAGTCAAGCTGTACGCCAAGGCAGCCAGGGCCCAGCTAGGCTGGAGCGGGGAGGAGGCGCAGCTGTTCATCAGGATGGCGTGCGGGTATGGCATCAACGCCAAGAGCTCGGAGCTGAAGGCCGCCACCCTGGACAAGGGCCATGTGGCGGACCTGACAGAGGAGGCCAACAAGCACCGTCACCTACTGGGCATGAAGAAGGAAGGCTCCCTGCAGGACACCCTGCCCCTGCCCTGCCGCATGCGCCATGCAGTGCATGTGTGCCGGTGGCTAGAGCGGTGGCAGCAGCCCCACCCCCCCCCTGTGCCAGGGCAAACAAAGCGCGGCAAGAGGCGTGGGGTTGGTCCCCGGACCCTGACCTGCCCACCCCCCTTCACCCTCACCCCCATGGCCAGGGTGGGGGTGCACTTCATCAAGGTGGACAGCAGGGTGCTGCATTGGGTGTGCAGGCAGCTGGGCCTGACCAAGGAAACCCGGTAAGCATTCACCCCAGAGCCAGCACTGAGCCATCACTGGGCCAGGTGGTTCAACACCAAAAAGCTCCGCAACAAGGAGTTTGCTTTCGAGAGGTTGGTGGACACAAATGGTGTCAGCGTGTGGTGTCAGCTGGAGGAGGAGATGGCTGAGCTGTCCATGGAGCGCCACAATCATGCCAATCAGCTGGTGGTGTTCTTTGGTGCAGCTACCATTGGCACTGTGGGTGGGTGGGGTGCTGACGCGGTGCTGCGAGCCTGCTGCAAGGTGGTGTGCAGGCCCAGGGGCGCAGGCCAGCGGCGAGGCAGGGTGGTGCTGGTGGATGAGCACCGCACCAGCCGGGTCAGCTCAGCAGTGAATGGCCAGCAGCCCTGTGAGGTGGAGCTGGACAAACTCAGTGCCACAAGGCCTGCAGGCTGGAAGCCCCCAGAAGGGCAGGTGGAACAGCGCCTGGTGCGCCCAGCCTGGAGCCAGGAGCGTGGCCAGCCAGTGCGGGGCCTGATGTGGTGCCCAGTAGTGGCCCCCCGCCAGCCCCCACAGGCCCCACGCAGCAGCCAGGCAGCCACACAGCCTGCAGCCTCAGAGCCAGGGCCCAACACTCCCCCTCCAGCCAAGCGTAGCAAGCCGGCAGCTGAGCCCACCAAGGGCAAGGGCAAGGGCAAGGCTGCCAAGGCAAAGCCTGCACCACAGCCAGGAAGGTGGCTGGACAGGGACTGCAATGCAGCATTGAACATGCAGCGCATTGGGGAGAGCAGGTGGCGTCCACTCGAGCTGTGCTACTGGCCAGACCAGGGAGCTCTGCCAGCCAAGGGCAAGGAGTACCCTGGCCTGGCTACAAGCGGCTGCGAGACAAGCCTCCCAAGGCCCAGGAGCAGCAACAGCAGCCTGCTGTGGCACAGTAATGTGTGCCCCCTTTGTTGAGCTGTCCTCAGCTTCCAATCAGTGCATGTTTTGTCATGCCAACTCTACACGTTGCCCTGACGGGTCAGGCAATACTGTAGGTGGTAGGCGGCTCATGTGCCATGTGCACTGGGTTCACTCCACACAGCCCAATAACACCGTTTGAGTCGGATCTACTTAGTGGCTGCTAGTGGCTGCTAGTAGGTACTTCTGATCCGGCTCAAATGGAGGCCCTAGTGAGGGACAAGGGGGCTGTGAATGGCTTGGTTGCAACCCCCAGATACAAGCAGTTGCACCCATGGTCGGTAGTTTGACATGCTACTGTCATCCTGGCAGTGAGGCTCGCATTTGGCAAGCACGCCTGGGTAGCCTGCCTCTCGAAAAGCTTGCTGCCCGGCTCAACACACCTGCACACATGCTCCTGCATGCCATACTCCTGCCAGTGATTAGGCAGTGGGTGCTTCGCACTCCTATGTACCCTGATGATGATTGCAATGAGTGTAACATAGCGGGTGTGGCTGGGCAGCCTCTGGCAGAGCACCCCCCTTCCTTCCCCCAGCAGCTGGTGAGGGGGTGTTGGGGGGCGGTGTATGCAGCCAAGCAGCACTGCCGCCAGGGTTGAGCAGGGGAGGGGTTACCCATGCAGAGCCACTCACCACAAAGCTGCCCAGCTCCACCACCAGCTGTGGACGTGCTAGGGCCACAGCAGCTTCCAGGACGGCACCTTTCTCCGGGCCCAGCCTGCAGCCCGGCACTGCTGTGTCTTGCTGTGTTTGCTGCTGCGGTGCCAGCTGGCATGTTTGGTTTCGAATGGGTCAGGGCTATAAGCTACAGTCTTTGGTTGAAGTAAACCAGGCAAGGGCAGTGCAGGTGCAGCGCTGCGTGTGTTGGCAACACGGGGCTTGCAGCCTGGGCCCTGCTTGGCCATGCGTCCTGTGAGGGGTCATGCAAGCCTGGCCCGGCTCAAAGCGCTGTGAGCAACCACGTGCCTGATTTACTGCTGCCAGGCATGTTGACATGCCTGTACATAGGGAACGCCGTGGCGAACTCATCTATTGCCTGGAGCACTGCCTGGGAGTCCCCTGGCGCGGCCCTGTCAGTGATGTAGCGTGTGATGTCTGCAGGCTCTTGGTACGTGTAGCGCGCATACATCTCGGCGGGGGGCAGGGCTTCGGTCAGCTCAATGGGTTTGACTTCACCCCTTGCATAAGGCCGGGGCATCAGCATTGAGGAGGCCAGGAGCGCTGCTGGCAGGGTAAGGAGGCCCGACCTTCGGGAGGCGGCGACACAGGTCTTGTGGCGCTGGACATGCTGGTACGTATTCGTTGGTAGTAAACCAGGCGCGGTGCCAATAATTCCTGGCATAAGAGCGGGAATATATTGCAGACTGCGATTGCTTTAAATTGCAGAACGCTTTTCATTCAACGCAAGCCATTCATGCTCATGCTCTGTGGGATGTAGTACTCCTTACAGTTCATAAACAACACTTCAAAACACAGTGCTCATGGATGCCCCTCGCGTTGTTCCATGGCAACACAGTGGAAATGACCAGATAGAGACAACAGTGGAAATGACCAGATAGAGACAACGCAACTCAACGTCAGCGTGCAGCATGATTATTCATAACGCCCACCTCCAGCCTCAGGTAAGCAAATTGTGTGCCACTCTCTCTGGCAGGCAGTCTCAGCAGGCAGGCAGCTCCTTAAAGGCACAGCAACCACCCACAGCAGGCGGCCCTGTCACACTCACTAACACTTGGCTGGCTTTCCCCGGCCCCCTTAGCTCAAGCATGACAGCCAGCATGTTGTCCCTTAGCGCCACGACAGCCACACACAGCAATGGACCCTGTCACATTCAATACCACTTGCAGGGGCACCCGGCCTCCCACTCATGCTCCATGTGCATGCTTTCATATGACATTGAAGTAGCTACTCTGCTGACATTCACGCAAGGCCAGCTTGCCATTTCCAAGCACAACAGACATGCGCTGCCTCACCACCAAAGCATGGCAGATATGCGCTGCTACAGGCCAGAAGGTGCCGGAAGGTGGTGTGGTGGTGGCTTACGGCCTGTTGAGCTGCACGATATCGTAGTTGAGCTTAGCGGCAATGGTGACCCAGACGAGGGTGGGCAGCATCAGCGTTGCTGCACGGGGGTCCAGCGGGTGGAAGGCCGCCGCACTCGCTGCAGCCATGCATGCACACCACACCGTGACAGGGCAGCACATGGCTGCATGCATGCTGCTGAAATGGCGCCCAGCGGCGGCTGTGGCATGTCAGGTGCCCATTGGTGAGTATGGCATGGCATGAGCAGGCCCTGTGGCTGAGAGGCTGCTGCTGGCACCGGGCTGCTGGCTGCTGACATGCTCTTTGCAGGTAGAGGTGCCACGTCAAGGCAGTCCACCTAGAGTGGCTGTTGCACCTGGTGCTGAGATGAGGCTGGTAGTGATGAGCTGTGGCTTTGCAACCGGTGGCTACACAGGCTCTGAGGCGGGCAGGCGGGATCCTGAGCCAGGCAGCAGCAATGGCAGGAACACCTGCCTCAGCGCTGCCACCCCAGCACACCCCGACCCACACAGCCTGGGCTGTGCAGGCATGGTTGCAATGCTGTCGCACACTAGGGTGCCTACTTGGCTACTTAGGCCAGGCCTGATCTGGGCTGACATGTGCACTGGGCGCTGCCACCATCAGCCCTGCATCTCAGCTGCACTGTGGGCCAAGGAGGTGGCACTGGGGCTGCAGCAAGGCCGGGTACCAGCCTGTCAAAGAAGTGCAGCAGCAGCAGCAGTAGCAGCAGCACAGCAGCAGGAGCACGGCAGCAGCAGCACGGCAACATGCCATCAGTGCCAGGCCCCCACCTGCCACCGAGCCCCAAAACGCGTACATCCAGGGCAGGGAGGGCTGCAGCTTGCGGCGGCCAAAGAACACCTGGCCAGGCAGTGGTCAGCGCTGCAGCTGACAGGCAGGGAGACAAGCAGGACATGCAGTATAAGACTACAGGTGTAAGACTAGGGTATAGGCCACAGTAGCAGGCCCAGGGGCAGCCCTGCTGCTGCACGTCTGTGCACAGGGGAGGAGGGCAGCAGGGGGTGGACTGGTAGCCTGGTGCCGCACGTCAAGGAGCGTGGGACACCCTCCCTGGCCTGCCGCCCCAAGCCTCTAACCTGGTAACCCCTGACATGCACTGCTTGAATGCATATTGTTTGCCATGCCAGTTGATGGGTCAGACGTTTGGGTTGATGGACGGCAGGTAGGGGCGGCCAGTGTCGTTGTCGAAATAGCCTATTGTGCTGATGTTGCCACCACCCAGGTTAGGGTACACAATCTGGATGGGGACCCGTTCATTGTCTGCGTCAAGCAAGGGGTCCCCTGCTGGCTCTGCACCACTTGCTGCCGGCCCCCCTCTGCCTTGGTCCCGCAGGCTGTGTCTGGCGCAGTAGGCCCCACTCTCCACCCACCACATTCCACCAGTTGCCCAGGAACAGGTGTGCCCCAAAGGTCGTCAACGCCACGGCCAGTGCTGGGTGCTTGGCGCTAGACCCTGGACAGGGCAGGGGGGCTGGGGCTGAGCCTGGGGGCGGCAGTGGGGGGGTGCAGGCACCTTGCCTGGTCTGACCTCCCGCTCATGGATGGATGGATTGCCTGGATGGAGTGGGGGGGTGCAGGCACCCTGCCTGGTCTAACCTCCCGCAGAGGGGGCGGGGTTAGGTGGTCGAGTCAAGGGGGTCCCCTGGTGCCCTGTGCCAGCCTGGAGCCAGTGTCTGTGTTCTAGCTTAGGTTGACATGTACCAATACCTTACTACTGTTCTGTATTTCTGCAGCTGTTTTGGGTGGCCCTGTGAAGGGGCCGCTGGGTGCTCTCTGTCAGCCTGGCTGCAGCTCTGTGACACACCCTGGTGATGGTCACCCCACCCCACTGTAGTACCCCACTGTTCCCCACTGTAGTGCTGCCCCACCCCACTGCTGGCCTGGCTGCGACGCAGGCCTACAGGGCCTACACCAGCCCAGCATCTGCACCCTTGCAAGCGCTGCCTGTTTGCAAAGACAGGTGCATGGCTGGTGTATAGTGTGGTTAAGGCTGCACCCACCGGTCATGGTGCCTCCCCTCCAAGCCAGCATAAGGGCCAGGGACTGCATGGCTTTCAGGGGGATCCACACCAGCGGGAAGACATACTGCGGGTGAGGCAGTGCACACACCCCAGTTTAGCTGCCAGCTAGCTACAGCGATCAACATGTTGGCACTGGCGCAGGTAGGCAGGTTCCTTCTTGGCAGTGCAGGTTGCCTGCTAAGCACAGCAAATACATCGCAACATACAGCCCAACATCCTGGCACTGGCATGCAGTGCCTCTCAGGGATGGTGGCCGCATGACTGCAGCGCGGCCTGATGGCCCGGGGGGTGGCCCAGTGAGCAGCAGCAACAGCTGGGCCCATGGCTGATGGCTAAGGGGCCCGGCAGCCAGGAGCAGCACCCACCCCAAAGACCAAAGTGCCAGCAGGACCTCTGCTGATGGGTGGTGATGATATGGGGCACCCTATCCTGGGCAGCCTGGTCAAACCAGGATTAAAACCTGGCCTGTGACCCTCACCCGAGCCCTGACCCTAGCCCCTTACTTACCTGGCCCTTGACCCTGGCCCTGGCCCTACCCTTAGCCCCTTACTCAGTGCGACCCCATCCTGAGGCCTAACAACGGCACATGTTAGTTGCATACTTGCTGCCACACACCCACATTGGGGGGCGTCCAGGTTGGCTTCTTCAGGCTCTTGTACCTGCAGGGTGGTGGTGCATGACCTGGAGCTGGCAGCAGCCTCAACCTAGAAGCACAAGGGCAGGGCTTGGCACAAGCCAGCCAGGACCAACAAGGACAGTGCACGGCAGGACAGCCAGGACAGGCTCAGTCCCCAAAGGCACGAGCTGCACCACTACTGACCTCACACCCAAGTCAACATCTCTCAACATCAACGAAGAGAAGACAAAGGCAGCCGTTGGCATCATCGCGCACCTGCCCTTCAGATATAGCCATGTACCCCCTCCTGCCTCCCTGATGCTTACCAGGTGGGGTCGAAGGTCGGCACCAAACGCTGCACGCCAAACACCACGGCCGCTGATGTCGCGAGCTGAAACTCCGGCCTGCGCGAAAAAAGCGTCGAAGGAATAGCCTTATGACTAGTAGCGGCCTTTTGACGACACGGCCGCAACGGACCTCGACAGTATTGACAGCCCAGCCATGTTAGTGTTGCGCAGCGAACTCGATGTTCCGTGTTCGACGCAGGGGTGTTCGTGCACTTTTGCATGAATATATTTTATTACGGCCAGCTCCTGCGGTGTTTAATGGTGAGGGACACACTGTCACTAGTCACTTGAGTGGTAAGGGAAGCACTGTCACCAGTCACTATTTGTTGTGGAGAAGTGTAGGGGCTCTCCAGGATATCAATGCTATCAGTGATAGAGTCAGGCGTTCCGAACTACCTTAAAACCACCCCCCTGTGATAGGAAGCCCGTATCGCCGCAGCCACTCAGTCAAAAATATATGTAAACAGTGCTTCGAACAGAGGAGACTCATAGCTACGATGTGGCAGACGCAGCAAAAACTATCTCGCTCTCAGCGGTGCTCAGTGCCTGCCCAAAGATCGACACTTGAATTCATGCGGTTTCGCCCCATGCGAGGCGCGCCGCACTAGCACGCTTCGCCACACTGTTGTGAGTGGCACCTGCAACGCGCAGCAGCAGTCGGAACATATTTTGCTTTTGGCATGTGGACGCGACGACGGCAGTCGTGACGACTGGATACCACTATTAGCTTTTGGAGCTGCTGCTGGCGCTAGTGCATTACCGGCTGCTGTGGTGTTGTCTCACCTTGCTTTGCTGCCCTCGACTTGTTAGGTGAAGGTGCCTCACGCTTACGTGACGTGCTTGCCGCTGCCAGCTGTTGCTGCTGCTGAGGGGGTGCACCAGCAGGCACAGCCAGCTCAGGGGTGGTGCCTGCAGGTGTCAGCTGCTGCTGAGGGGGCGCAGCTGCGGCAAGCTTCCCATGGATGTGGGTGCACACGTGGCTCTGAAGCTTGGGTACCCTCCAGCTCGTGTGTACCTCCTGCTTGTGAAACTGGAGGTATGATTGAAGCTGCTTTCCTGTCATCTTCATTGCCTCCTTGACAGTTGTGTGGCCATAATCATGCCCCCCAAAGGCAAGGGCATGGGCCGCTGCAAGCCGCTCTTGGCCCTTGTGTGCTGCATTTGTGATCTGGCGCTCTGCCTTTGCTGACCGCTGTGTTGCAGCTACGGCATCCTCCTTACGCCGCACTTCAGCATGGAGCTGACCCATATGCTGCTGCAAATCATGAACATCCACAGTCTTCATGGCCTCCTTGCGTGTGCGCAGGGACATCAACTGCAGCAGAGCTGGCAGCTCCATGTACCTGCCACCACCATGCTTCAGCAGCTGCAACAAGGACTCCACTGGGGCATTAGAGATGGGGCAGGCAAGGTAGTACTGTTCGAGGTGAAGGCGCAATGCGGGGCTGCCAGCGTCGCCGTTCACAGCCATGGCACGAATGTCAGATGCATATTGACGCCAAGTGCCATAAGGGTCCCCTTGCTGCTGCTGCTGCTGTTGCTGCTGCTGCTGCATCCGCTGCTGCTGCTGCATCCGCTGTTGCCCATCCTCAGGCGGCGGCAGCCGTAGCTCGGCATGATACACCACATCAATCGCCACTTCCATGCGCGTAGCTTGGTCTGGGCTGCCGAGAGCAGCGAAGAGGTGGGGCAAGGCCATTTGAGCCTGCACATGATGCTGGTAGTAAGTCCACATAGCACCACAGTGTTCCTGCAAATAGGTCGCAAGCTGCTGCTTCTGCTGCTCGCGCTGATCTGCTGACACTGCTTCTGCTGCTATGCGCTGGCTATGCAGTTGGGCCCTTTTGGAGTGCCCTTTTGGAGTGCCCTTTTGGAGTGAGTGACATCGCCTCCTGGCTATAAGTAGGTATCAGCAGGTGTTAGTAGATATGAGCCTAGTGGCGCAATGCCTCCGAGGAAGCGGCCCAGCTGGCTGGCTATGCAGCTGGCTATGCAGACCTGCCAGAAGGGGCAATGTGTCCCAGGTCCCCAATTGAGCTAGCACATCCTGGGTGTGGCGGTAGAGCTCAAAAGCGTGCAGGCCGTCATCCTTGCTGGCCCACATGAGCTCGGGCACCAAGAAGCTCTCCTCAACCACTGCCACCACGCTGAGCCTGAGCAGCAAGCTGTTGTCTTGGAGCAGCTGGCTAAGGGTGACAGCCCATGGTGGAGACCGACCCTTCTGCCGCTCAAGCAGCTGTGACACTGCATCTCTCGCATGCGCCTAGACGCGCAGCATGGACACCGTCGAGCTGATGTAGCTGGCCCAGCGTGTGTCACACGGCACTTGGGACTATGCGCCCCATGCTCCCATGCCGAGCGGCACCCAATACTGAGCCAGCAAGCTGGCAATGGATTCAATGGTTGGGCGGATGTCACCACCCAATGCAGCTAGCCCAATCAGCAGTGTGTTGTGTATGCCGTGGCTATAGCAGGGTTAGTGCTATAGCAGGGCTATAGCAGGGTATAGCAGAGATGAGCACTCTTTGCCTTGCTTAATTTCTTCTTCATGGTTTGGGATCGAGAGGTGGGTGGGTGAGTGGCTGAGCGGGGCTACGTGTAACGTGCAGCCTCATAAAGGCGACGTTGGACCGTTTGAACCATATGCAACACTGAGCCGGCCGCGAGGGCACTCGAGCCGCGGGCACTGAGACAGTCGGCCACAAGGCACCACCGTGAGAAGGCTAGGGCTTAGAACGGGGCCCCCTGGAATCGAACCAGTTGTCCTCACAGCTTACGCTGCTAGGCTTTACCTGCCAACTCACACTAATGCGGTGTGATCGGTATCCTGTAGCTGCCTCGGGTTAACCGCGACCGCCCAGACGATACTAAGGGACTACGCGGAGCGCGCCCTTACATTCCTCCCCCCCAAGGGGATGTCCGTTCCGCCTCAGGTTAAACCCGAGACTCGCAAGACCTAGGTCTCACTGGGGTCAGCTACTGGGTACCATGAAGGTAGAGCCAGGTCACAGCTGGGTGTGGTCAGAGACCAACTGTAATAGGGGGAGTGTAACACATAACAGCAGGCTTTGAAAGCACAGAGAGAGAGTGCCACAATGCAGCAGCGCATCAGCATGCATGCATGGGACTTAAGTAAGGTGATGGATGGCATTGTATTCAGCCAAGACCTTGTCACAGTCAGTCAGGTTGGACCTGGGCTCCCAGGTGTTGTGAGTGGAGTCATAACCTTCCCACTGCACCAGGTAGAAACCGGCTTTGTTGTCTTTCACACCCTTGTGGTCAAGCAAACGCTCAACATAGTACACAGGAGTCTCATCCATCCATGTCACAGGAGGTGGCATGAAGCCAACATCAGTGCCAGTGTATGGCTTGATGAGTGACACATGGAAGACAGGGTGCAGACGGCTCATGCTGGCAGGCAGGTCTAGCTTGACAGCAACTGCACCAACCAGAAGCAGGATCTCAAAGGGACCCACATACCTAGGTATGAGCTTGCGAGCCTTCCCAGGCTTAAGCTTGAGATTCTTGGTGCTGAGCAACACCTTCTGGCCCACCTTGTACTCAACGTCACGCCTGGCCTTATTGGCATAGGCAGCCTGACGGGATTGGGCTGCAGCCATGCACTTCCTGGCATTGGCAACAACATCCTGCCACCAACGGGTAAAGGCATGAGCAGAGGGACAACGGCCACCATAAGGCAGGTCACGTAGGCCAAGAGTCACAGGGGACTGACCTGTGTTGACCAGGAAGGGGGTGGACTGGATGGACTCCTGCCACGAGTTGTTGACAGCAAACTCAGCCAAGGCTAAGTAGTCAGGCCAGTCAGATTGAGTAGGTGAGAGTGCCTAAGCATCTCTACTAACACACGGTTATAGCTCTGCCTGGCCATCTGACTCAAGATGATAAGATGATGAGAGGGCAGGCTTAGAGCCACAGCGCCTCAGGATCTCATGCCACAACACACTGGTGAACAGTGAGCCACGGTCAGAGATCAGCTCAGCAGGCATGTCATGCAGCCTATACACATTGTCAATGAACAAATGTGCAAAATGGCATACTTTCATGTCTTCACAGCAGGACACAAAGTGCACCATCTTGCTGAGCCTGTCCACAAAGACACAGATAGCATCATACCCGTGTGACCCAGAGGGTAGCTTGGTAATGAAGTCCATGGACACAGACTCCCAGCGGTAGTCAGGTATAGACAACGGGTTGAGTAGGCCACCTGGCTTCAAGATGGACGCCTTGTCACATTGACAGGCATCACATGTGGACACATAGTACCTGACGTCAGCACGCATTGTGTTACACCAAAACACACGTGACACACGTTCCAGGGTTTTGTTGATGCCCACATGACCTGAATAGACTGCATCATGCATCTCGTGTAAGATGTGATTGCGCAGCTCAGAGTCATTTGGGACCACTACCTTATCCTTACTAGTGAGCCGCCATAGGCCATGTGTGTCCTGGTACATGCTGGACAGATCAGCTTCAGCATTAAACGCAGGGTCAAGCCGGTATCCTTGGATGTGTTGATCAGACAGATCCAAAGGATGGGCAGGAGCCGCAGAAGAAGAAGAAGAAGACTACGCCGGTATTCACCGGCGTGCATTAAGGGAGGAGCAGCCGCCTGGGGCGCGGCCTGCTCCCACCATCAAGCTCGAGAAGTAACCGACCCCCTACCCCCCCCCCTTTCTAGTAGCTCTAAGTCTATAGCTTGTTTTGGCAATGGTGTGGGCTGCTTCTGCTGCATGTCTCGTGAGCTTGTTTGGTAGTTTTGTGGCGTTGGTTTGAGTGATCCCAAGGGCTATGAGGTGTTGACGTGTGTGTGTTTCATAGGTAATACCGCCTATACCCAGTAGGATTGGTCTTATCTCGACCATGTGGCCTATCTTGCGCATGGTGTGTGCCAGTTTTGTGTGTTGGTTCAGGGCCTTGTCCAGTTGCTCCATCCACCTCGAGTCCGCACAGTATTTGATT
Source organism: Haematococcus lacustris (assembly GCA_030144725.1). Taxonomy (NCBI): domain Eukaryota; kingdom Viridiplantae; phylum Chlorophyta; class Chlorophyceae; order Chlamydomonadales; family Haematococcaceae; genus Haematococcus; species Haematococcus lacustris. The sequence goes on along the minus strand of JASKMD010000029.1, from coordinate 1,838,063 downwards.
TCTATGATGGTGATCCGTTTAGTGGCTTTGCCGCGTTTGGCCGTCTTTCTTTGTGGCGCCACCATGATTATGTCCGGTCTGGTAGTGTTTTTGGTCGCTGTTGGTTTCATGCCGAGTGCCCGTAGCGTGGTGTGTAGTGTGTCGTTAGGGAGGTCAAGGTTTTCTCTAGCGCCCTTCTCCCAGCTGCCGGTGTCCGCAAACCGGATGCATCCGCCCAGGGTTCCTTTGCTGATGGCTTTGGCGATGAGGCGGCCAGCTCCGTTGTGCCTTTCTTGCACGAGTGGCAGGGTCTCGCTGCAGCCCGAGAGCAGGTGTGTGGCACTGTCGGCCTCCCCACAGAGGGGGCAGCGGTCGTCTGTCGCCTGCTTCCAGCGCATAGCTAGTTTTTGGTTGTATAGTCCTCCGGTACGGTAGAGTAGGGCGGTCCTTTGCGCGGGGATGGAGATGGTCGCATCGGTCATCACTCTTTCGCCCGCTCCTTTTGCCGCGGCTTTGGTGATATCTTGGGTCATCTGGTAGTAAATGCTGTCTTGGTTGGCGAGGCCTAGCTTGTGCTTGCTGTGCATGTGTGCTCGTACGCTGTGTCGGCAGTCCGGCAGTGGGGCGAGGTTTTCGCCGTCGGTCCCGTTGTTTAGCCAGATACCCCTCTCCTTGGGTGTGGTCGGGTGGTACTCTAGTGTGTTTGCCTTCTCCGGGTGTAGCGCTGCGTGTTTAGCAAGGGCATCAGCGCCTTCGTTGCCGATGATGCCCGAGTGGGCCCGGACCTTGTAGAATTGGGTCGTGACGGGGCTGTCGATGATGAGGGTGGCGATGTCCGTCAGGATGTCGTTGTGTCTATGATTGATGAGGGACATCGGGTTAGCCAGGGCTCGGCGGATCTGATAGAGAGAGCATAGGCTATCGGTGGCGATGCGTCTGGCCCCCGCTTTGAGTGCCGCGTGTATCGCTGTGAGTTCTGCCTTGTTGATGGTGTTGTTTTCTAGGTCGTTCATCGCAATGGTAAGTAGGGCGTTGCTTTCCGGGATATAGACCCCCGCCCCGACGCGCGCCGGGTCTGGCTCGGATGTCTTAATGCAGCTGCCGTCGGTGTACGCTACTGTGGTCCATTCGGTGATGGCCATCCGTGGTAGCGTGGTGGAGTGGTGTGTGAGTTGGTGTTGGCTGCGTGTGTGCCCCAGCGTTGGTAGAGTCCTGTCGAGCGGGAGGCGGAGGTGCTGTTTGTGGCCACTCGGGAGAGTGGCTGGCTGTTTTTGATTGTGGGGTCTGCGAAGGAGAGGGTGTGTCTCCCTGTCCGGGTGTAGGGCAGTGGCTGTGCTAGCCATCCATCCTTGTGGGTTGCCTTTCGTGGTGAGTAGTTGCCCTGCCTCATTCCATATGACGTAGACGAGGAGGGTGGCGTGTTTGCCAAGTTTGGAGCCGTTGGTATTGTTGAGGGGTATGCTGGCCAGGTGCTGGCAGTACTCTGGGTACCGTCTCAAGGTGTCAATGTGCTTGGGGTAAGAGATGCCCTTTTTTCCAGGGATCAACATGATGGTGGCCATGGCCTCCTCCTGGTGTGCTGAGTGTATAGCATGGTTGACGCATTTAAGGGCCACCGCATCATCGGCTGGTACATTCCATGTGGATAGCCCAGTGTGACGTACAAGTAGGCAGTTGTGGTGTGCACCAAAGGCCGTGTCATTGATGTCGGGGCTCCAGTAGGTAGTGGTTTCCGGTCTAACTGTGAGTGGATCAGCCCATCTTTGGACGGTACTTGGAAAGCTTCGTGTGGTGTGTAGGGTGGTGAGGGCTTTGTCTTGTGCCAGTCTCATGGGATGGCGGCTGCTCTGTGTGTCCTGTCTCCTGAGGAGGGCCACCAGTTCTGTGGCCAGGTTGCGTGTGTGTGGTGTGTGTTGTAGCCAAGCGTGTAGGTGTTGGTGTTGTTGTTTGGTTAGAAGGCCTATTGTGCGGCCCGACTCATCGTGAACCGTGACATGTTGCACTAGGTCGTGCTTGGGCATGATGGGCTCTCCCGTGCTGAGGTTCATCGCGGGGGTGGTCATGTGGGGGTGCAGTTGGAGGAAGGTTTCGCATTTGCCCGTCCCGACGATGTCCGTCTGCGGGTTGATGGGGTAAGTGTGGAAGGTGGCCTTCGAGTGAAGGTTGGTGCACCGGGGTAGCCAGGTGTGCGGGTCCGGCAGTCCCTGCCGGGTGTGTGTCGGCAGCTGTGTGTCAGGCCGCGCGTATCTAGCTTCTTGTATCCTCTTATTTTCCTCTTCATAGTCGCTGCGTCGCGCCAGGTAGTCCAGGTGTGCCGTGATGAGAGGTGCCGGTTCGAGGGTGGGGCGCCAGTGAACTCGTATAAGGTCCGAGTGCGCTGATAGACGCATAGTCGTTTTGAACTCGTTGCTACCAAACTTGCATATTGGGCACAGCCAGTGGCCTGGTTCTTTGTGTCCCGACAGGAGGGCTTCCTCAAGGCAGGCTGGGTGGTAGGCCCTCTTGCAGTTGTGGCACGTTGGGCTGTCTCCTCTTGGTAGCCAGCATAGCTCACATGTGCATACGTCTTTAGCCTCTTCCCTGCTGATGGGTTCTATGTGTGAGGGTGTATAGCCTTCTTCTGCACATAGTGGTAATGCCCATTTATCTATGATTGTGGGCTTCCAATGCACCTTGTAGTAGCTTTCTTTGTTGATGCCGTCCCATTGCCAACCATCTATGCTGGTGATGGCCTCTTGGTGGCCGTACATGGCCCCTAGTATGCTGCCTAGGTCCTTGGGTTTACAACGGCAGGCTTTATCCACCTTCCAGCTGGAGAGCCCTGGGAGGTCGAGGCCTATTATGTGCACTATATCCTCCGGGATGGTTTGTATCTGTCTGCCCTCAGTGTTCCGTTTCGTGCCCGCCTTGGGTCGGGCGGGTTTCGTTGGGGGCGATTGGGTTTCCCTGTTCTCTCGCCTTAGCAGCCGGGAGCTACTCTTGATGGCCTCCAGGGCTGCGGGTTGTGTTGCATGTCCGGTCACGTGCGTCGCTTCGGTCGGTGTGGTCTTCTTGGCAGTCGCGTACGCCCTAATATCAGCGTAGCGGTGTTTTGTGTCTTCCTCGACGTCGGTTGGTGCAAGCTCCGTCAGACCCGCGGCCCATGGTTTAATGAGTCTTTGCGCAGCGGGCAGGTCTAGGGTGGTGTCTCGTTTGGCTGCGATGTCTTTCGCTTCTGTTGTGGTTGGGCATCTGTCTTGGGTCGCCATGGTCGTTAGTCTGTTGAGGGCGATATAGTGTTTTTGTTGGACTTTGTTGTGGAAGCGTTCTTTAAGCATCTGTCCTGATATGATGTAGGTATGGCCAGCGATGGTGTGTTGGAGCTCTGTGGCATGTCGGATGCCCAAGCTTTTGAGGCACGTCATGCAAGCACTAACTATGTCGAGTGGAAGGGGGCTGGTATTCTGTGTCATGAGTTGTCCAAGCAGTTTGGTTTCCTTAGGGTAGAGTTCTTGTCCTTCCTGGGTGGCAGTGAGCTGCGCCGTGGTTGCATGTAGGAGTTGTCTGGCTCGTAGAGTGTGTCGCAGCATAATTAACATGCGGTGTCCATGCTTGGCAGCTTGAGCGTAGAGCCAAGTGATCTGTTTGTGTAGCATGCATCTGGTTATGTGGGCATGTGTGGTGTCTGTGGACTGGAGGCTGTGTAGGAGGGCTGTAGTGTTTCTGGTATGGTATTCTTTGGATGTTGAGCTGATGCCAAGACCGAGCTTGTCGATGTCCTCCCTGACAACGGCGTTGGGTGTGCCTAGTGGGAGTCTGAGTTTTTTCTTAACACATTGGTTAATTGCTCTGTCGTAGAGGTCTAGGTCTCCCGGTGTGCATGGGGCTACGCAGAAGCTATAGGCCAGACTGGGGATGATGGCTGTCTTGATGATGTGGATGGCTTGTCTGGCGCTAGCGAATGAGCGTCGTAGTCTTTCTAGCTTTTGTCTGAGTTGTGTCATCATGGCTATGTGTTGTGGTTTCCAGTTGAGCGTCATGGTAAGTAAGACGCCAAGGTAAGTGAAGGGGGAGGTCGGTTTGAGGTAGGTGACAGGTTTCCCTTGTAGCGTTACGGCTTGCAGTTCTCTACGGGCTTGCTTTTCCGCTTCTGCCATGGTGCTGCATCTGCCGGATTGGTGCGCTTTGTGGAGCGCCGCTGTGGCGAGGGTTTTGCTGTGGGATACGATTAGGTGGCCCCAATCCGAGTAGGCGGAGAGCTTGTCTGCCTGACAGCGTAGGTTGCTGATCGAGTTGCATAGGATAGCGATGTCATCTGCGTAGTCGATGCTGCCGATTGTAAATCGCCCGGCGCTGTCGGTTGTGTCGGATGTAAATTTGTACCCCCTCGCTCCTACTTGGAGCCAGCGCAGTAAGGGTTCGATGTAGATGAGGAACAGGAAGGGTGAGAGTGAGTCGCCCTGGATGGTGCCCCGGTCTACAGGTACCGGGTCGGTGGGGCCGTAGGGAGTTCTGAAGCGCGTTGTAGCGCCCGTGTATAGGTCCTTAACTGCGTCGGTCGCGTCGGTGGGGAAGCCTAGGTCATGCATGATCCATAGCAGTTTGTCTTGGCAGGTGGTGTTGAAGGCGCTAGTGAAGTCGACCAGTAGCGCATAGATATCTACTTTGGCTAGCTTGGCGTCTTCGAGGGCCATGACCAGCATTTGGAGCTGTTGTGTGGTGTCCCTATGGGAGCGGAAGCCTGCTTGGCAGTTACTTAACATCCCGTTAGCCTCAGCATACTCGTACAGCGCCTTGGTTATGAGGCTGGTCCAGAGTTTGTAGATGGTATTGGCCAGCCCAACTGGTCTGTAGGCGTTGAGGTCTGTTTCTTGGCCCTTGTCCTTGTAGAGCAGGCAGGTGTCACTAGTTTTCCATGTTGTGGGTGTGCAGCCAGTGGCCCACATGATGATGAACAGTTTGTGTATGGTGTCCCTCATCTCCCATGGCAGCATCTTGATGATCTCGTTTTCAATGCCGTCTGGGCCAGGCGCTTTGCCCCCTGATAGTATGCTGATGCATTCTTGAAATGCTTTGTCCATGATGGCTGTGTGCATCCAGTGTATATTTTGGCAGGTGTGCAACGTGAAGGGGTCCGCGGCTTTGGGGCGGGTCCAGGGGTAACATCTGGTCTGTGTGTTTGTGTAGTGGCCTGTTTTGGGATTCGGCGGCGTGAGCTTTTGTCTATAGGCGGCGGTGATGATCCGGTTGAGATCGGCCGGGGCGGTGCAGATGTTCTTGGTATCGGGGTCGGCTAGTGCCTGCAGTCCTTTGTGGTCGGTGCGAGAGGGGCGCAGTATGTATTTGTTGGCTTTTTTGGGTTGGGTGCTGATGAGGTGTTGCATTCTGAGACGCGCCTGTGCAATGGCAAGTGCGGAGTCGTCGTCATCTAGCTTGTGGATTTGGTCGCGGTAGGAGTTGGTCAGCTGGGCGAGCGCGGCTTGCACGTAATTTTCGGTTGTACCGTCGCCCTGGCGTGCTTGCACCGCCTCCCTTACCTCCGCGTTGATCGTGTCTGTCTCTGGGAGTACGTCGTCGATAGACGGGTGGGCGCTGTTTTGTTTGAATAACATTCTAGCCTTCCGGCTGAGTTCTCTGGTGGTTTTGAGCTTTTTCCCTAGTGCCTGTCTGATCTTGCACATGCTCCTGCGTTGGTAATGCTGGCCTCCTCTGGTCAATGTCTTGGTGTTGCATGTCTGCATGGCAGTTCCCCTGCAGGTTTCCAGGAGCGTTGTGAGCATGGCGGCTGCGGTGTCGACAGCCTCTCTAGCCGGGAGGCCTGCCACTAGTGTCAGGCGTTGTGGTTGTTGTGGGTTGGCCTTGTCTAGTGTGGTCAGGAAGTGGGTAGCGTCTGTGTACATGGGAGCTAGGTATGCTGTCAGTTGTGCATGCAGTTGTGGAGCGCCTGAGCTGGGTTGTTGCACTCCAAGCCGGTATGCTTCCCTATCTTTGTTGGTGATTGGGGTGGTGAGAATGGTGTGGCTGTGTTTTAAGGGTTGATGTGTGGCTGCTAGATCTATGCCCAGTCTGGTAGTGGTGAGTGTGGCGGTGAGCGGTCTGTGGTCGCTGAGGTACGCGTTTGTGTCGACGTGTGTGCGATGCCCAGGGCCTTGTCTCGCGTCGCGCGCCAGGATGGCGTCGATGCGGCTGTTGCAGTGTGGTTGCTGGTAGGTCCAGGCCCGGTCGCCGGGGTCAGCTTCGGATAGGCGCAGCTCTGTGGCGAACTCCCTCATCATGTGGTCTTGTGGGTATTCAGTGTGTTCGGAGCGGTCCTCTGTCCTCATCGTGGCGTTGATATCTCCCGCCAGGATGAGTGAGCCGGGCAGGTGTCCAGTGGCTGCTCGTATGTGTTCTTGCATCTTTCTCCTTAATGGGATCGCGTCGTCGTTGTTCCCTGACGGCCAGTACGTGGCAACGAGTGTGAGTTCCTCGCTTTGCCGTTGGCGGAGGCTTAGGATGACGCATCGGGTGTTTACATCCGCATCTGTACACGGCGGCAGCATGGTGGCTTGCATCTGGATAGCTAGATCGTGTCTGATGCCAATGAGGACCTCACTATGGCCTTCGTGACGGTGGACGGTGTAGTTGGGCATAACCCTCTTCAGCCAGCCAGAGCTAGGTTTGTTGCTCTTGGGTTGGGTCATAGTCTCAGTGAGGATCAAGATGTCCGGGCTATGTCTGAGCACCAGGTTCAGGACCTCGTTTCTAGATCTGCATAGGCCTCTAACATTGAAGGTTGTGAGGGTGATGTGTTGCCTGTTGAGGGTTGCTTGGGGCAGTTCGGTTGTAGGGTTGTTGTGTTGGCTCGTGCGAGGGTCATTGTCCGGCGTGGTTTGTTGTGTCTCGGCTATGGTGGGGTTTAGCCTTGTGGTGTGGGCTCCGGTAGTGGGTTTGCAGAGGTATTGGGACATGAGGGTTTGTGTGTGCGTGTCGTTGCGGTGTGCTTTGGTGGCTCGTACCCGCTTAGCGGACGGGCCAGTGTTGGTATCGACACGCGTGGTGGGTCGGTTGGTACGCGGCTTACCTGAGGGGGCTGGCGGGCGGAGGGTAACAGGGGGAATGTCCCGGCGCTGTCGCGGCCGGGCAGGTTCCTCATGTAATGGAGTGTCCTCTATTGTAGTGCTGCGCTTGGTGTCTAGTGTAGAGTTCTTGTCGGCGTCAATGGTGGTCACGGGCGGTGGGGCGAGTATCTCTCCTTCCTCTATGTGGTTGTTGGTGAGATCAATCGGGTCTGTGTGATCTTGAAAGTGTGCTGCTAATGCTGATGCGGTGGTGGCCTCCAACGGGTCCGCTATCCAGATCTCCCTCCTAACGAACCTTGTGTGTCTCACGTTGCCTGTGCAGATGGTGAGCAAGTTCCCTTGGAGGCGTCCCCAGTCGTTAGGTGTGGAGAGTGGTTTTGGCACCCGGTTGAATGAGTCCAGCTGGTACCAGCCTTGTTGTGTGTGTTTAATGACAGTTGCGTGGTGGTGTGATAGCAAGATAACAGCATCAGTGTGTGTCGCCCCCGTGCTTGCAACAGCTGTAATGATCGCCTCAGGTGTGATACTGTGGGTTGGTAGGTAGGTTGTTGCTGGGTGCAGGTACGTGCGCATCTCATGGTGCTGGCGGTGTAGGTAGTGGTTCAGTGTGTCAGACGAGAACTTGCCTTTCTCGTGGTAGATGTGATCAGTATTGAAGGATCGAATCGTGTGCCCGTCTTCTCGTGCTGCTTGTGCTAGATGTTGTAGGTGCTCGGCTAGTTGCTTGCAGTGTCTGATGACTGCATGGAAATCTATGCATTTCTTTCCCATGGCCATGTTGAATGCATGTACCAGGCAGCATTCTTCGTATTGCCCTTCCATGTAGGGTTGTGCAGGGTTGTGGGTCGGTGTATATGTGGGGCCGGGTGCTGTAGTGTTGCGATCATGGTCGCGTGTTTGTTCCGCATGGCTGATGATGTGGTGAATGCCCTTTTCCTCACACTGGCGTATCTGCTCCCGTGAGCGGATATTAGGCGTGATGACAAAGAGTTGGTGCATAGTCCGCTTGGTTGCAGCAGAAATGTGCAAGAGGGGTGTGGCTGTCGTTTTCAAGGAGTCCAGTAGGTGCCATGCGCCGTTAATGCACTTCATGGCCATGCTGTGGCCTGGCTTTTTGCACAAAAAGGTGTGTGTACCGTATTGGCCAGCAAGGTTCCCTAGGTTATCAGCAGCCCAATCGCTGGGTTGGTTGAGTTGGGCAATGCTCTGCACAGCAAGGCCGTAGTGGGTGCGTAAGTACATCTCAATGACTTCGTCGGAGTAGCCGTCCACTCCTCTTGCCATTAGCCATGCGCCACGCTCGAAGTGATCAGTTAATTTAGGGAGCCTGTTCTCGTAAAAGTTGTCTATGTCTTGCATGGTGACCCATTCATGTCCCGCAGCATTGTTCAGGGAGTAGACCTGGCACGCGGAGCTATCGTTATCTTGCTTAAAGTGCTCGACCTCTGGACCTGGATTAGCTTCAACATCCCCAGCGGCTAGTAAGAGCCAGGCCACGTAGACAGCCCGTGCGGCAGCTATGGGGTTGAAGGTGGAGGTGGTCCAGTTACTTTCACCTATTGTTGTTTGATAGCAGCAGTAGACATGGAGGGTGCTGTTGTATTGGTAGACTGTGTATGGGCGGCCGTTCTTAGCTCCATGTGTGGAGAGGTGGAAAGTGTTAGAGAGCTTACATAGGGAGCTAGAGGCGGCTAGGGTGCCATCCATCCCTGTCATTACATTGTAACCAATGGTTCGTACCGTGGATCTATATGAGCTTAAGCGTTTCTTATGCCGCCTTAGGCACTGTTTCGATTCTTTAACTGTGGGTTTGTTGCCATGTTGGGGGGCTGTGGTAATGATGTAAATACCCATCCCAAAGAGTAAGAGATGGGTCTCCAGGTTCCTTTGTTGTGTGATGACTCTGCCACTGTGGGTGGAGGTACGTTGGGGAGCGGAGCAAGACGTCGCTACTCGGTAATGTTGTGGATTGCACACACTTGATCTGGTTACATGGGCGGCAGTGCAAGCATGTGACATAGTGCCGGACCGGGGTAAAGGGATAATGAGTAATGCAAACCACTCATGGCCTAAATGTAACCGTCCTCCCATGCTATATAATGCTTCAACTGAATGCTCATGTTGAGTGCGTTGTGGATGGCTAGTCTTGATTCCCATGGTATGCATGTCAAGGTCTGGCAGGTGGTGGTAGGGCTGGCAGGAGCCGCAGGATAGTGCACTGAGGTGTCAGATGTAGAGGTGACCAAGTGGACAAAGTCCTTGTTATGGCTTGTATCAGTAGTATCACTCACACAAATTAGCAGCGTCACCTGCGCAGTATCCATGGTTGACTGCTCAGTATCCATAATTGACTGCGCAGTATCCATAAGAATACTGCTCTGTAGGCATGGTGATACTGCTCTGTAATTATTTGGATACTGCCCAGCAAGCATGTGAATACTGCTCTGTATTTATGTGGATACTGCTGTGTAGATATGTGGATACTGCTCTGTAGCCATTGCATACTGCGCATTATAGATGTGGATACCGCTCTGTAATTATGTGAATACTGCTCTGTATATATGTGGATACTGCTATGCATTCACAGGAATTAGCAGCGTCAACTGCGCAGTATCCATGTAGCTACTGCTCAGTATCCATGTGGTTACTAGGCAGTATCCATGTGGCTACTGCTCAGTATCCATGTGGCTACTGCTCAGTATCCATGTGGCTACTACGCAGTATCCATGTGGCTACTGCTCAGTATCCATGTGGCTACTAGGCAGTATCCATGTGGCTACTGCTCAGTATCCATGTGGCTACTAGGCAGTATCCATGTGGCTACTGCTCAGTATCCATGTGGCTACTAGGCAGTATCCATGTGGCTACTGCTCAGTATCCATGTAGCTACTGCTCAGTATCCATGTGGCTACTGCTCAGTATCCATGTGGCTACTGCTCAGTATCCATGTGGCTACTGCTCTGTATCTATGTGGCTACTGCTCTGTATCTATGTGGCTACTGCTCTGTATCCATGTGGCTAATGCTCAGTATCCATGTGGCTACTAGGCAGTATCCATGTGGCTACTGCTCAGTATCCATGTGGCTACTGCTCAGTATCTATGTGGCTTCTGCTCAGTATTCATGTGGCTACTGCTCAGTATCCATGTGGCTACTGCTCAGTATCCATGTGGCTACTGCTCAGTATCCATGTGGCTACTGCTCAGTATCCATGTGGCTACTAGGCAGTATCCATGTGGCTACTGCTCAGTATCCATGTGGCTACTGCTCTGTATCCATGTGGCTACTGCTCTGTATCCATGTGGCTACTGCTCTGTATCCATGTGGCTACTGCTCAGTATCCATGTGGCTACTGCTCTGTATCCATGTGGCTACTGCTCTGTATCCATGTGGCTACTGCTCAGTATCCATGTAGCTACTGCTCAGTATCCATGTGGCTACTGCTCAGTATCCATGTGGCTACTGCTCAGTATCTATGTGGCTACTGCTCAGTATCCATGTAGCTACTGCTCAGTATCCATGTGGCTACTAGGCAGTATCCATGTGGCTACTGCTCAGTATCCATGTGGCTACTGCTCTGTATCCATGTGGCTACTGCTCAGTATCCATGTAGCTACTGCTCAGTATCCATGTGGCTACTGCTCAGTATCCATGTGGCTACTGCTCAGTATCCATGTGGCTACTGCTCTGTATCCATGTGGCTACTGCTCAGTATCCATGTAGCTACTGCTCAGTATCCATGTGGCTACTGCTCAGTATCCATGTGGCTACTGCTCAGTATCCATGTGGCTACTGAGCAGCAGCCATGTGGCTACTGCTCTGCAGCCATGTTGCTACTGCCCTGCAGCTATGTGGCTACTGCGCAGTAGCTACTTGTCTCCTGCTTTCTTACAATTACAACGTTTGTACTACTGTCTATCTTCAGCCGACAACATAGTGCTTTACAATATAGTTCTGACAACGTAGTGCTTTCAATTTAATGCGACTTTGGCTTGACTTGTTCTTTGGCCGTACTCAATTCATGTGTGGTGATAATGCCACTGCCATTTTCCATTGGCATGTGGCAGCTAGGTGTGCAAAGGGTGACTCCTGCGCTTCCTTTACTGGAAGAGTGGTGGGGTGGGGTGGGGTAGGTGGGGAGGCAAGGAGAGGGGAGGAGGGGGTACTAAGGGGAGGAAGGTGGTGGTGGGTGGTGGTGGCAGGATGGCGGGCGGGGCATGGCGGGAGGAGAGATGTGGAGAAGGGAGGGGAGGGTGATCGACTGGAAGGTGGTAGTACATGGTGGTAGCACCTGGTGGGTATGGGAAAGGAGAAGGGGGGTGGGGGGGAGGAAGAAGGTGGGTAAGTGTGACCGTAAAACCTGCAGCAAACACACGGCATGCCAGCGGTGAGGGGAGGCGATAAGGCTGGGTGATAAGGGCCATCAACGAACAAGGAGGTAGCCACTTACCGCTCACTCCATGCTACTCCATGATGACTTCTTAATGGCTCTTACCATGCTCTTACTAACCTCCAAACGCCACTGCATGTGATGATGATGCCCACTGCCATTGTCCAGGGTGGCTCATGCGCTTTAGATGGTGGTGGTGGGTATAGGAAAGGAAAAGGAGGATGGTGATGGTGGGTGGGGGGAAGGAGTACTAAGTGCGACCGTCAGACCTGCAGCAAACACATGGCAAAGCATAGGTGAGACTAGGTAATCAGGGCCACTAATCAGCAAGGGGGTCAGCACTCACCGCTCACTCCATGTTGCTCCTTGCTGCTCCTGTTTCTAGGGCCCTAGCACTAGCTAATCCCTAGCTACCGCTCATGGCTGTTGCTGGGAGACAGGCAGGGAGGCGGGGTTATTGATAAAGAGGAGGCGGGAAGGAAAGGTGGAACCATTAGACCTGCGGCAAGCAAGGGGCGTGGTGACATTTTAGTCGGGACTATTAGCTGCAACACACTATCAGGGAGCTCGCTACTCACCGGCTAGGAACAGGCAAGGTACTCACCGTGATGGGGCAGCAGGCAGGCAGTATATAGGCCCGACCTAACCTGATGCGCAGCTGGGAGAGGAGGGGCTGGGGAGGGGAAGGGCTGGGAGGGGAGGGGCTGGGCAATATCTGCGGCAAGGGTGGGACAATGAAGGAGAGTCAATGAAGGGGTGTCAATGAAGGAGGGCTAAATAATGAGACAATGGAGCAGATAATGGAGTGGGACAACGCCAATGATCAGCAAGGGGTAGCTGCGTGGCGCTGTGTGCACGCGGCTTGCACGCACGCGACTACACCTCGCAAGATTGCCAGGCCGCGTTGGCGGAGTATTGTTGTGGCTAGGTTGCTTGGCTACGTGGCTAGGTTGCGAGGCAGCTACGGGGCTGCCGGCTAGGAGCTTTAGGCCAGACTGCAGGGCTGCATTGTTGCGAAGCAGGCTGGCGGAGTTTTGCTGAGTGGCGAGTTGGTGTGTGGCTGGGTTGCGAGGCAGCTACGGGGTTACCTTGCTCGGAGCTTCAGGCTAGATTGCGGCTGCGTTGTTGGCCGGTTGAGAGGCTAGCTGCGAGGCTGGCTGCGAGGCTGGCTGGGACGTTGGTACCTAGCACACCTTTCTTTGCGCGCTTCAAAAACGGCATCATGGAGTTATGAATAACTTTCCTGAGCCCAGAATCGCGCAGAAACAGCTAGCTCGCCGCAGTCTTGCCTGGGGCCACGGCCCATAGACCACACAGCTCGACTAGCCATCGAGCGCCTCGCGGCAAGGCATCCCCGCAGCTGCCCAGCCTTGCATCCCCGCAAAGAATCCAGGCACCACGCAAAGCATCCTTTCAGGATGATCTGGACTTGCAACCACGCAACCTACGTCTCAGCCAACCTCGCAGCCACACAGATAGCTTCATAGCAAGCGCAGCCCCGCAGCGCTACGCAGCCACCCTCGCCGCCAGCGTCACCAATGCAGCCATGCAACTATCTCTGCTTGTGCAGGTGCGGCAGTGCCATGATGACGACCACCACCTCGTTACCTCCCCCTGCAGGTGGGTTGTGTTGCCTTGTACTAACAAGGTGGTCACATAGGCATAGAGCAGCAACATGTAAGGACACAGCAAGGAGCAAGGAAGAGGAGGAAGAGCAAGGGTCAAATGGTGAGTGGATAGCCCCCTGCCAATAAGTGCCCTGAGTACAACTATTGATAGCATGGCTCTTTCTGCAGGTCTGGTGATTACACCAGGTCTGGTGGTCTACTTCTTCCCTCCCCTCTCAGGAGCAGCGGCTAGGAGGAGCAGCCAGGAGCGGCAGCCAGTGAACAAAGTCAAGAGTTGCCTCCCCTCCCCTCTTGCCTCTCCGTGAGCAGCGAGGAGGCAGCTAGCCCAAGGTGTGAGCAGGTAGGAGACCAGCTTCGGAGGTTACTACGAGCACGGTAAGAGCAAGGCAAGAGCCACCAATAAGTGATCATGGAGCAACATGGAGTGAGCGGTGAGTGCTGACCCCCTTGCTGATTAGTGGCCCTGGTTACCTAGTCTCACCTATGCTTTGCCATGTGTTTGCTGCAGGTCTGACGGTCGCACTTAGTACTCCTTCCCCCCACCCACCATCAACATCCTCCTTTTCCATTCCTATACCCACTCCCTCCCTCCCTCCCACCCTCCTCTCCATCCCGGACCACCACCTCCACTACCGCCATGACTCCTTGACCGTCCCTTGTTCGCTGCTGTTGTGCACAGCTACTGGCATGGTGCCAGGAGCTAGCAGCCAGGCGCTTATACCCTTGGCAGGTGGTGCAGAGCCATATGGCAGGTGGTGCAGAGCCATATGGCAGGTGGTGCAGAGCCATATGGCAGGTAGTGCAGAGCCATATGGCAGGTGGTGCAGAGCCAATACAAGGAGCCAGCAAGGCGCATTGCGCAGCACGGAGCACCAAGGCGTCAGCGGTGAGTGGTTTGCCCTTGCCTTACATTGTCCACTATCATCCAACCCAACCAATAGCGCGCACTGTGTTTGCTTCAGGTCCGATGGTAACTCTCAGTACCTCACCTTTCCCCCTCTCCCTTCTCTTCCCCCCATCCCCCACCCCACCCCACCACACCCTCCTCCTATCCTACTTCCCCCTTCCCCCTCGCCTCCTACCCCCTGACATCTCCATCTGCCCTTCCCTCCCTACCCTTCGTAGCAGCCAAGAGCAGATCTTCTCCTACCTACCTTGGCATCACTACCACCACCTTCCCACCTCTACACACACAAGCTCCCCCTTCCCCCTCTTCTTCCTGACCCTTTCACTCCCAGCTCTCTGCTAGTGAGTGGTTGCTGGTGGCTACCGGTAAGTGGCTAATACTCAGTGCCCAACCTGATCTCCCTACCTCACGTGCACGCCCCTTGGCTGCAGGTCTGATTGGCACCTCTTCTCCCCCACCCCCTATACCACCACCCCCTCCCAGTTTGTTGATACACTTCCCCCTTCCCCAGCCCATGTACAATTTATGACACGGTAAGACTGAGCAACCCCTTTGCCATGACAAGAGTCAGGAGGCTAAGCAACGCTCTGACGTATACCCTTGTCTCACTTGTGCTTAGGTTTGAGTGATAGCAGCAGCCAGGCAGCTTCTTCCCCACCCTCATCCTCATCCTCACCGTCACGTTGGTGGCTCTGGGAGGTGCAGCTGTGGAGCATACCTCCCCCATCCATTTATGTCCCTGACCCTCCCTTGCCCTCCCTCTTACTTGTCAGCCCCCCCTTCCCAACCCTCCTTGCCCCTTCCCCATCCCCAAGGCACAAAGAGGACCATGACACGGTAAGACTGAGCAACCCCTTCGCCATGACTCCTTGACCGTCCCTTGTGCGCTGCTGGTGTGCACAGCTACTCCACACTCACCCTCTCCACACCTCTCCTCGCGCCATGCCCCGCCCACCCTCCCGCCACCACCACCCACCACCACCTCTACCCCCCTTCCCTCCTCCACTCACCCCTCTTCCCCTTGCCTCCCCACCTACCCCACCCCACCCCACCCCTCTGCCCCGGGGGTTGCCCTTGAGACCAGTGCAGGTTGCCCCCCTCCCTCCCTCCCTCCCTCCCACCCTCCTCTACCCTACCCTACCCTACCGAATTCTACCCTACCCTAACCTACACTACACACCTTCCCGTCTGCCTCCCCTCCTGCCTCCCCACCCCGCCATGTCTCCCAAACCTCCTCCCCACTTGCCTCTCCTCTTGCCTCCCCTACCGCCATCCCTCACCTGCCGGCTCGCGCCAAACCGAGTTTAAGGCTGGGCGATAGCTGTCTGTCTGCTGCCCCCCGCTGGTGAGTGCCTCGACATCACCCACACTGTGCTAGAATGCCACGCTTGGTCAATTGCCATGTCCCAGCAGCCAGCAAGGAGCATAAGGCAAGCGTCAGCCACATCCCTAGCAGCAGCTAGGAACAAGGAATGACATGGAGCAACAAGACTCATAAGGCAAGTAGCCACATGGCAACAGAGCAGTAGCAACATGGATACAGAGCAGTAGCCACATGGATACAGAGCAGTAGCCACATGGATATAGAGCAGTAGCCACATGGCAACAGAGCAGTAGCCACATGGATACAGAGCAGTAGCCACATGGATACAGAGCAGTAGCCACATGGATACAGAGCAGTAGCCACATGGATACAGAGCAGTAGCCACATGGATACAGAGCAGTAGCCACATAGATACAGAGCAGTAGCCACATGGATACAGAGCAGTAGCCACATAGATACAGAGCAGTAGCCACATGGATACAGAGCAGTAGCCACATGAATACTGAGCAGTAGCCACATGGATACAGAGCAGTAGCCACATGGATACAGAGCAGTAGCCACATAGATACAGAGCAGTAGCCACATGGCAACAGAGCAGTAGCCACATGGATACAGAGCAGTAGCCACATGGATACAGAGCAGTAGCCACATGGATACAGAGCAGTAGCCACATGGATACAGAGCAGTAGCCACATGGCAACAGAGCAGTAGCCACATGGCAACAGAGCAGTAGCCACATAGATACAGAGCAGTAGCCACATGGATACAGAGCAGTAGCCACATGGATACAGAGCAGTAGCCACATGGCAACAGAGCAGTAGCCACATGGATACAGAGCAGTAGCCACATGGATACAGAGCAGTAGCCACATGGATACAGAGCAGTAGCCACATGGATACAGAGCAGTAGCCACATGGATACAGAGCAGTAGCCACATGGATACAGAGCAGTAGCCACATAGATACAGAGCAGTAGCCACATAGATACTGAGCAGTAGCCACATGGATACAGAGCAGTAGCCACATGGATATAGAGCAGTAGCCACATGGATACAGAGCAGCAGCCACATGGTAACACAGCGGTAGCCACATGGCAACAGAGCAGTAGCCACATGGCTGAAGAGCAGTAGCCACATGGCTGCAGAGCAGAAGCCACTTCACTCACTTACACTTAGGGCCAATGCAAGTGTGCGTCATGTTGTTGTTGCTGCTCATGCTGCCTTCATGTTGGTGATGTTGGTGTGGTGGTGAAAGGGCAGCTGGTCATGATGTCGTTGCCTCTCATATGTTGTCGTTGTTCATGTTATTGATGCTAGTAATTGAGCCTGATGACGTGTGTAAGAGCCACACAGTGAAAGAGCCCAGCCAACAGTAATAGTAAGTATCCCATCATCTGCACCCAGGCAACATGGGTTAAGGTTTACACGGACTTCATCAAGGGCAGGAATAGGCTTGCGGCATCAACAGGAGGTTAACCATCATCATCAGCAATAACCGCTGTCACACCAACCCACACAACACACAGTAGAGAAAAGAAGGAAGAAGAAGAAGAAGAAGACTACTCCGGTATTCACCGGCGTGCATTAAGTGAGAGCTATAGCCTGCTCCCACCATCAAGCCAAAGAAGTGGCGTCCCCCCTACCCTCACCCCCCTTTGGTAGCCCTGCACTCACGATAAATAAGGCCGACGCGAGGGCCTTTTTTGCATCGGAAGGACATTCTGCTCCGATAGAACGATAGAGCGTTGAGTTTAAGGGGGACCTCGCTCTTGAATGAAGTCGTAACTCGCAGCGGTTGCGAAGATACATCGATCCGCGCGCGAGGTACCCCCCCCCTTTTTGGGAATCTGTACAGATGCCCGTCTAATGGGCCCGCCATCTGTACAGATGCATGTCGATGGCCCCAAGGATATGCGGCATCTGTACAGATGCCTTCCTTGCATCTGTACAGATACCTGCTTGTCGGCATCTGTACAGATTGTTTTGGGATATCTGTACAGAGTACGTGAATCTGTACAGATACCCTTGTATAGGTAAATCTGTACAGATAGCATGAAGGTAACATCTGTACAGATTGTAAGAGGTCTATCTGTACAGATGCCGGGGGTATTGAGAGTCTGTACAGATGGCGATAGAAGGTATCTGTACAGATACACCTAGTAATTATCTGTACAGATGCCCGCAAATACAATCTGTACAGATAGCAAGGGTAAAATCTGTACAGATGTTGACAAATTGTATCTGTGCAGATGGCGATAGGTGTATCTGTACAGATGCCGGGGGTATTAATCTGTACAGATGGCGATAATAAGTATCTGTACAGATACGCCAATAATTATCTGTACAGATCCCCGTAAATACAATCTGTACAGATAGCAAGGGTAAAATCTGTACAGATGTTGACAAATCGTATCTGTACAGATGGCGATAGGTGTATCTGTACAGATGCCGGGGTATTTATCTGTACAGATGGCGATAATAAGTATCTGTACAGATACGCCAATAATTATCTGTACAGATGCCCCTAAATTCAATCTGTTCAGATAGCAAGGGTTAAATCTGTACAGATGTCGACAAGTCGTATCTGTACAGATGGCAAGAGGTGTATCTGTACAGATAGCAAGGAGCATCTGTACAGATACCCAAGGGTTTGAATGTCTTACCATATCACGCCCACGCGATCACATTGAGACCTTCAACGATGGCCTTGCTTGGACATCGTAATTCGTAGCAAACCGCCATGCAGCCTCACGCCATGCAGCCTCACGCGTCTCATAGCGTTCGACCTAATCAGTGGCCACGATCAGCAACAATTAGCCTACATCAAGCGCTGTGACTCGCGATTTCGCGATGTGGTCCCTCGCATAAGCCTTCAGCCTCACAGCCATACGCGAATAGTCACAACAAGGAGGCGCAGCTACTAGCTACAGGAAATATGCAGGAGTCGTAGCCAGGAGGCGCAGCAAGAACAACATGGAGCAGCGGAGCGGATGAACACTAAAAGCAAGGGGAGCACGAACAACGACGACAAAGGTGCGATCAGCGCATCCCAATCGGGGGTGCATCATATGTGGCATGCGATGCGTTGCGTGTGCATGTGCAGAGCAAAGTAAGCACCGCAAACTTGGAAAGGTAGCTGTGAGCAACAGCCTTGCGGTGCAACCATGAGCATTAGCCAAGAGTGATTAGGAGCTCTCAACAGCTAGAGGCCACAGCCATCAGCAGCTGCAAGGGGCAGAAGCCACAAGCTGAAGCCAAGAGCAACAGCGAGGAGCAGCTGGCACCGATGGCGAGCCCCAGCCCAGCCCAGCCCAGCCCAGCCCAGCCCAGCCCAGCCCAGCCCAGCCCAGCCCTCTCCGTCACCTCCCCTCCCTACCCCTACCTATCATCTCACATCCCTCACCCCAACCTCACAACTTTGACCGCCTGTCATGACCTTGTTGTTGTTTGCAGGTACTAGTGGCCACACCCATCCCCCTTCCCACCCCCTCCCCCACCCCCACCCCCACCCCCACCCCCACCCCCACCCCCACCCCCACCCCCACCCCCACCCCCACCCCCACCCCCACCCCCACCCCCACCCCCACCCCCACCCCCACCCCCACCCCCTCCTCCATCACCCTACCACAAGAAGCAGGCGCATGGAGCGCAGGAGCAGCCAGGAGTTGCAGCCATGGAGGCGCTGCCAGGTAGGTATAGAAGTGGCGCTGGCAAAGTGTGAGTGGCCAGTCCTTGCACATGAGTGGTCCGATGCCCAGCCTAACCGCAAAGTTGCTCCTTGTTTACTGCAGGTCCCATGGTCAGCCCTCCCCCCTTCCCCCCCCTTCCCCCTTCCCCCTTCCCCCTACCCCCCTTCCCCCCCCTTCCCCTTCCCTACCCTGTCCCACCACCTCCAAGTCTACCACCCCACCTACCTCCCCCCTTCCCCACCCCCGCCCCACGACACACGCTACAGCCCTCTCCCTACCCTACCCTTGGCGTAGCAGCCCTCTCCCTACCCTACCCTTGGCGTAGCAATCTGGAGCGGGCAACACGGAGCGGGCAGCTTGGAGTGGGATCCCGTAGTAGCAGCCCACCCAGCCCACCCTGGCCATGCCATGGACACACACCGCAATGACCCTACCCATCCCTCTCCAAAGGGGACCATAGCTGGATGGTGGAGCACTTGGGTGGTTGTCAGCTCGTGCTTGTTGTGCGACATGGCACGTAAGAGGAGCTTATGAAGTTGCACCCGGTGTAGTACATTACCAAGGAGAGTGTAGCATCACCCTTGTTGTAGCGTCCATACTCGTTGTCATCTTGCCGCCTTGTTGCAATGTTGTTGTGTCGTCATTGTGGTGTGGTGTGGTGTGGTGTGGTGTGTCGTTGTGTTCTTGTGTTGTCACCATGGTGTGGTGTGGTGTTGGTGTTGTTGGTGTTGTTGTTGGTGTTGTTGTTGGTGATTGGTCATTGTTGGTGTTGTATGGTGTTGTCACCTTGTCACCTTATGCGGAGGTGTTGCAAGTCGTTGATGCATCAATGCATATGCTTAGCTTTCCCATAGGGAGGTGTCTCGGGGTGATGATGCACAAAGACATGTGTATATGAGTAGCGTAGTGAGGTGTTGCGAGGTGTTTGAGCGTCAATGCATGTGTTTTGCGGGGGTGTAGCGAGGTGTTGCGAGGTGTTTGAGCGTCAATGCATGTGTTTTGCGGGGGTGTAGTGAGGTGTTGCGAGGTGTTTGAGCGTCAATGCATGTGTTTTGCGGGGGTGTAGCGAGGTGTTGCGAGGTGTTTGAGCGTCAATGCATGTGTTTTGCGGGGGTGTAGCGAGGTGTTGCGAGGTGTTTGAGCGTCAATGCATGTGTTTTGCGGGGGTGTAGCGAGGTGTTGCGGGGTGTTTGGACAAGGAGATATGTAACAAGCGTCTGAACAGATACTCAAACAAGCGTCTGTACAGATAGCAAAACAAGCGTCTGTACAGATAGCGAAGCCAACATCTGTACAGATAGCAAAGCAAGCATCTGTACAGATAGCAAAGAAGCATCTGTACAAATAGCTTAGAGTCATCTGTACAGATAGCATATAGGCATCTGTACAGATAATATGCATGCATCTGTACAGATAGCTTAAAGATGCATCTGTACAGATATTCAAGAAGCTATCTGTACAGATAGCAAGAAGCATCTGTACAGATAGCTTTGCAGACATCTGTACAGATAGCTACCTAGCGAATCTGTACAGATTTAAAATTGAAGAAAATCGCGGCCAAATTACGTCGCAACGGATGCACGGAGTTACGTAAGACTTGTACCGTTCGAACGGCCTTCTACTCTAGTTTTCATAGAGCTATGGTCGGTCCAATCGCGACCGGTCCTTGTTTATCGTGAGTGTGAGTCTGTAGCTTGTCTTAGAAAAGAAGGAAGTTGTGCAACAGAGTTGCGCCAGAACATGGTACACACGCGCAATAACCACAATGGCGTTGCAGGGACACAATAGCAAATGATGTCGTCACCTGAGCAGTCTCCTTAGTGGACAACGAGGTATCCATAGACGACAGCGCAGTATCCATGGTTGACTGAGCAATAATCATGGTTAACTGAGCAGTATATATGGTTGACTGAGCAGTATCCATGGTTGACTGAACAATATCCATGGTTGACTGAGCAGTATCCATGGTTGACTGAGCAGTAATCATGGTTGACTGAGCAGTACATATGGTTAACTGAGCAGTATCCATGGTTGACTGAGCAGTATCCATGGTTGACTGAGCAGTAATCATGGTTGACTGAGCAGTAATTATGGTTGACTGAGCAGTATCCATGGTTGACTGAGCAGTATCCATGGTTGACTGAGCAGTATCCATGGTTGACTGAGCAGTATCCATGGTTGACTGAGCAGTATCCATGGTTGACTGAGCAGTATCCATGGTTGACTGAGCAGTATCCATGGTTGACTGAGCAGTATCCATGGTTGACTGAGCAGTATCCATGGTTGACTGAGCGGTATCCATGGTTGACTGAGCAGTATCCATGGTTGACTGAGCTGTATCCATGGTTGACTGAGCAGTATCTATGGATTACAGCGCAGTATCCATGATAAGCAGCGCAGTATCATAAAAAACAGCGCAGTTACCATGGATACTGCGCAGTTATCGCTGCTAATTCCTGTGAGTGATGTGCAGTAGCTTCTGGAGTTAAGGAGGATTTCGCAGTGACTGCAGCAGGGGCATTGGCCTCAAGGGCACGAGCCACACTAGCTCCCTCCCCCTCACAGGAAAGTTGGGCCCGCCTTCTGGTGGTCATGACACACACAGTGGCACCTTCCTGGAGGCCAGTAGACAACCGGGATAAAGGATCTGCTGGGTTGACAGGCTAGGAATGTACTCCTGCCTAAAGTCAAACCTACCGTACTCTCTCTTTTGATTCGCGTCCGCGAATCGTTTTTTTGGCCTCGCGAAATCGCGAACGAGTAAACAATGTGATTTTTGACTGAATCGCGAAGTGGTCAAACAATTGTTTGACCTGCATAGATATCGATGCGATGGACCGCTTTGTGGTCCGTGGCATTAGTGCTAACGACGCAGCCGAAAATTTGCAACGCCAGGTTGACCAGCACGATGAAATGCTCCATCGAAGGGTTCCCCCTTGCTTACAGAGCAGGTGGCAGGGATCGATGTTCAGTCCATGACAGCCGTCGAGCTGATGGTGGCAGCTCAGCAGTGGTCTGCCATCACAAGAGCGATGCCAACAGCCAAGCCTTCAGTCAAGCCAGCTGCAACAACGGTAGATGGTCCAACCATTCGCAAACGTGGCAGGCCATTGGGCTCTAGGAACAAGCCTAAGCCACCAACAGCACAAGCACAGCGCTAACACTAGCAGCGCCAGCAACAGCAGCGGCGACAACAGCAGCAGCGAAGATGGCAGTGCCAACAACGAGGAGTGGGTAGTTAGCAACTTAGCAGCCGGGGTGGCTGGCTGCAAGAAGTCAGCTGTTGGGGTGGTTGGCCAGGCTAGGGCAGCAGCCGGTGTGGCTGGCCGCACCAGGTCAGCAGCCGGGGTGGCTGGCCGCACCGAGTCAGCTGCTGGGGTCTTCGCCTTGGCCAAAGCTGCGGCATGGGTGACTGCAAGGGCACGCAAGTTTGAGTGTTCAGAGGAGGATGCAGAGGTATGCCGGCACTGCAAGCAGCCACAGGAGCACCATGACTTCATGGGGGAGGTTCAGTGCCCTATCTAGTGCAAAGTCAAGATTTGGTGACTTGGTGCACGGTGACACTACCCTTGCATACTGGCTTTGACTAGGTGACCGGGTAGCTTGACATGGTGACATGTCCAAGAAGTGCTAGAACCATGGAGGATTGACATGGTATGCAAGGTATGGCAGCCTGGAATATTTATAAGCACACCCACATCCTCAGAACTGTGTTTTGCAGCATTTTTTGCATCGGGAAGAAATAAACAATCTTTTTTTTGGGTCGGGAAAGAGTATTTAATTTTATTTTTCGGGGCCTCGCGAATCAAAAGAGATAGTACGGTAGACAGCAGTTCTATCCACCTAGCCTGACGCCTAGACAAAGTCTTTTGTGTAGGCAGTGAAATCAAAGGCTAATGATTGGTGAACAGAGTGAATGGCACACCTTCAAGGTAGCAACGCCATTCTTTTCAGGCAGAGACAAGAGCTAACATCTCTTGCTCACCTGTGGTGTAATTGACCTCACCAGAGGACAACTTCTTGCTGAGATAAGCAAGGGGGTACCCATGTTGCATCAGGACTGCGCCTACTCCTTGGAGTGAGGCATCACAGTACACCTGGAAAGACTGGGTATGATCTGGCAGGCGCAGCATGGGCACGTTAGCCACAGCAGACTTAAGCTCATGGAAGGCAAGACGTTCATGGTCAGGCCAAGAGTGCCATGGGAATGTGGCACTGAGCTCCCCACACAGATCAGTCAAGGGTGCTGAGATGGCACTGAAGCCTTGCACAAACTTGCGAACAAAGTTGGCAGCACCCAAGAATGACTGCAGCTGGGTCAGGGAGGAAGGGAGAGGCCAATCAGCGATTGCTCTCACCTTGTCTAGATCCACTGACATAGCACCAGCTGAGATCACATGGCCAAGGAATTTCAGGGTGAGCTGCATAAACTCACATTTGGACATCTTGGCAAACAACTTGTTAGCACGCAGCAGGTCAAAGACAAGGCGTAGATGTTGCATGTGATCAGGTAAAGACTTAGACATGACCAGTATGTCATCTAGATAGACTAGTGCACACTTTCCCAGAACAGGTGCAAAAGCATCGTTCATGACACGCTGGAAAGTGGCAGGTGCATTGGTCAGGCCAAAGGACAGTACCTTGAATTGGAAATGACCTTCAGGAGTCCTGAAGGCAGTCTTGGGGACGTCCTCAGGGGTGATCCTGATCTGGTGATAACCAGCTTGTAGGTCAAGGGAGGAGAAGACAGAACACCCTGATAACCTGTCAAACAGATCATCAATCCTGGGCAAGGGGTACTGGTCACGTAGTGTAAGCTTGTTGAGTTGACGATAGTCAATGCACATACGAAGCTCACCAGACTTCTTTTGCACAAACAGGATGGGGGCAGCATAGGGAGAGGAGCTGGGCTCAATCATACCTTTGGCCAGGTAGTCCTTGATCTGCTTCTTGAGTTCCTCCTGCTCAGGTTTACTGAGACGGTACATGGGTGTCACAGGTGGACGAGAGTCAGGGACCAGGGGTATGGTATGACCCACAGGACGTTCAGGGGGGTACTAGTGAGTGGCTCAAACACATCACTGTACTCATGGAGGAGAGCTTGGAGCTCAGCTTTAATAGCTGCAGGTATGTGAGGGTTGTCAATGTCACTGGGGATACCAGGACTGGCAGTGGTAGCACCAACAGCCATGACCATTGCAACCACAGCACGGCCTCCATTACGGAGCCACCTGGACGCCTGGGTTGCTGAGATTAACTCAGGCTTGGCTCTGAGAGCATTGATTGAAAAGGCAGGGTTTGGTCTTACAGACGAACAGAACCCAGCACCCTTTGGTACTGCCACAGCAGGACATGGCAGTGTTACAGCAGTCTTGCAACCAGCAGCCAAAGAAAGAGTTTTACTCTCATAAGAAAGGGTGGCCTTGTTGGCAAAAAGCCACTCATCACCCAGAAGCACGTCATAACCTTGCACGAAGCTAGGCATGACAGTCAGCCAGCTTGTAGCACAGTGACCAGGCAGACATAAGTCCACAGTGGCAAACTGCTTGCAGGACAGAGTGGTGTTGTCAGCAAGGGACCACTGTTGTGCTTTGGGGAGAGACATCAGCGGCAGTGCATGCTTCAGAGCAAATGCAGTGCTGATAAAGGAGTGTGTGGCACCAGTGTCACACAAGAAGTGTGCCAGCAGCCAGCAGCCACTGACGAGCTTTGGAGTACAAGCTCTATGACAATGCGTGCTTGACAGCAAAGTCGGTGCCGATCAATGAGTGTGTGGGGTTACAGCATACAGCCAGTCATCACCCAAAAACACATCATACCGCGGTAGGCGGGGCAGCAGGCGGCGGAGCCGTGGGAGCTGCAGGGTAGGCACGGGAAGGGGCGGAGCCACCAGCGCCACCGGCGCGGCCGGAGTGACCAGGCCGGAGTGAGAGTGAGGGCTGCCCGGACGGCGGCGATCTGCGGGCGAACAGCAGCCACAACACTAACACCACCACACTTGCTTGGGGTGACCCCAGAACCAGCAGCAGCTACAATGCCCTTGTGGTTGTGTATGGCTGAAGCCACAGCATCGTCAAGAGTGGGGTGTGCCAAGGACATGAAGTCCTTTGCCACTGGGCCAGTTGGGGGGTGAGGCCCCCCTAAACAGTGACCACAGTCAATGCCATGTTCATGCACCCTTGTACCACACAAAGTGATGGTATTGCTGAAGTTCGTAATGTACTCCTGCAGGGTCACACTTAGAGACATGCACAGCAGCTTAGAGTTGATTAGCTGGCCATGAGCATGGTCAAGGTCAGGCACAAAGTCCTCCCCTACCATCTCAATGAAGTGCTTGCAAAGATAGTCCCATGGGGTATACCCACTGTGTGTCAAGGCATTTGAATACCTGATGGAATTGAACATGAGGATGGCAGTGCAAGGGCAGGATTAAGGTTATTGTTAGCACAGTGCACCTCTAGATCCTTAAGGAAGGTGACTGCACGTTTACCCTGAGCAAGGCTGTTATCAGACCGACGCTCAACAAGGGGCAAGCCCCTGTGGGGGTGCACCACAGCGTCAGGTGCCAAAGGCACAGCAGCAGGTGGGAGTGGGGCAGAGCCACCAGCTAGCCCAGCATACTTCTGACGGATTGCAGCAATAGATGCTGATGGCTTGGGGACAGGCCTACTAGGGCTCTGTCCTATGGGAGTCCAGCCAGAGGCAGGAGCACCCTGGGCCACTGTGGCGTGTGCAGCAGTGTATGCAGCACGTGCAACAGATGCAGCAGCAGCAGTAGTGCATGGAGCATTGTGCACAGCAGGTTGGGCAGCAGGCTGGGCAGCAGAGGCACCATTACCTTCATGGTTCGCAGCATAAGCATGGTGACCTGTAGACCCACCTGCAGGCTGGGGACCAGCTACCTGCAGAACAGCAGTCTGGTGTGCAACAGCAGCAACACCGTGCACAGCTGGCTGGGCAGCAGGCTGAGCAGCAGGCTGGGCAGCAAAGGTGCCATTGCCTATAGGGGCTGCAACAGATGCATGGGGACATGTA
This sequence comes from Haematococcus lacustris, assembly GCA_030144725.1. Lineage (NCBI taxonomy): Eukaryota > Viridiplantae > Chlorophyta > Chlorophyceae > Chlamydomonadales > Haematococcaceae > Haematococcus > Haematococcus lacustris. The sequence continues at coordinate 1,812,074 of JASKMD010000029.1, read as the reverse complement.
GACCCACCTGCAGGCTGGGGACCAGATACCTGCAGAACAGCAGACTGGTGTGCAACAGCAGCAACACCGTGCACAGCTGGCTGGGCAGCAGGCTGAGCAGCAAAGGTGCCATGGCCTATAAGGGCTGCAACAGAAGCATGGGGACATGTAGACCCACCTGCAGGCTGGGAACCAGCCTCCTGCAAGCAAGCGGACTGGGGTACACCAGCATTAGCAGCAGGTCGACGAACAGTGAAACATTGCATGTCGAAGATGCTAGCCACAGTATTGCAAGGCTGCATTTCTGCCTGCATGGAGGGCTGAGCCCGGCTGGGGCGCAAGAGCAAAAGCATTAGCGCGACTTACCCCAGCAGCAACGGCTTCAGCAGCGGCAACGGCAACGGCTTCTGCGTGGATAGCGGCCAGGAGGTCCTGGCGGGCCAGGAGGCCGGCCGGAGCTACTCACTAGGCACGTCCCGCTCGCCAGCTTTGTCGCCACTGTCACGCTCGCCTGCAAGGTCGACATTCCCTACAATGCACTGGCCCGCTCATAGAGAGACTCCAGATATGCCTTATTCTCGGCCCCATTTCGGCGAACTCGATGCTTTGTGTGTTCCGAGGTTTTGTTTAAGAGCGCTTAGCGCGAGCCTAATCCTCTGCAGTGACTGTGTAAGCCACGCGAACACTTCGAACCATCTTTTACATGGTCGAGGCGGAGAGTTTACAGTAAATGGCTTATCGGTCGGAAACCACTTGTAACGTGCAGCCTCATAAAGGCGACGTTGGACCGTTTGAACCATATGCAACACTGAGCCGGCCGCGAGGGCACTCGAGCCGCGGGCACTGAGACAGTCGGCCACAAGGCACCACCGTGAGAAGGCTAGGGCTTAGAACGGGGCCCCCTGGAATCGAACCAGTTGTCCTCACAGCTTACGCTGCTAGGCTTTACCTGCCAACTCACACTAATGCGGTGTGATCGGTATCCTGTAGCTGCCTCGGGTTAACCGCGACCGCCCAGACGATACTAAGGGACTACGCGGAGCGCGCCCTTACACTACGGGCTTGGCTCGGTGGTCAGGGTGATGGGGGGTAATGGATACGGAGATGGGTGAAGGAGAGGTAGGGGGATGAAGGATAGGTAGGGAGCAGGACTCAGGAGGCTGATGGCAGGCTGGGAGGAGGGGCTACTGGGAGCTGGGCGGGGTAGACGAGGTTGGGAGATGGTGGGTTAGGCTGTGTTGGTGGTGGCCACGTGGCGGAGTGGTAAGCCAAGCTCAGTCGGCTCCTCGTGCACCTGTAGCCATCAGCATGTGTACCTTGTAAGCGGTCCATCTTGTCACATACAAACCCAATGATTGAGTTGCATAGTGCCATGGACGCGTTAATGAGTATGCTACAAATGGCATGTGTGAGGTCAGGCTGTTTGATCAATGGTCCAAAACATAAAGCGGATCATAGCTGGAGGGGGTGACTAGTCCCTACTGTGCCGCCCACCATTACAGCGATACAGCGCTGCCACACACAAACTCGGGTTCCTTCACATCCTCGCCAAGCGGCCTGCACCAACAGGAAGCTCGCGCAGCCATGTTTGCCGGACTTCAGTGGTGTGCGCCACCGACATGTCGTGCATCGCTAACGGGTAGCCAAGGACGTAGCTTACCAGTGTAGCTAACCACGGTCTGCGATTGGGACACATCCGGGGTCACATGTGGCTGCCCGCATCGAATGACTCCGATGGCAATTCCCGTCTTACATATAACGCGCATTACCACATTGCAGCAGACGCAACAAACGTTACGTAGTAGATAACGACAAAACCGCCAGTGCTAAAGGGTTTAAACACGCGAGGCCGAGCACCGGCGCCTCAGCCAGCGGCCGCGTCGCTACGCTCCGGCCGCGGCCGCTGGCTTTGTCTAGTGTATCTTATCTAGTGTAGTGGCGTTTTCAAAGCGTTCAAGCTTTAGCCAGCGCGGCGGAGCCGCGCTGGCTCTGTCTCTCACATCTGGTGTGACTTGTGTAATGCTGACCGCCGCGCATCTATTCCCTGCTGTCTTTGTTCGATGTCCGAGCATATCTCGCCTGCATGATGCCTACGATGACGAAGACTGTGATCGCGACGGTGGTTGCCCTGTTTACAAGTCCCCTCCGCTACTAACAGCCACAAACAAGTCCCCTCCCCTATTAAAAACCACAAGTTTGGTTTGTGGCTGTTAGTAGGGGAGGGGCCGCGTACTACACGTTTTAAGGATAGGGCTGCTAACGTTGTTAAACGCGTGAAAACGCCACTACATCAAATTGTTGGGATGCACTTGCATGAAGATTACCAACCCCATGTTGGGAACGCCTGAGATAGAGATCAGTGTTTTTTCTGTTTTGCCCTGATGCATGATTTAGTAAAATGATGATGTTGAAGATGATGAAGTAAAAACACATTGTTCATTTTTGTGAAGCTCAGAAGCGACCATTTCATAGCGAACGCATTGCATAGCGAACGCTATACATAGCGCAACAGAAACACGGATAGAGATACAGCGTATGGCTGCTGCGATAAAAGTGCGATCATAGCTGCTTAGAAAAATTACAGAAAGGCCTAAACTGGGTCAGCCCAAATCAGGCGACCCCAACTAACAAAAAATGACAGGAAATGATAGGAAACCGACCCCTGGTAATCAAAACGACGCCGCGTCTCAGCCACGTGGTTTTTATTTCTGTTTCGCACATCACTGGATAGAGGACTCCGTCAGCTATGCGGTGCAGCTTGTATTATTAAATACTGTGCACTGTGCTGAGTGCTTTGGCGGCTCAAATCTTCACATTTTAAATCATGCTTGTAATGCTCATGCGGGCCTCGCCGCGATCGACCGCCGCGACCGACGTGGCCCAGTAGCCTCTGCAAACAGTCAGGGACAGTCGCCGCAGTCAAAACAATGCACATGGCACGTCAAACCGATGTAACCGCGCCACTCCACACACGCACATAAATGTACAAGGCTGCTGCATTGCTTGACCGCTTCGTGAGTAGTTCCTACTTCCTGGCCACTCTGTGTCCCGGCCATGCAAGGTGTGTACGCCATGCAAGGTGTGTACGCCATTGCTACGTTACCTTGCTCGACATGTTGGGTCCGATCCCTCCCGCCCGCCCTCCGCTTGCGTGTTGAGCTTGTGTCCAGCTCCGCCCTGACCCCTTGCTGCTCAGATGGAGGGGTGGGCATCCCAGGGGCGGCACCAGCGCCAGCTGCCAGCTGCTGCCAGGGGGGGCAAGCAGGAGGGGTGGGCATCCCAGGGGCGGCACCAGCGCCAGCTGCCAGCTGCTGCCAGGGGGGGGCAGCAGGAGGGGTGGGCATCCCAGGGGCGGCACCAGCGCCAGCTGCCAGCTGCTGCCAGGGTAATTGTTGGCCACCACACACTGCTCTGTGATGAACAGCCGCCGGCATGTGGGAAGCCGGCGACGGCTGACATGTGTCTTCAACATCAACTTGGCTGTGCTGAGGTACTGTTGAGCTGTGTATGCTGCTGTCCTTGCTGCTGGCTTGCCAGGTGAGGCCTGTTGGGTGGGGATAAAGGGGTCACAGGTAGGGTGGTTCCTCTCCCTAGGTAATATTAGCTATACAATAGCTAAATTAGCCGGCAGAATGATGCAGCGTCAGACATGGGCAGATGGGAGTGGCTCAGTGCCGAAGTGACCGAGCATCCCTTTTGCGTTGATTTCATGGAGTGTTCATGCAATTCTTGTCAATTCTTAATACCGCACGTGCCTTCTTCCAGCTGATAACTTCAATTTACCCGGATCTAAACGTTTTTTGCCCATGTTTTAGAAGGCTGTAACAAAGGCAACCGACACCCAATTATGTTCCAACCGTCAATTACAGCAAAAAGTGCGGCTGCGCCGCAAAAACTGCAAGGAACAGCGAAGCTTTCGCGTGGAGGGGGTGCGGTGACGCTTGAAGAGGCCATCCGCGCTCTTGTAATTGGAAACCCGGTCGGCTGGCTGCAGTTCTGCCCCTGAGATCGCGCAGTCACACCGGTCATAGCGACCACTGCGGCTTCGTCGTGTGCATCGCCGCTGTGTAGCACTGCTATGCTGGCCTTGTAAATTAAAGTTATACAAGTTAACTGCAACGCCTCAGCTTTTCCGGGTTTGTAAACGACCTCGGCCTCGCAGTTCCTCGTGAACGCTCTCGACCTCCGGCGCCCCTGGCGGAGGTCGAGAGCGTTCACGAGGAACTGCGAGGCCGAGGTCGTTTACAAACCCGGAAAAGCTGAGGCGTTGCAGTTATCCTCATCGTAAGATTGCAGTAGCAAGTTCCTGTTGTTACACGGAAGGCTGACTCTGGACAAGCACGGAAGATGCCGAGAAACTGGCATCTAGCAGGATTTGAACTCTGTACCTCTTGGTAAACATACGCCAAGGCTGTCGCTTGAGCTAATATGAAGTCCCTTAGCTATTATGAGCTAATATGGGCTAATAGTAGCGCTACTATAGCTACTACGGCACTTTTGGCTCGGAGCTAATAATAGCGGACTCACCCTAGTCACAGGGCTCAAGGGGGCATGGGTCAGGTGCTTCTCAAAGTCAGGTGCATGGGTCAGGTTCTCCTCAAAGCCGTGCACTATAGCATTGAGGACCTCCTCATGGGCATGCTGCCACTCGGCCTCAGTCATCAGCAACTCATTCTTGGCGTGCACCTCCAAAGCAATAGCTTCAGTCCTCCTTGCTGCGGCTTCCAAGCCGCTAGGGCTGTGCAGATAGCCAGCCCTAGGTGATTTTACAAGTGCTTGAAGATGAGCATGCTGCCGGCTGTGACCCATGGGTATAAAGGAGGGGTTGGGAGGGGTTGGGAGGGGTTGGGAGGGGGTGGCGGGGGTGGGAGGGGCTGGGAGGGAGTGGGAGGGGCTGGGAGGGGCTGGGAGGGGGTGGGAGGGGGTGGGAGGGGCCGGGAGGGGGCTAGGAGGGGGGGGGGTGGGCAGTGAGGGGGCTGGGAGGGGGCTGGGAGGGGCTGGGAGGGGGCGGGAGGGGGTGGGAGGCTTCTGCGTGGGCTGGGAGGTGGTGGGGCTGCAAGGGGGTTCCGCAGGTCGGAGTAGGCTAGTCAATCCTGCAAGGCAGAGTCCTGCAAGGCAGAGTTGGGTCACGCCAAAGGGTGAGCAGGCGGGCCTGATTGATAAATTGCCGTGCTTTCTTTTCCAGCAGCTGTGTCGTTGAGTAATGAACAAAGTAATAACGAGACATTCTAATAACTCAGAGTGGTCAGCTCACAACATGCCGATTTGTGCAAGGGGGTCCCTTTTCCAGTGTGGCTGGCTAGATAGACCTCTATCCAATCGCACCTCGCTGCAATGTCGCGTTATTTCTTGCCCAACGACGGTCTTCCGACGCCGCCTGCACCAATGAAAGGCTCGTGGAGCAAGCCTGGCGGGCTGAAATGTGATTGTACTTCTAGCTCGATAGCAGGCGTAGCTCCGTCACTGATGCCGTTACATACCACTAGAACAATCGATGGTGAGCAGCTGAGATGTATCCGCGCTCGCTTGCGCCGGCATGGCCTCACTCGCAAGAGGTAACGCGCCGCTTGCCAGTGGATGCGCACTAATTCGCAGGTGCCAATGTGACAGACGCTATCAGAAATTGTGCAGTACTGAATGAGTATTTGCATGAAGATTACCAACCCCATGTTGGGACATCCTGAGCCCAAACCTTCCTACACAACAACAGGCTACCCCCCCCATTGAACCACCACGTAAGGGACATTTGACTTTGCGGCGTGCCTGGTGAGAGGTGACTTGCCATTTTAACGCGGAACGCCTTTTCTTTGCGTTGCGCTTGCGCCTGCGCGCCCGAGCTGCTGGCACCCTACGGTGACCGGCAGTCTGCCAGGCACGCGAACGGTTTCGCTCTGCGCAATGGGCCTTTCAAGTGTTGCCTAACAACACCCACAACGCAAGATGCAGAGTTCTCCGCTGCGGTACACTGCGGTACACTTTACGCATGGAGCCCAGTTTTCTCTTTTTACACAGCCAGCTCAGTCGCACTCTGCCTGCTCATTTAAATGCTGCAGCACCATGTATCGTAGGTCAGCACGCAATGTGTTGGCTGGTACACACAACCCCACTGCCTTGCAATACTCGTTTAACATCTTCACGCTCAGCTTCTTGCCCAAGGTGCACAGCTGCATCACGCTGTCTGGTGCAAATGAGCACAGAAGGGTGAGGCACTCATCGTCCCAATGCTTGTCATCCCGCTTCTGATCGAACATGGGCATGGCTACAAAGGGCTTTGTGATGGAGGGCCTCACACACTCACCCCTTGGTGCGGGGGTCATGCATTGGGCACATGCACATGCAGTCTGTGACCACTCAACTTGGAACCCTGCAGCAGGAAAGAAGCAGCTGTGCATGCTCATAGAGCCGGGGATGGATGATGCAAAGGCATGTGCATCCCGTTGTGGAGCACTGCAAAGCTGTACCTCCTGTGTGCTCAGCTCCAAGCACCACCGATGACTCACACTTGCTCGTGCACGGTGAGCTTTGCTGGGGTCAGCAGCAGTAGCTGCCTTGTGATATGCATTGCAATGCTGCACAAACCCCAATGCATTGCACTTCCCAACACGATCAGCCAGGATCTCACCCCTCAACCACTGCTTCACCACCCCTCCCTCTGAATCATGCCTGCCCTTGAAGTGTGCCGTAGCCCCATAGCTCCACCACACTGGCACGCTGAACCTCTGTGCCATACCCCAATGCTGTCGCATGGCTGGGGCGCCCTTGAACTGCCCTGCACACCCATCAGACCACATATACAACTGCCTCATGTCCATGTCATGCTCTGCCAGCAAATAACACACCACCTGGTTTACTGCTGCTTGGGTAATGGCTGCCGACTGCTCCTTCCCATCTGTCATCACATACACGGTCTGCTCATAGTAGGCCCCCTCTTTGTTCTTGAAGTATGCACACGCCACGAGAATGCCTATCTGCGCTGCATGCCAGTGCTCTGACATGATCTCAACGCTGCGCTCAACAGTCAGCTTCTCTGACCAATCACATGAAATAACCACCTTCCCATCCTGGCCTGCCTTGACGGCCTCACGATGCTCACGGAACACCTGCAGCTGGTGATGTGCCAACCGGTGGTGCTTGATGTACTCTGGCATCTGCTTGTTCAGCATGCCTACAGCATCACTCAAGCTCACCCTCATGCACAGCAGCTCAACCGGCCGGCTGCCTACAGCTGATGATGGCTTTCCATACTGACGCACAGTGAGCATGACGCTGCCATGTGCATCCGGCTGTAGCTGTAGCTTGCGCGACTTGCAATGGAGGCATGTGCGCAAAGAGCAGGCAAGGCTAGGCTGCTGGCCAAGCTCACAAGGACACAGGAACCACTGCCGCATAGCTGTGGCGCTGAGGGGCTGGGTTTTGCTGGGAGGTGGTGGGACGGGGAGGGGGGAGGGGGGAGGGAGGGGAGGGGGTGAAGGCAGCAGGACAGGCTGAAGGCCAGGAGGGGAGAGAGGAGGGGAGAAGGGTGGGGAAAGGGTGGAAGGGCGGAGGGGTGGAGGGGTGGGGAAGGGAGGGGGAAGGGTGGGGGAGAAGGGTGGGGGTGCCAGCCAAGGCTGACGCTCTTGCTCCGCTTGCCACCTATGTGCCTGCTGCTCAAATTCCCCAATTGGGTCAATGAAGGGAGAGGCGGCTGCGGTGAGGGATTCGACCTCCTCCTCAGCAACAAGGGGGGCAGCACCCCCCGGGAGGGGGGGCGGCTGAGGGGCAACGCCTGCTGCAGCCAGGGGGGCAGCTAGGGGGGCAGCAATGGCGGCAGCGGGGGGCAGCTGCAAGCTCTTTTTGTGTTGGGCTAGTGCTGTGAGCAAGTTGTCCAGGTTGCAACAGGTCTTGCACACACACACTTGCCGCTGTGATGCCGTCAGGCGTGCCACCCATGGCGGCCTCAGCCTGACAAACGTGCTGAGGCTGACACGCATGCTGGGTGGCTGCTGCAGCTGCCCTCCTTGCTGATGCTGATTCTGCCGCCATTGCTCCTCCAAGTGTTGCTGCTCGTCATCAAACTCAAGCCACATCACCAACAGTGAGCTCTCGAAGAAACGCCTGGTCTCGTTCACAAGTGTGCGCTCGTCATCCCTGTGGTGCAAGCACCACACACGCAAGCACTCATGCAGCAAGACTTGTGGCTGGGGCACATTAGTGGTTGCATTGCATGTGGCGCATGCATGCATTCATGCACAGTCAACGGTGCACATGCAGTTTGGCGGTAGGGCACTCACCCAGCAGTTTGGCACACCCGATATGACCGCTGGTCCTTGCACGAGGGCGAGGGCTTGCTGTGCTCATGGTAGTAGTGGCGAATGTAGTCGAACACCGCCTGGCTGATGCCCTGGTGGCCCCTGTTGTCAGGGGCTCTGACAGCGGCGAAGTGACGGAGACTATCTGCCCGGTCTTGAATGCTTGCACGCTGCTCTAAATTCTGTTGCGCTGCCTCTGACACCCAGTGGCGGTCTAGGCCAGAGTGGTGAGCAAAGGCACTCACAAGCTGCTGCTCCCGCAGTTCCGGAGGCACCAAGCATGCCAAAACTCTCCTTGCTGTCACGTCATCTGTGTGCTGGCCTCCCTTCTTACCACACGTGCCGGAGTCCATGAGCAGTTGCACTCTGTCAAGCAGTAAGCAAGCCACCCTCTGTTTGGTGGTGGGACACTGCTGCATGGCCTGTTGCACTGCCAGCTCTAGTTGGGGGCTGGTGAGCACTCTGTCTAACAGCTGAGCCTGCTGGTCTGCTGAGCCACAGCGCCCAAACACCTCCACCACCTCCTGACCCATGCGCTCAATGTGCTTGTCACGGGGTCCTGCTGCTGATCCGCGCTTCCTTCGCTTACACGGCTCCTGCTGCTGCTGCTGCTGGTTCTCCGCATGCGTGGCAGGAACATGGGTGGGAGGTGCTGGCCCTGACCTGCTCCTGCCCCTCTCCCTGCTCCTGCCTCTGTCGGTGTGTGGTGCACTGTGTTGCGCTGTGGCAGCACGGGTGGCAGCTGCGGAAGCTGGTGGGGGCGGGCTGGGGCTGGAGCGGGGGGAGGGGAATGGGGAGGGGGAGGGGGAGTGAGGGGGGCAGCAACATGCTGCAGCTTTGGCAGCCCCCCTCTCTCTGAGGAACTGTATGGTGCTGGGTGAAAAGCGTGCCTCCACCTCGCACAGCAACCTGGTCCGTTCAGCAGGGCTAATGGCCTGCAGACAGGCCAGGTTTTGGTCGTGCCAGGGGCAGGGGGCGGGGCTAGGGCTGCAGCTGGGGCAGGGGCTGGGGCAGCCCGGGGGGCTGGGGTGAGGGCTGGTGCGGGGGCTGCGATGAGGGCTGAGGTGGTGGCGAGGGCTGGGATGAGGGGAGGAGTGGGGACCAGGGCAGGGGCTGGCATGGGGGTTGGGGTGGGGGCTGGGGTTGGGGCTGGGGCTAGGCTCATGTTGAGGTTGAGGCTGGGGCTGGAAGGGGCTGGGGCGGGGGCTGGAAGGGGCTGGAAGGGGCTGGGGCTGCAAGGGTGCGGGGGTGCCAGGACCCTGGTCTCCAGGTAGTGCTGCCAACTGGGATGTCGAGAAGGGCCTGCAGCACATCATGGCAGGGCAGGTAGCATGGTAGCATGGTAGCATGGCGTGGCAGGTAGCATGGTAGCTTCACATGTGCCGCATTCGCCGTCACCACTCCCAGCCCCACCCCTTGCCCCTGCCCTTCGCCCCGCTTCTCCCTCCCTTGCTACCTGGGTTGCATGATGTACTGTAGCGCAAACTCCAGTCGGCCAAGCTGTGCCTCAGCATCTTGCAGTATTGACAAGTGTAGCGTCACCTTGCTATCAGGCTGTGACCGCAGAAGGCGCAACAGTGTGGGTACTTGCTGTATCTGCTGGAGAACTTCAGCAGCAATTGACCTGCAGCCAAAGGACCAAAGGAGCAAAGAAGGGCAAGGCAGCTTGCGTAGACTTCACACAACACGCACAGCGGGCAGCATGGGCCCCCTTCCATCTGTAGGGGTGGGATTTGGAGGACAAGCCCATCCCTGCAAGCATGTGCACGCCAGCTTCGAGAAACCCTATGAACAAAACTCAACAAGAGTTGAAACTTTGGCAGGGGGTCCACAGTGAGTTCCCTTGCCAGTGACGCAAGGCTGGAGAGTTACCTTGAGTTGCATGGTTGTCAGCCGGGCATTGGCAGAGTTAGTAGCATGGAGGAGTGTTAACCCACCTTATGGAGCTTAATTAGCAAGTGAATAATGCAGTTGCCACTGCTATGCTCATGCCGTGGTCTCCTCCTAGTTTCAGAGCCCCTGCGCCAGCGCATGTTGGTCACGATGTTGGACATGAGGTCGGGCTCCAAACACATCGCGCACTATCCATCGCGTTAAAAAGGGACTCACTGCTACTGGGTCAACGTACATCAAGTCCGCAGGCTCGGTAGGGTCGGATACCCGGCAACATGCCCTACCGGCTCAGCGTGTGCCTCAGCGCAGCCGCTTTCCGACGCTTCAATCCGCGTGTGAATCCGTGCAGAAATGAGTCCGGAAAAGACGTTGTCCCTTATCGTTAGGGGGGTTGGTGGTTCAATGGGAGGGGTAGCCAACAGCCATCCTGCAGATATATTGTGATTGTTTCATCCTACGGCCGTCTAAGTGCTCAGCCGTCTGTCTGACGGCTTGCAGGCATCCCTTCGCAGCACTTCACCCACAGACCATCCGTCACACCCCTGCCCCGCTGCCTGTCAAGTTGAGAGGAGGTAAGCTAAGCTAAGGGAGCGGGGATGCGCACACCGATGTGACGCTGACTAACTAGGCATTGCATGCCTTTGTGTTTGAGCTCGTATGCACACATTTGTCTTACCTGTGCATCGCGTCGCAGATGGTGCGAAAACCTTAAGGAGTAAAGAGCGGCCATGCAGCCTGCCAGCTGACGGATTCAGCGGCGTCATAGCGGTGTCGAAACTAATCATCGCAGCCCTGGCGTCTAGAGCAGGTAGCCATGGCGCAGGGGCTGAGCGTAGAGAAACGTGAGATGGACCTGCCAGGTCAGACCGACCGACAGCTGAGCCTCAGCAGACACGAACAGGCTGCAGTGGCAGTGGCCTGGCCAAGCTCCCAGGCCCCCTCCCTCCACTGGCCCTGGTGCCAGCAACTGCCAGGCTGATGCACTGCCTGGCCTCACTCCCTGACCCAGCAGCCTGACCCAGCAGCCTGACCCTGCTGAGCCTGAGTTCTCAGGACCCTATGGCCATGGTGCCTCAAGGTGAGCCAAGGCCAACAAGCAGGAGCTGACCGGAAGTTGGCATTGGACAACCACGAGGCAGCCAAGCTTGTGAGCCAGATCTCTGGAGACTTTCCCGGGACTTTCCCGGGACAGACCACTGGGCTCCTCATCAAAACTAACAGCGTAATTGCTTAAAGGCTAACAGCCTGGCGAAACAAACCTACCCTAACCATCCCTCGAGTCGCCAGAGCTCTTGGGCTGGGCTTTGAGAGCACTGACGCGCTCTGCGGACACGGGAATTTAATTAATCGCCCCCAGCCGGCGATACCTGCGAGCACAAAGGGCATGGGGACATTAGGGTGGAGTGCGGGAGTGTGGGCTATGTGCTACGTGCGGGGCAACCAGGGCAACTTGAGCTATGCGGGCTATGTGCGGGACTTGCTTACCTGTGTGCGTTGTGCGCTGTGTGCTATGTGCGGGACAATGGCATATGCGGGGCAACAAGGGCAAGGTGTGCGGGCTATGTGCGGGGCAACAAGGGCTTACCTTTCAGAGAGGTGCCGTGTGTATGTGCCGTGTGTCAGGATTAATGCGCGGTCACGACTTGGCGCGTCGATCTGCGGACACAAGCACAAGCATAGGGCAATAGTTAGTAAGTACGTAACGGGGCTGCTTTATTGCGGGGCTGCTGGACTGCGGTGCTAGTGCTGGTGTGGTGCTGGTGTTGCTGGTGCTGTGGCGGAGCTTACCTTCAATGGGCTCCTTCCGCACCGCATAAGCGATGGTTCCAGCGTGGCCCACACCGGGGCTGACTGCTTGGGGTCCGCGCGGTAATCAGAGCAGACCGCCACGCCTGCTCCAAGTAAGATGGCAATCTGTGGCAAACGGAGCTTTTCATGCTGTCCGCTGTCACACTGTGCGCGTGTCCGTCCTTTGACGGCCGTTGCATTTGAGGACGCGTCCTTAGCTGCTGGTTAGGTCCTGACAGTTGAGAGCGGAGACAGCTTACAGTGCGGCGTAGCGGAGCGAGACAAATGGCGTTCAGTGGCGTAATCTGGAATGAATTGGATGCGCTGGTGGGTGATGCTGCCTTGACATCTAGACTTGACAGCTATACTCTAACAGTCCCTGCCACGTCTGCCAAGACTTGAACTGGTGATGGAGCATCTGGAAAGCAGGTTCCGCGAATGTTTGGTGATGCCTGGGAAGGACATGTGGCGAGGTGCAGTGGCGCTGGGCACATGGGCGCATGGAAACAGAGGGTTGCATGGCGGCACCCACACCCTCCTCATTAACCCTGGGTGGGGGCCAGAGTGGGGGTACAGGGGCAGGGGCTGCCAACAGCCCCATGACCACCCGGCCATCATTGGCCCTCCAGCAAGGACAGCGTCAGCTCCATGGCTGTGGCCAGCACGCTATTCCTGACCAGCAACCACAGGCAGCGTGGGCGCCCGCCTGCCCCCCTGGCCCCCCCAGCAGCAGCGGCAGCAGCGGCAGCAGGGGTAGGGGCAGGGGCTCCTTCCTGGCTTGGGCCCCCCTGCCCCCCCCCACGAAAGTGTGACCAGCTGTAGTCAACATGGACGCAGGCAGGGGGCAGGTGCTGCACCAGAGCCAACTGCAGTTGCGCCATCAGACGATCTAGGTGGTGGTCTGGGGGGGAGGCAGGGCAGGGGGCTGGGTGGGGGGTGCCAGAGGGGGGGGCTGGCGGCAGCTCAGCCAGGTGCAGCCAGGTCCAGCCCATGGCAGTGGCCACCAGGTCTAGGGAGAGCAGTAGGACACCCCCTGCTCCGCCCTGCGGCCCCTGCCCCTGGGCCCCCTGCTGCTGGCTGCTGCTGTCCCCCGCCACCCTGGCAGCTGCTGGTGCGGAGGGAGGCGGGCCAGTGGGCAGCTGCAGCAGCAGCCGCTGCCGGTAGGGGGCGCCCTCAACTGCACTGAGCACACGCAACTGGCGGCCCAGGCCCCCTGAACCCTGCCCGGCACCCCCAACCCCAGCACCGCCCTCCTGCACCACACATGCGCCCTGCTGCCCCTGCTGCTGCCCCTGCTGCCCCTGCTGCCCCTGCTGCCCCTGCTGCCCCTGCTGCCCCTGCTGCTGCCCCTGCTGCCCCTGCCCCTGCTGCTGCCCCTGCTGCCCCTGCTGCTGCCCCTGCTGCCCCTGCTGCCCCTGCCCCTGCTGCTGCCCCTGCTGCCCCTGCTGCTGCCCCTGCTGCCCCTGCTGCTGCCCCTGCTGCCCCTGCCCCTGCTGCTGCCCCTGCTGCCCCTGCTGCTGCCCCTGCTGCCCCTGCTGCTGCCCCTGCTGCCCCTGCCCCTGCTGCTGCTGCTGGTATTGCGTATGGCGCTGCATGCGCCCCTGCATCACCTGCTCCACGGCAGCCATGGCCGGGGCAGTGAGCAGCAGGCAGTCCAGGGCCATGCCCTCCTCCGCCTCCTCCAGCATGGACCCCACCACTGACAGCAGCCCCTCCACCGGGCTGCAGTCAGGGGGCCCGGGCCCCCCCTGCTGCACACCTGGCCACATCACATGCAGCGGGCAACCATCCTGCCCCTGCCCCTGCCCCTGCCCCTGCCCCTGCCCCTGCCCCTGCCCCTGCCCCTGCCCCTGCCCCTGCCCCCCATCTCCACAACGCCGCCTGCTGCTGCTGGCTGCTGCCCCTCCCTCTGCCCCCTCCGCCCCACTACCAGCACCATTGGAGCCAGGGTGTCGGGGTGAGGGGCAGGCATAGGGGGGGGGCAGCAGCGGCACCTCACCGGGCGGGAGGAGGCGCAGGTCAGCTCGGGGCTGCAGGGCCTGGCTGCTGCCCGCTGGCCCCCCCCCCCGCGCTGCTGCCAGCAGGGAGCGCTGCTGCCGCCTGCCCCCCACTCTCGCCGCGCTGCCAGCTGAGCAGCAGTTTCAGGGGGGCTGCTGGGTGGGATGATGCAGCCAGGGGGGGTGGGCAGGCTGGGTCAGGGCTGTGCCCCCCATGGTCGCCAGGGGTGGGGGGGTGGAGGGGCAAGGGGGGGCTGCTGGGGGGTAGGGCGCTGGGCTGGGGGGGCGGCTGGGTGAGGGGGGGTCCCCTGGGTAGGGGTGGGGTGCCAGGGGCATGCTCGGGGGGTGCGGCTGGCTGGAGTGGGTTCAGAGTCAGGATGGCGCCGGCAGGGGAGTAATGTGTGAGAGTGAGGCGGCCGCAAGGGGGCCACACCCATTGCAGCGCACCTGGCCCTGGGCTGCCCCCCCGGCCCTGACACCGCCCTGGACCCCCCTGGGGCGCTGGCTCCCTGACCCTGACCCCGCCCTGGCCGCCCTGGCCGCCCTGGCCTGCCGCCCCTGGCAAGGCGGCGAGGGGCTTGCTGGGGTCAGGAGGGCTGGCAGCCTGCACTGTGCCCTCTGACAAGGAGGTTGAGTGGCCAGGGGGGGGGGCACCAGACCACTGCTGCTGCTGCTGCTGCTGACATGGTTGCTGCTGCTGCTGCAGTGGCTCTGTCTTGACGCTCACCCACTCAGTCGCCTGCTGCTCCTCCCCCCCCCTCCTGCCCTCATCCCCAGCCTCGGCCCTGCCAATGCAACCGCAATAACCACCAGCTGGGTTGTCAGGGCAGACCGCCTGAGGCTGAGACTGAGGTGCTCCTTGGAGACGCTTGGCAGGGGGGGCGTCAAGACCCTCCCCCTCCACCCGCTTGACCCCCTCCACACCCAACCCCTCACACTCCATGGGCCCAGCCCCCCCTGGCCCCCCTGACCCCTGACCCCCACACGCCTCCGCCTTCACCACAACACCAGGCACCCCGCCCCCATTGGCCTGATCCAGCCCCTGGCCATGCTGCTGCTGCCACGCAACGTCGTCCCCCGCCCCCCGCCCCTCACTTTTGTAGCCCCCCATGCTGACCACGCCATTCATTTGAGCGGCTAGGATGGCAGGGGGGGGAGGGGCAGCTTCTCCAGCCCTACCCCCCCCTGCCCTCCCCCCTGGCCCCCCCCCTGCCCCCCCTTGCAGGCCATTGGCCCAGGTCTGTAAACCTTGTTGGGCAGCAGGGCCAGCAGGGGGCAGGCGCCGGGCCCCGCCCGCCCTGCCTGCCACTGCCAGGCCGTGCGGCTGAGGGCCCACGGCCTCCAGGCGGGCCAGGCACAGCTGCAGGCGCACGAGGGCCAGCAGGTCGGCCAGCAGGCAGCTGGCGCTCAGGCCGGGGTCCAGGCTGTAGGGGCGGGTCAGGGTGCGGGGGCCACTCCACTGCCAGCCACAGCGGCCGTCACTGGGGCGGGGGTCAGGGGAAGGGGGCAGCTGCCCCCGCACACCACTGCGCCGGGTCAGGGGTTCGAATCCCGCAGCAGGCGCTGCTTTACAAATAGGTTGTCCCGGGGAAGGTGGGCCACTGCTGGGGGGGCCATGCCATGAGTGCTGCTGCTCACCTGGACCCTGCTGCCCCTCCCACAGCCCCTGACCTGGCAATGCACCCTGCCCTGCCCCTGCCCCTGTCCCTGCCCCCTGCCCCGCTCCTCTCCTCCTGGACCTCCGCGACCCTGTGACCACACTCCAAGCCCCCCCACCTTGGCCCTCCCACCCACCCGCCACCTCTCCCCCGCTGCTGTGCCTGCTGCTTGCCTCCCCCTGGTCCTGGCTGCTGCCCTCGCTGCCCCCACTGCTGTAAAAGCGGCCACACACCGTCAGCAGCACCTGCCCCCTCCCAGGTCCAGGGCTCAGCGTGAGGCAGGCACTGGTCACGCCAACTGCCCTGGGGCTCAGCCCTGGGCGCCGGGTGATGGCACAGGGCAGTGTCAGGCCTGCCACCTGGGTCAGCAGCAGGCTGGGGGGGCTGGGCTCGCTGCTGGTGGGGCTGCTGGGTGCATGGGCCTCACAGAACTTGGTGCCAAAGGCCTGGATAGAGCAGGCAGGGGCAGCACAGCACACAGGGCAGGAGCTGGGAGGGGGAGGGGGAGGGGGAGGGGGTTTGAGGTGTGCTTTGGTAGTGTGGCGCACCCTGAGCTGTGCCTTGAGCCGCTCCCACACGATGCGCCGCCTGCACCAGGCCACAGCGGCCTCCAGCTCCCCGCTCACGTCCTTGGCATCCCCCCCTTCATAATGGCTGCTGGACCTGGAGCTGGGGCCGCACCGCCCCTGACCCTGGCCTTGAGGCCCCTGCTGCCCCTGCTGCCCCTGCTGCCCCTCCGCCTTCACCACCACCTCTCCCCCCGAGCTGCGGTCGCTGCCCCGTTGCATCTGCTGCAGGCCTGCTGCTGCAGGGGGGGTGGCAGTGGCAGTGGCGGGCAGTTTAGGGACCTGGATGACGGCCAGGAGGCGCAGTGGCAGCTGCTGGGGGCTGACCGCCATGACCAGCAGGGTGAACAGCGCGTCCCGCACCCCAGGGTGGTCTGCTGCCAGGTAGAACATGAGGCTGACGGGGCGCAGGGCGGGGGGGGTGCGGGCCGGCACCGGGTACAGCAGGGGGGTGGCGGGGGGCAGGGGGCAGTGGGGGAAGGACCACACCGCAAAGTGGCGCTGCAGGTCCACCCTGGGGGCAGCGGGCCGGGCCGGGTCAGGGGGGGCAGAGCAGGGGGGTGGGGGTGGGGGTGGGGTGGGGTGGGATGGGGGGGTAAGGATGGGGGGGGGGGTGGGGTGGGGGGGAGCTGGCCATGCCCCACCAGGCTGTGGCAGGTCAGGTGGGGCGCAGGCAAGACATGGGGCAGTCGCCAGGGGTGCAGGACAGGCCCTGGGTGGGGGGTGGCTGCACACTGCACTGCCTGACCCTAAGCAATCCTTGCATAACCCCTCCCCCCTCCCCCCTCCCCCCTCCCCCCTCCCCCCCCTGACCGTCCTCTTGGGCCTCACCATGGGTTCTGCAGCACGAAGCTGTGCAGCAGCTGCTTCCCCGCCAGCCCCAGCTGCAGCTGCAGGCGGCAGGCGGTGAACAGGCTGTAGGTGACTGCCAGCTGGCGCTGCTGGTCGCGGCGCAGGTGGCACAGCCGCAGCCGCAGCTCGCGCAGCACACGCAGCGCAGCGCTGGTCTGGCTCAGGAAGGCCGCGGCGGGGCCACCTGCACTGCTGCTGCCCCCAGCAGGCCCAGGGGGGTGGGGCCCCCCCCTCCGTGGTGCCGCTGCCAGGGTGCTGGTGGTACTGCTTGTGCAGCTGACTGTTCAGCTCCTCCTCCTTCTGCAGACCACAGGGGGCACACAGGGGGGCAGGGGACAGGGGGCAGGGTGGGAGGGGGGGGAGGGGGGGAGGGGGGGAGGCACTCAGGGGTAAGGTGTCAGCAGCAGCTAGGGGTCACACTCCTCACCCCTCCTCCCTGATGCCCGCCCCGCCCCGCCCCGCCCCGCCCCGCCCCGCCCCGCCCCACCCCGCCCCGCCCCGCCCCGCCCCGCCCCGCCCCGCCCCGCCCCGCCCCCTTCACCTGCTTCCAGCTGTGCAGGGAGTCCAGCTGTGTGTCCAGCGCCAGGCCCGGCCCAGGCTGCAGCAGCAGGCGCCCTGTGATGAGGCTGCGGCCCACCAGCAGCAGCAGCTGCCCCTCACACCAAAACTGCAGCATAGGGGCCAGCACCTGGCGGGCCCCAGGGCAGGGGCCAGGGGGGCAAGCTGGCCCAAGGCCTAGCCCAGGGCTGGGGTCAGGGGCCTGGGAGGGGCCTGGGAGGGGGCCACCTGGGGCTGGGGTGGGGGCTGAGGCAGGGGTGGGAGGGGGAGGGGGGTGCAGTGTTTGCTGTGTGAGGGCCACCCCAATGGCGCCTGCTGCCTTGGAGGCGGTGGCAGTGTCCTGGGTGCTGGCTGATAGCGGCGTCCAGGGCAGGGGGCTGCACACCAGCCGCAGCTCCCAGTGGGAGGTCAGGCGGGCCTGGGGGTAGCAGGGGCAGGGGCAGGGGCAGCGGTGTGGGAGCAGGGG
The DNA here is from genome assembly GCA_030144725.1 of Haematococcus lacustris. NCBI lineage: Eukaryota > Viridiplantae > Chlorophyta > Chlorophyceae > Chlamydomonadales > Haematococcaceae > Haematococcus > Haematococcus lacustris. The sequence goes on along the minus strand of JASKMD010000029.1, from coordinate 1,794,029 downwards.
CAGGGGCAGGGGACTCAGCTGAGGTTCCTGGCATCACCCCACCTTCCACGCCCCCTTCACACCACCCTGCCCTGCCTGGCCTGTACAGGCCACCCCCTCGCTGCGCTGCTTGCTGCTCCCTACATGCATGCAGCCCTGCTTCCCCCTTGCAGCAGGCATCCAGCGCCCCCCCCCTCCTCCCTGTCTTGCCTTGATGGCTGCAAGGCTCTCAGGCCCCCCCCGCCTCCCTGCTGCCCCCTCCCCCTCCCCCTCCCTCCTCTTCCCCTCCCTGCCCCCCTCTCTCCTGCCCCCCCTGTACACACCCAGGCCCCCCAGGCCTCCCCCCCCGGCCTCCCCCCCCGGCCTCCTCCCACGCACCACGTCCAGCAGCACCTTGCCCAGCTGCTCCTGCAGCTGACTCAGCTCATAGTGAGCCACAGCAGCAGCCGCACGCAGCAGCACCTCGTCAACATTCACCGTGCGAGCGTCCAGCTGCAGCCCCTGACCCCCCTGACCCACCCCCTGCCCCCCCGCCCCTGACCCTTGCAACTCGGCAGCTGCCCCAACACCCTCAGGCACCGCCCCAGCAGCATTGCCTGGCACTGCCCCCTCCCCCTCCCCCTCCCCCTGCTGCTGCTGCTGCTGCCCAGTGGGCCGCTGGGGCACCACAAGGAGGCTGGGGGGGCGGTCACCCAGGCCGCCCCCCCCCTGCTGCTGCTGCCCCAGGGGCACGGGGGGCCACAACACCACCTGCACCCGCCCCCTGGCATCCAGCCCTATGTCAACACAAGGGTGACCCCCCCCGCCCTCCCCGCCCCCCCCCTCCCCCCCGCCCCCTCCCCCCCCGCCCCCCGGCCCCTGCCGCTTCATGTCCCCCCTAGGCAGCAGCCCTTCAGAGGTGGGGGGCGGCCGGGGGGCGGGGTACGGCACCAAGGGCACTGCCTGCGTCCACATCACCAGACGCAGCCCCGGCTGCAGCCCCCCCTTGGGCACTGGCTGCAGCTGCGCGTGGCCCGCCCAGGCCCCCCCCGCCTCCACCAGGCTGCTGGCTGTGCCCCGCACCGCATCCAGCAGCAGCCGGCCGCCCAGGTCTGACAGTACGCTGTGCATGACGGCCAGGGGGGCGCTGCGCTCGTCACCCCGCAGCGCAGCACACAGGGCCTGGTTCACGGCGGCCTGGCGGTCAACACCCCCACCCCCCACCCCCCACCCCGCCTGTGGTGCCGCTGGCTGTGCGGGCGCTGGCTGCAGCCATGAGGCCGCTGGGGGCGGGGCCCGTGCTGGCTGGGTGTTGGGAGGACATCCCTGGGGTGGCAGCGGGGGGGGAGCCTGCTGCTGCCGCCCCTCCCCCCTCCCCGCCCTCGCCGTTGCTGCCGAGGAGCTGGGCAGCGGCGGCAGCGGCAGCGGCAGCGGCCGTGTCCTGCTGGGCATACACTGCTGCGTCCGCTGCCAGCAGCAGGCGGTGGTTGAGGTCTTGCAGCAGGCTGCTGACCTGTGAGGGGTGCAGCGGCTCCCGCTGAGCTGTGCCTGCGGGGAGGATGAAGCCAAGCAGCAGCCAGCGCCAGCGCTGGGGGGGGGGGCCCAGAGCTCACCTCCCCCTCGTCCCCCCCCTCCCCCTCCCCCCTGCACCCCCCCTCCCCCTCCCACCCCCACCCGACCCTCGACCACAGGGGCCTCGGGGCTGCCTGCTGCTGCTGCCCCCAGCCTGCTGTGGCCTGCCCCAGCCTGGGCGGGGGGGAGGCTGTGCAGGGCGGAGGCACCCTGGCTGGCGGCTTCAGGTGGGCCTTGGGGCGGGGGAGGGGGGGCAGGGGGGGCTGCGGGGCGGGGGGGTGGGTGTGGCGCTGGCACCAGGGTGAGGCGTGCCTCATACAGGCCAGGGGCGCGCAGCACCACGTAGCCCGGGCCGATGCCCGCGACTGACACCCCTGGGGGCAGCTGGGCCTGCGCCGTCAATGCCAGAGCGGGGCGGGGCTGCCAGGGGTGGGGTGGAGGTCAGGGTCGGGGCAGTGGCAGTGGTGAGGGGCATGGCATGGCATGGCATGGCATGGCAGATGCGTTGTTTGAGTAGCTGCCTGGCCCCACAGCCCTGTGGTGTGCCGCTGCGACTAGGCCTGGCCAGGCGGCCTGAGGCCTGGGGTGGCGGCCATGAGGCAGCCTGCCCTGGGACTGCCTGAAGCCTCCGTGTGGCCTGGCCTGCTGGTGCCAGGGTGTGTGTCGGCGCTGCCCTGCTGCCTGAGCCCCCCTGGTGCTGGTGCTGGTGCTGGGGGCAGAGGCAGAGAGGAGGAGAGCACAGAGGGGAGGGGGCAGGAGGGGAGGTCAGCACTGCCCAGCTGCCCGGGGCCACGAGTCACTCGGCTCACCGCAGGTTTTCCCTCCCCCACTCTCCACCCGGCCCCCAGCCCTGTCAGCACTCCTCCCTCTCCAGCAGTCACCAGCTGCCTGTCCAGCCCTGCCTCTCACTGTCACTGTCAGTGCAGCCAGGCCGGTCTGGCTCTGGCTGCACCCCTCCCTCCCTCCCTCCCTCCCTCCCTCCCTCCCTCCCTCCCTCCCTCCCTCCCTCCCTCCCTCCCTCCCTCCCTCCCTCCCTCCCTCCCTCCCTCCCTGCCTGCCTCCCTGCCTGCCTGCCTGCCTGCCTGCCTGCCTGCCTGCCTGCCTGCCTGCCTGCCTGCCTGCCTGCCCGCCCGCCACCCCTCCCTGCCTGCTCCCCAACCCTCCTCTGCCCCACCTTGAGCAGGTATGAGTGGATCATGTGCCTCACTCTCCGCAGCCTGGCCTCCTGCTGCCTGCCCAGCTGCTGCGGCGCCGGCACCAGCTGCTCTATGCTGTAGGGCAGCTCAGTGTAGGAGCCCCTGCTCAGGATCTCCAGGGCAGTTGGCACGTCAAACAGGGGGCTGAAGTCAGGCTGGCGCCGGGCGTGCCCCTCAAACATCTCCAGCGCGGCTGACTCCAGCAGCTGGCTGTGCTGCCGGGCCATGTCCAGCACCTTGCCCGGGGCCACGCACTCCGCCAACGCCTTGGCCTTGGGGTGCCATTGCAGCAGCGACAGCAGCCGCAGCAGCTGCTGCCGGGAGGAGTGCAGGTAGGCCAGCAACGACTGGCCTCTGGACACCAGCGGTGCATGCCACAGCACGGCTGATGTTGGTCACGGTGGGTGTTGTGTCATGCGGTAAGGGCACCAATCCAATGGGCTGCGACTGTCCGCACTGCGTCTGGTGTGGCAGCCGGCAGTAGCAGCTGGATTAGAACGTACCTGTGCGCATCGCTCAGCTGGCCGAATGTGGCGACTAATTGCCCAAGCTCCGCGTGTACCCGTTCAAGTACATGGTCGAACACAAGCTGCGCATCCACCAATGGCCGAGAACCGCCCAGGGGCGTACCCAGACCCTGGCGCAGGGTGCTGCCCTCATTCCCGCTCATTTCCTTGCAGCCCTGCCATGTGCCTCCATCCTATGCCACTTTGCAAAGCGCCGGGGTCCGGTCAAAACAACGCAAAATTAGTGTTGTCGCAATGCACCACTTTGATGAGGGATCCATGGCACCCGCATACACCCCCTGCGTGAGCTGCGAGCAGCTCGACAGGGTAGTTGGTGGTTGTTACCTTAGAACGTGCTCGACGGATACAGTGCTGCAGCCTGCGTGCTTTGGTGCCGATCCGAGCCTGATCCGGCGGATCTGTCGCGAGATGTGTCGGTTTTCGGCGGGCTTGGTGGCATTGATACTGATTGCCGTGAGCGTTGAGGGCTTCAAGGAGCACGAGTTTAAGGTCAGGCTCAGTGAGCAGGGCCGCGTCGGGACTGCACTTCAAACTGCTAGCTGCGGCTGTCTCTGTTCGCAGAAGTGCAATGATGCCGGCTTCTGCCGTCGCAATCGCGGAAAGTCAGGCTACAAGTACAGCATTGACGCAGCTACAATCGCAGTGTCAGGGCCAACCTTGTCCGCGACGCTGTCCAACAGCGCTGCTCCCGGCAAGCACTTCGCGCTGAGCTTGACTGCTTACATGGGGGGCTTCATCAGGCTGCACGTCGACGAGTCACCCAGCACTGGCCGATACCAGGTGTCAGATGTCACCAACCCAGGCATTGAGCAGCACACGTCCAATTGGACCGTGAGCAGCAAGGACGCCAAGGCTGCAGTGCTGTCAGCTGGCCACATGACAGTAGACCTGAAGTGCAACCCCTTCCGCCTGACGTTCAGCTCTCATGGCAAGGCTGCAGTCACCCTGAACAGCCGGGACATGTTTCATGTGGAGCACCGGCGCACAAAAGAGGTATATCATAGATCCTCACTCTCATTCTTGCATGCGTGCACTCTTTACATGCACAACTGCTTTGTAAAAAAATTGTAAGCACGAGCTGAGTCCACACCAGGTGCTTCAGGACAGCTGCCAGCATTTTGAACACCTTGAAAGTGGCCCCGCAAACTGACCTGACACCTGACTGGTGGTACCTGCATCATCTCGACGCATGCACTCCTCGGCTACGGCTACCGGCTGTGGCCTTCATGGTCATGGACCGGTATTGCTCGACAGCACTGCAGCTTTTGAGTGATCAGCGATCAAGTTGTCAGCTGTTAAGTCTGTGGTACAGCGAAGCAGTTCAGCGGGGCATAGCATCACCAGGGCCAAGCCAGACCGACAGCAGCACAGCATGGTGGGGCCAAGTTGGGTCAGGCGCATGTGGCGCTGCACTGCACAGAGGGCAACTCTCGCGATGTGGCTGCTCAGCATGCCATGACATAGTGCCCCTCCCCTTCACTCCCCTCCCGCCTCCCCACCTCTCAGCGTCACACTCATCATCACACACTACTGGCATCACACAACACCCTCAGCATGTCACAGCCATGAGGGAGCCCTGGCATTGGATACCAGCCCTGGCTCAGCTGCACTCCTCCCTGCTGCTGCTGCTGCTGCTGACACCCCTGCTGCTGCTGCTGCTGCTGCTGCCGTGACCAGGATGCGGACGGCAGCTGTGATGGGTGCTGGGAGGAGACCTTTCTGTCCCACACCGACAGCAAGCCCAAGGGCCCGGAGGCCCTGTCCCTGGACATCGGCTTCCCCGGGGCTGATCACGTGTACGGCCTGCCTGAGCGTGCCACCAGCCTAGCGCTGAAGCCCACCACTGGGGGTGGGTGGCTGGCAGGCCTGGGGTGCAGCCAAGTGGTCTATGTGCTGGTGGGACCAGGCCATTGCCATGAAGTTTCCTCCATGCTGGTTCTGCTGCTTCTCCTTAGCTTCCTCCTTCCTCTTCCTCTTTGGCCAGCGGGTCAGGGGGCTGGCGGCGTGGGCTGGACAGGTGCCGGCTTGTCCAGGCGTGACCAGCAGGTGCCAGGAGCAGCTGTGAGCGGGCCAGCGGGCAGGGTGGGACCAGGCAGGCCTGCGGGCAGTGGCCTGTGGGCAGGATGTGGCCTGGCCCATGGCTGTGGGCCGCACGCCCCTAGGCAGCTGAGCCCGGTCCCTAGCCACAACTTGGCAAGGCTAGAGGCTAGGGTGGTAGGTCTCCTAGCTTGTGTCCTAGGTCTCTGCCCGACCCTGCCTCCCCCTGTTCTCTGGTCAGCATACTGCCCAACAGCCCACCCACAGCCCAGCAGTACTGGGCCCCCCCTCTGCTGTGGCTGCTGCTGCCCTGTAAGTAGGTGTAGCACCTGGCCTGCTGCCCTGGCACTGCAGCTGCTGTGCCTGAGGACGCGCCTGCTGCTGCTGGTGTGCTGGGGTGTGTGCCAGGCGAGCCTTACCGGCTGTACAACCTTGACGTGTTTGAGTACCTGCACGAGTCGCCCTTCGGGCTGTACGGCTCCATCCCCTTCATGCTGGCACACAAGATGGGGCAAACCAGCGGCGTCTTCTGGTCAGTCACGGCATGGGCCCTTGGCTGCAGCGTGACAGTGCTGGGGGTGGTGGAGAGGAGATGATTGTGTTTGTAATGCTGGATATTGTCGACATCAGCAGCGGCAGCAGCGGCAGCAGCGGCAGCAGCGGCAGCAGCGGCAGCAGCGGCAGCAGCGGCAGCAGGGGCAGCAGCGGCAGCGATATGAGCAACAACGATCTGCTCTGCTGCCTGGCATTTTTGGCAATGGCAAAAGCGGTGGTGGAACTTGACATGTAGTACAGTAGCTGCCAGTAGCTGAGCAATGCAAGCTGCAGCTAGCGGTGTCAGGGCCGCCACTGTGGCGCCTGCACTGGGGGGGGGCAGTGACCCGCTTGACCTCTGCCTTGGCCCCTGCCCCTGCCATACCCCTGCCCCCGCCCCTCTTCAGGGCCGATGAAGCTGGCCTTGGATGTAGGCAGGCAGGCAGTAAGGCACTCCCTGGCCCTGACAGCAGGCTCAGGGGTGCTGTTCCCCCCACCCCCCTTCCTTGCCCCACCCCCTTGCCCCCCCTCCTTCACCCCCTCACCCCCTGACCCCCTCACCCCCCCTCCTTGCACCCCCTCCTTCACCCCCTCACCCCTCACTTCCTCACCCCCCCTCCTTGCCGTGCCGCCCCCCCCCCTCAGGCTGAACGCTGCGGAGATGTTTGTGGACGTGAGCAAGGCGCATGACGGCAGCGCCAGCCAGTGGGTGGCTGAGAGCGGGGTGGTGGACCTGTTCGTGTTCCTGGGGCCGCGGCCGCAGCAGGTGGTGCAGCAGTATGCCCTGGTCACCGGGACCACTGCGCTGCCGCAGCTCTTTGCAATCGGCTACCACCAGGTGGGCTGACATGAGCAGCAGCACACCCTAACCCCTAACCCCGACCCCTGACCCCTCCCCCCTGCCCCCTGCCCCCCCAGCCAGTTCCTCACCAGCCTCTTGAGGGCTGCATTGTGCTGCAAGGCCTGACTCATGCCTTGGACCTTGACTCATCCCTGCCGCCCCTCCTGCCTGGTGGCTGCGCCCTGCTGGCTGGTGCTGCAGTGCCGCTGGAACTACAAGGACGAAGCTGACGTCAAGGCAGTGGACGGAGGGTTCGACACACACGCCATACCCTATGATGTGCTGTGGCTGGACATTGAACACACTGTGGGCAAGCGGTGAGGTCACGGGTTCGAAAGCCGGTCTCACAACCGCTATGCCCCTACCTGGTGCTCACATACCAGGCTAGCAACACTACCACAGCACACCTCATCCCCCTCCCCCTCCCCCTCCCCCTCCCCCTCCCCCTCCCCCTCCCCCTCCCCCTCCCCCTCCCCCTCCCCCTCCCCCTCCCCCTCCCCCTCCCCCTCCCCCTCCCCCTCCCCCTCCCCCTCCCCCTCCCCCTCCCCCTCCCCCTCCCCCTCCCCCTCCCCCTCCCCCTCCCCCTCCCCCTCCCCCTCCCCCTCCCCCTCCCCCTCCCCCTCCCCCTCCCCCTCCCCCTCCCCCTCCCCCTCCCCCTCCCCCTCCCCCTCCCCCTCCCCCTCCCCCTCCCCCTCCCCCTCCCCCTCCCCCTCCCCCTCCCCCTCCCCTCCCCCTCCCCCTCCCCCTCCCCCTCCCCCTCCCCCTCCCCCTCCCCCTCCCCTCCCCCTCCCCCTCCCCCTCCCCCTCCCCCTCCCCCTCCCCCTCCCCCTCCCCCTCCCCCTCCCCCTCCCCCTCCCCCCTCCCCCTCCCCCTCCCCCTCCCCCTCCCCCTCCCCTCCCCTCCCCGGCTTGGGCAACCGCCTTTCCTACCCCCCCTCAGGTACCTGACCTGGGACAGCAGCCTGTTCCCCAACCCTGTGGGCATGCAAGAGGACGTGGCCTCACGCGGCCGCAAGATGGTCACCATCGTGGACCCTCACGTGAAGCGTGACCCCGGCTACTACATCTTTGCAGAGGCAGAGGCAGCAAAGCACTACGTGCGCAACAAGCACGGCACCGACTTTGACGGGTGAGAGGGAGCAGGGCTGAGCGGGAGAGGCAAGGAGAATGGGAGGAGGGGAGTGTGGGATCGACAGTGCCTGTGAGAGGGGCAGGTTGCTTGGGAGAGGAGGGGTGGGGAGTGGGGGAGTTGAGATGGTGGGGGGAAAGCCACAGCGTGACGATGCTGGGTTGGTGTGGGTATACGCAGCAGGCGCACTAGCTGGCTGCCTTGCTATCTTCACCACCTATGCTATCGCCATATCGCTCTTCCGCGCTGGTGATACACGTTGGGGCGTGGGGTGTGTCTGTGTGCTGGTGTTTGCTTGGTGCAGGTGGTGCTGGCCAGGCTCCTCCTCCTACCTCGACGTGACCAGCCCAGTGGTGCGCGAGTGGTGGGCGCAGCAGTTCACGGTGGACAAGTACCAGGGCTCAACGCAGCACCTGTACATCTGGAACGACATGAACGAGCCCAGCGTGTTCAACGGCCCGGAAATCACCATGCCCAAGGATAACCTGCACTACGGCGACGTGGAGCACCGCGATGTCCACAACGTGTTCGGGCTGTACTACCACCAGGGCACCACGGAGGGCCTCGTGGTGCGAGGGTACAAGTCGCACGGGCCGGACGGCGATCGCCCGTTTGTGCTGTCCCGAGCATTCTACGCAGGTATTGCTCGAGGCGAGGACGCACACGCGCACTCTGATTGTTAACGTCATGCACACGACTTCTCTGCTTCCTAGCGTCGTGAGGACACGCACGTAGGCCGCCAGCCTTTAGTGCGACGTTGTGTACATGTGCATGTGGCCTGGCTGGACGCTCGCTCCGGGATGGCACGGTGTGCGTCGTGTAGGTACGCAGCGCGTGGGCCCCATATGGACTGGCGACAACACCGCGAACTGGGACCACCTGCGGGTTTCCGTACCCATGCTCACAACTCTGGGCCTCACTGGCTTGCCGTTTAGCGGCGCTGACGTTGGTGGTTTCTTCGGCAACCCTGACGCGGAGCTGCTCACGCGGTGGTACCAGGTGAGGTCCCGCGAGGCCCACGCGACGCAGCGCGGAGCAAATGTTGGGTCGTTGACCACTGGCTGGTCGGAGGCAAATCGGAACGGTTGACATTCCTGTTGGGACATCCGCGCGCAGTTGGGGACATTCTATCCCTTTTTCCGAGGCCACGCGCACATCGAGACGCAGCGGCGCGAACCCTGGCTGTTCGGCGAGCCCTACACCACACGCATCCGAGATGCCATACGTGCGCGCTATGCGCTCCTACCCTACATCTACACGTTGTTCCGGTGAGCAGTGAAATCCTCTTGTTGACCAGGGCGCTGACTGTGAAGTTGACACTATTGCTTGAGCCCTCATGCTCCCATGCTCTCCCTCGCATACATGTGCTCAGCATGCATTAGTGGCGGGCGTGTGCATGCATGCATACCGGGTGCATGTGCCCTGCAGGCAGGCAAACCTGACTGGTGCACCTGTGGTGGCGCCTGTGTGGTACGAGTTCCCTGACAACAAAGGTATGAGCTGCTGCCTGCCTGCCTGCCTGCCTGCCTGCCTGCCTGCCTGCCTGCCTGCCTGCCTGCCTGCCTGCCTGCCTGCCTGCCTGCCTGCCTGCCTGCCTGCCTGCCTGCCTGCCTGCCTGCCTGCCTGCCTGCCTGCCTGCCTGCCTGCCTGCCTGCCTGCCTGCCTGCCTGCCTGCCTGCCTGCCTGCCTGCCTGCCTGCCTGCCTGCCTGCCTGCCTGCCTGCCTGCCTGCCCGCCCGCCCGCCCGCCCGCCCGCCTGCACCACCCTCTGCCTATCCTCCCGCCGACTAGCTGCCTGCCTTCCTGTTTGCCTGCAGACACCTTTGCGCTTGACGAGCAGCTGATGCTGGGGCCCAGCCTGATGGTGCGCCCGGTCACCTCAGCAGGTGCCAGCAGCGCCGAGGTCATGCTGCCGCGCACCTCCCGCTGGTTCCACACCCTGAGCGGGCAGGAGATGGAGAAGGCCACCTGGCTGCCCGGCCTGGACCAATGGTTCAAGGTGCAGGTGAGCTGCGAGTCACAGGGGGGCCTGTCAGCAGCAGCTGCAGGGCCCAGGGCCACCGGTGACAGCAGCACTGAAGGCGCACCCGGCGCTGCAGAGTATGACCCATCTAGGCAACACCCCTGCTCCTAGCTTGATCCCAGTGGCTCTGTTGCTGTCCCCCTCCCTCGCTTGCCTTTCACCGGCAGCGTGCTGTGCAAGTGAGCCTCATGGGTTAGCCACATGCATTGCCTGGCTGCATCATGATCCCTGTGCTGCCCCCTGCCCCCTGCCCTCACCCCCTGGGCCGCAGGTGAGCCCGGACACCATCCCGGCCTACTACCGCGGCGGTCACGTGGTGCCCTTGAGGGAGCGGCCCAGGCGGTCCAGCGCTACCCAGTCCCGCGACCCCCTGACCCTGGTGGTGGCCCTGGACCATCAGCAGGAGGCTGCGGGGGAGCTGTACATGGATGACGGCCGCTCCTTTGCCTTCCTCAACGGCCAGTTCATGCACAGGCGGGTGCACCTGGCATGCCTCACTGCCCCACCACGCTGCCCTGCACTATATATCCACTTTTGCACTTGGCTTCCCAGGCAAACAAGCGTCAGTCAGTCAGGCAGGCGGGCAGGCATGTGGGAACCAAGCAGGGGGGCTGTGTGGGCCTGTGTTTAGGGTAGCAAGGAGGCGGGCAGCTTGGCTGCAGCCACCTCCCCTGGGTGGCAGTCAGCTCAGGCTGCGTCTGCCCGGGTGCCCTGGCTGTATGTGCAGGGCCTTTGCCTTCCAAGGCCACACCCTGCGCTGCTCACCCGCTGCGGGCGCTGCGGCAGGCAGCTGGTCGCCGCCTGGTGTCAAGGTGGAGCGCATCGCCTTCCTGGGCTTGCCCAAGAAGGGCAGCTTCCAGGTCAAAATGCCAGATGGGCAGGTGAGGGGGTGGCCTGCAGCCTGCCACGAAGTGCGCTTACCGAAACATCAGCTTTCCCAGCATACGCCACAGCTATGACAATGCCATGCATTGTTGAGATGACCTTCTGCCCCTATCACCTCCTGTCATCAGGGGAAGTGCGCATGGAGAAGTCTCTGGACTGGGCCAGTGTTTAGTGCTGCATGTATGCGCCTGCAGCCATGCCTGGCATGTCACGGCTGTGATGGAGTGTGCGGCTGGGCGCTGCGCAGGTGGTGCCCCTGGAGCAAGGGCCGCTGTCCCAGAGGGCTCCCGCCACAATGAACGCGCACATCCTGCGGGCGCCGTGGCTGGATGTGTCGCAGGATTGGTCGCTAGAGGTCATCAGGGCCTGATGTTGGGGGAGGGCGGGCGGGGGTGAGCGGGCAGACCAATCTATCTTTGCAGACGCTGCAGAGGTGTACCCTCGCAGCGGTGGTGTGTACCTTGCACTTTAAACCCTCGCTGCAATATGCTCCGGTTGCTTATGTTGGTTTGTCTCAGTTGGTGGGTAAATGCTTAGAATTGTCGTAATATGTCGCTGTAGAGCTTGGTAGAGGATGCAGCGAAACAGGCAGCGTAAACGTAATCGTAATGCCTCGGACATTGAAGTTGACCGCGAGCTCGAGGCTCAGCCAGAGCCAAGCCAGGCGCAGAAGAACAAGAAGGCCAGCGGTGAATCGCGCAGGGACCGACACGATAAGAACACATGGCATGCGAAGAAGAGCAAACGGCAGACCGTGATGAGGGGTGTCTTGCAGGTGGCTGTACCCGGTGCGCAGCATGGCGACGTGGTCCCGGATTGTTGATGTGCTCAACAAGCAATGTCATTAAGCGCAGGTTCTACGACCGAGACGTGTCAGCCGAGCTGAACATCCGCCGCATTGCAGCTGGGCCGGGCCGCCCACGCGAGCTCAGCAGCTGGCTAGGCCGCCCCGCCATGCCTAACCCAGGCAGACGAGGCCAGGAGTGGACGCAAGTGCGCGACAGAGGCCTGCTGCGGAATTGGCAGCGACGGCACCAGCGTCAGCGGCAGCAACAGTGACATGCCATGAACCAAATCACAACCCACGATTGCCCCTTACAAAGGCGATGTGTGTGCGCTAGAGTTTGCATAGGGTAGGGCTCTAGCGAATAGGTTAGGGACACAGTCCCGACTCCTAGGTTAGGGACACACACCGGTCTCTCACTGCTGTGGAGGAGCGCAGGGGCTCCACAGGAGGATAGGGATACAGCATGGTTGATATATCCGTCATACAGGTCATACAGGTAGTGCCCTGCGAGCTCTGATGCCCTGATGTTATCTCTAGCTCTGGTGATATCCTCCATGTCAGCAAATGAGCATCGCGCAGTAGGACAAAGAACATGAATTGAAGGGAATGGCTGCGATCCCGCCGCTAGAGCGGCTGCTAATCCCGGTGCTGGACACAGAGGAAGTCGTGTCCGTAGACTTACACAACTTGCCCAGCGAAGCGGATGAGTTGCTGGAGATTCTTGCCGCGGAAGCGGCACCCCTGCAAGTCTGGTTCGAGTTTGCGAAAGCATACCTTTCGCAAGGCAAGGAAGACGCATTTGTTCACATCTGTAGCGAGGGCGTCAAGGACGAAGTGACCGCCGAGGTCGTGCGCTTCTTCGGCGTGCGGCCTATATATGAGCAAATTCAATTCCACTGCGGGCTGGCAGCCGTCCAGCTGGCCAAAGCCCAGGATGAGAAGGAAAAGGCCGTGAAGAACTCCCTCCTAGCCCAGGTGGCTAAGCACTTGTCCAGCGCAGCTGGCCTCAACCCAGAGGAGCAGCTGGTGGCAGTGGGGTACGGCATGCTCAACCTGGCCAAGGTGGGGTGGCCCTGGGCCCTGCGCACAGTGGTAGTGCATCTGCAGCGTGAGTATGAGCAGAAAGGGAGGCAACAGGTTAGGTACAGGTGAGGTCAGGTGACCCACATCACCTACACCCTACTCCAGGGCATAAGCTGCCAGCTCATAGCTGTAACAGCTGACTTCCAACATGCCTGATGCAAGGCAGCAGCAGGGTTGTCATCATCATCATCATCAGCAGCAGCAGCAGGAGAAGGAGCAGCAGCAGTAGGAGGAGGAACAGCAGCAGCGCACACAGTATAGCCCCACCCCCGGCCTGACGCTGTGTGACGCAGTGCCCCCCCAGGGTGACACGGCAGCAGCCCGCAACGACTTCACTCGGGCCTGCTCGCTGCTGAACAACAACCGCACCAACATCGTGGGCCACCTGGCCCTGGCATCCATGCTGTATGACCAGAAGCTGTACCACGAGGCCCTGGCTGTGTGAGTGAGTGACCGCGGCCGACCTCACCCCTCACGCCCTCACCTCACACCAGCTGCTGCACCTCACACCAGCTGCTGCACCTCACACCCTCACCTCACACCCCTCACACCCCTCACACCCCTCACATCATGGTGCAGTGGGTGCAGCGGTGGTGGCAGCAGGAGCAGTGGTGGCAGCACCGGCAGCAGGGGGCAGTGGCTGCGGCGATGACAGCGGCATCAACATCGCAGCAGCTGTGACAACCGGTTTGTCCGCCGCCTGCCTGACCCTGAGCACTGGCTGCTGCAGGTACCGGCGATCACTGCTGGAGCACCCAGGCGCCCCCCCTGAGGTGCGGCTGGGCATTGCTGCCTGCCTGTTCCGCCTGGGCGACATGGCGGGCGCCAGCAGCGCGTACGACAGGGTGCTGGCGCTGGACCCGGGCTCAGCTGACGCACACCTGGGCCTGGCCGTCATCAAGTTCAACGCCCTCAACCTGCAGCAGGCCAGTAGGCTACGGGGGCAGGGGGAGAGCGGGGTCAAGGGGGAGGGGCAGCAGGGGCAGGAGGGAGGGGAAGGGGTCGGTGAGCTGGGATGGGGACTGGTACCACCCCTAGGTTCGTCCAGGTTCATGATTGTGACGCCCAGACTCATTATTTGTTGTGTTATCAGCTTCAGTACCTGGGTCGCCTCCTCCTCCTCTTCCTCCTCCTCCTCCTCCTCCTCCTCCTCCTCCTCCTCCTCCTCCTCCTCCTCCTCCTCCTCCTCCTCCTCCTCCTCCTCCTCCTCCTCCTCCTCCTCCTCCTCCTCCTCCTCCTCCTCCTCCTCCTCCTCTTCCTCTTCCTCTTCCTCTTCCTCTTCCTCTTCCTCTTCCTCTTCCTCTTCCTCTTCCTCTTCCTCTTCCTCTTCCTCCTCCTTCTCCTCCTCGCCCTCCCCCCCCTCCTCCTCCTCCTCCTCCTCCTCCTTCTTTGCCTACTTCATCACTGTAGTATTTCGTATACCAGCCTGGCACCTACTCCTGCTGCTCTCCCATGACCCCTGACCCCTGACCCCTGACCCTGCCCCCTCCTCTTCTTCTATCTCCTGGTATTAATCCTTCTCCCCCCCCCTTGCATCCCCCTCCTCCCCCTCTCCCTCCTCCTTGTATGTCTCGTCCCCCCTCCCCTCCCTGCGGCTCCCCCTCCCCCACTCCCTCCCCTCCCCTCCCCTGCCGCCTGCTGCACAGGGCCTGGCTGACGGTCTCAAGCTGCTGGTGCGCGCCTATGAGCTGGACCCCACACACCTGGGGGTGGTGCTGCTGCTGGCGCACTACTGCCTGCTGCGCGGCAACTACCAGCAGGTCAAGGCCGGGGGGGGGGGTGCAGGGGCGGTGCAGCAGCCAGGCAGCAGAAAGCTCAGGTGGGAGGGTGGGGGGGAGCAGCAGCTGATGACAGCGGGGTGCTGGAGGCAGGGCCACAGCCGCCTGCCCCCCTGGTCACCATCAGCTGTCAAGTAGTGGTGGTGGCAATGTGCTGTGGCATCTAGTGTGACCCTGTGACTGTGGCTTGCTGCACAGTAAGGTGCCTAGTCTGGTCAGGTCTGACATGTCGTTCTCTTAAATGAGGTTAGGAGCAGCAGAGGGAGGGCACTGACCGCCAAAATGTGACCCCATCTGGCCCCGGACTGCGGGTATGTGTAGGTGCAGGGCGTCCACGCCGTGTGTGGGAGATAACCATGGCTACTGGCTCATGTGGGAGATCACCATGGGAGATCACCCTCTACTGGTTATGTGTGCAGGCCCTGGACTGCACCCTGTACACGACCCCCAGCTGTGGCCTCTGCTCCTGCACCTGATGTGTTATCCTGCCCCCCACTGGCTGCTGCGTGAGCAGGCCCTGCAGCTGGCCCGCCAAGCCCTGGCGTCGCCTGACGTGACCACCGCTCGCGCTGAGTGCAGCCTGCTGCTGGCCAGGGCGCTGCACGCACTGGGCCAGACTGGTAGGGGCAGGCAGGCAGGCAGGCAGGCAGGCAGGCGGGCAGGCAGGCAGGCAGGCAGGCAGGCAGGCAGGCAGGCAGGCAGGCAAGTGCTTCCTTTTCCGCTGCTGGTGTTGACGGCGCACTGTCTGCCCGGCCCCCTGCCCTGGTGTGCGCAGCTGAGGCGCGCAAGCAGTACCTGGCCGCTGCCAAGCTTGAGCCAGGCGCAGCCCTCCCGCACTACGGCCTGGCCCAGATGTACCTGGCAGAGCAGGAGCTGGCCTACAAGGCGGCGGCCACCAACGCCACCACGGAGCTGG
Source organism: Haematococcus lacustris (assembly GCA_030144725.1). Classification (NCBI taxonomy): domain Eukaryota; kingdom Viridiplantae; phylum Chlorophyta; class Chlorophyceae; order Chlamydomonadales; family Haematococcaceae; genus Haematococcus; species Haematococcus lacustris. The sequence goes on along the minus strand of JASKMD010000029.1, from coordinate 1,778,765 downwards.
AGCAGGCGGTGCGGGTGGCGCCCACCTTCCTGGACGCCCTCAAGGTGCAGGTCACACACCATCACACCCTCACCCCGCCCGCCCGCCCGCCCACGCCCACCCTGCCCACCTGCTCCATGCCAATCTACCACCCTGACAGTGTGACTCCTGAAGTGTGACCACAGGAGTGTGACCCCTGAAGTGTAATTCTGGAAATGTGACCCCTGGATTGTGACGAGTCTGTGTCGCTGGCTGGTGGCTTGTAGTCAGCCAGCTGCCGCTGGGTGCTGTGTGACTCACCCTCCACTGCCTGCCTGGTGTGTGGGCTGCCCTGCCCTGCTGGCCGCAGGTGCTGGGGCAGCTGGTGGTGGGCAACCGCGACAAGGTGCGCACCACGCTGACCCTGCTGCAGACCGCCGTCACCCGGGCAGCAGGGGACGCAGAGCTGTGGGAGCTGCTGGCAGAGCTGTCAGCGTCCACAGGGGATCACCCAGGTGGGTCTGCTGCTGCGGGGCGCAGCTGAGGGGTCAGGGGGAGGGAGGGGGGCCCCAGCCCTGGCCCTGGCCCTGGCCCTGGCCCTGGCCCTGGCTGGCCTGCTTCTCATGCTGCGCCGGCTGCCAGGCTGCCACCCACACCCCACCCGCCCTGCCTGGCCCCTGCCTGCCTGCCCCCCATGCGGCCAGGTGCACTGCGGGCGTACCGCAAGGCGCTGGAGCTGCAGCGGGCCCGCCGCCACGACCTGGTGCAGCGCCTGGCCAGTGCGGGGGGAGGGGTCAGCGGCGAGTTTGCTGAGGAGCAGGTGCCGCCTATTCCTGTTGGCTTGCTCAACAACACCGCGGTGTTGATGTACAGGTCAGGTAGGGGGGCAACCGGGCGGGCAGGGTGGTGGTCAGGTACGGGGCCAGTCGGGGCTGTGGGTGAATGCAGTGTGACACAGTGTGACAGGGCCACTGCTGCTGCTGCTACTGCCGCCGCTGCCGCCGCTGCTGCCGCCGCTGTTGCTGCTGCTGCTACCGCCGTTCCTAGTCCATACCTCACCACCATCCTGCTGGCTCGAGGCCATTCCTGAGGCAGCACTCACCACCGCCCCTGCCGCTGCTATTTACAGCGGTGCAGGGCTGGGAAGGTACAAGCCAGTCCTGAGACCGCCCTCACGACCGCCCCTGCTGCCACCGCTGCTATTGGCTGCGGTGCAGGGCAGGCGAGGTGCAGGGCGCCCAGCAGCTGCTGGAGGAGGCCGCCGCCGCGGCGACAGGCCCAGCAGCGCCCCTGCAGGCCCCGGCCCACCGCCTGGCGCTGGAGTACAACACGGCGCGGCTGCAGGAGGCCTGCGGGCAGCTGCAAGCCGCACAGAAGGCCTACCAGGTGTGGCCTGACTTGGCCAGCACACCCTCGCCCCCACTGCCTGCACTAGGCCCCAGACCAACCTCACAATGGACCCATGGGGCTGCGGCAAGCAGGTATGGGGCAGGGGGCAGAGGGTCAGAGGGGAGAAGGCACAGCCAGGTGCAAGGCCTACCAGGTGATGGCCTTCCCCCTCTGCTGCCCTGGTCCTTGACCCGCCCTCCCAATCCATCCCTGCCCCCAGGCCCTCCTCAGCCGTGAGCCGCAGTACGTGGATTGCCTGCTGCGCCTGGCCTGCATAGCCCGGGCGCGCGGCGACACTGCGACAGCGCTGGACTGGGGCCAACGCGCTCTGACCCTGCACCCGGGCCACCTGGACGTGCTGGCTCTACTCAGCCAGCTGCACATGGAGCGGAAGTGGGTCAGCGCAGTGCAGCCATCTCACACTTGACACTCTTGTGCTCTGCCGCACCACGCCTCAACCACCCACAACCTAACACCAGCCTTGACCTGCAACCGCACAGCAGAGCCTGGTTTTGCAACGAACTTGACCCCCCGTTCGACCTTGGTCTGCTTGCCCCAGGGCCGGGCTGCATATCAGCCGGAAAGGTCTTCACCGCCCCACACAGAGTTGCACCGCTACCCCACACCTGTTGCCGACACCCTGCCCAGTGCTCCTATGCACGACCTTGCGGCCGACCTGACCTGTTGGCCACTTGCTGCCCAGGGACCTGTCCAACGCTGACAAGATGATCAAGGAGCTGCTCAGGTGCGCACGGGAGCAGGCCAAGCAGCCGCTGGTCGCAGACGACAAGCAGAAGGCGGCTCAGGAGGCAAGGGTGGATCCCTTTGGTGCCCTGGCGCACGGCAACCTCATGCTGGCCTCGGCCCCCAGTGAACGCAAGCATTCACAGGACGTGGTCAAGGCTGAGGCCTGCCTGTTCAGGGTCAGTCCCTCACACTCACACTCACACTCACACTCACACTCACACTCACACTCACACTCACACTCACACTCACACTCACACTCACACTCACACTCGCACTGACTAGCTTGGCTGTGGTGGTGCTTTGTGCTGCAGGCGTTGGAGCTGTATCACGCAGTGCTGCTCCATGACCCTCGCAATGCCTTTGCAGCCAACGGCATTGGTGCAGCATTGGTGAGCAAAGGGCGCCAACAGGGTGCAACACTGGCAGGCAGCAAGGGGCGAGTGTCTAGCATAGATTTCCCGTGGCACAGATCGCTTGCTGCGCTGCTCCATGCAACTACCATCGCCTTGATTGCATACGAAATGAACCCTCTGCCTCTTCAACCTGAAATCTGGCTGCGGGTTGGGCCGGGTGCTTGTGTGCTGCCAGTGGCTCGTCTTGCATAGGAACGCCACACCTGGTGCACCGTAATGTCACACCTCCTGTCAGTTGCCTGTTCGGTGCCTGTGGCCCTCGTCACACTTGATCATCACACCTCTTATCCTGAGAAGCGTGTAATGTGTGACCCCCTGGCGGCATCTTGTGCTGCAGCTGGGGCCCTGCTGCTCCTCTTAGCCACCTGCTCAGCCCTCCAGCCTGTAGCCCTCCTCAGGCCCACCGCCTGCAGCACCCTGGCAGAGCAGGGCAGCCCTCCAACTGCCACCCCACCATACGGCAACCGCCCACCATGTGCAGCAAAACCACCTGCTCCTCCTAGGCTTTGCCGCCGCATTGCTGCAGAGTAGGGTCTGACTGGCAGCATCAGTACATGAGCGTGATGATGTGCAGTCAGCAGCCTGCAGCTCCTGGTCCCCAGCTCCTGCCAGCATTGCTGCCAGCAGGGTTCGCCTCAGAGCAGCGTAAGGAGAGCGAGGTGAAGGCAGGCAGCAGCTGCGGAGGGCGAGCTGGTGGGTTTGATGAGGCGGTGCGGTGGTGGCTGAGGCGGTGGTGGCTGAGGCGGTGGTGGCGGTGGCGGTGGCTTGATGAGGCGGTGGTGGCGGCTGCGCAGGCTGAGCTGGGGCGGCTGGACGAGGCACAGTCCGTGTTCAAGGATGTGCAAGAGGTGGCGGCGGCCTCCGGCGCATTCCTCCACATCCCTGACCTGTACATCAACCTGGCACACGTAGCCCTGGCCAAGCAGGTGGGCAGCTGCAGTGGGGCTCACTGGCAGGGCTGCTGCTGCTGCTCCCGCCGTTGCTCCCGCCGCCGCCACCGCTACTCCCGCTACTCCCGCCACTGCTGCTGCCGCCGCTGTTGCCAACCTCTGTGGTGGTGGAGTGTCATGAACCCATGAGCCACGTGTGTGGCAGGGAAGGGGTGAGGGTGGCGCATGTCTGCTGTGTCTGTTTCCAGTGCTCACAATAAGGATTGTGCAGGAGTACACATCTGCAGTACGACTGTACCGCCTGGCCATGGACAAGCTTGACACCAGCAAACAGAACATGGTAAGGTCAGCGGCACCTATTGCTGGCTTTGACCCTGGTCTGTGCACCAGCATTGCATCATCACAGCCAAAGGTGCTCAGCTGCCGTCTTATTGACTGATGAATGACGACCTGGCGTGGCACGGCATGGCTGAGTGGTGTTCGGTAGATGGGCTTGATGGGAACCCTGGCTTGGAACCCCTGCCTGGCTTCTACCTCGCCTGGCAGCCTGGCAGCCCAGCCTGCTTGCACGTCTCCTGAACCTCAACCTTGGGCAGCAGCCGCATGGCAGGGGTTGCGGCATCTGGCTGCCTGGCCTGATGGACCTGCTGGGCTTGACTGAGGGTGATGGCCGTCAGCTTGCATCGCCTGCCCCTTGCTGCCCGCCTGACGCCTGCCCCTTGCTGCCCGCCTGACGCCTGCCCCTTGCTGCCCGCCTGACGCCTGCCCCTTGCTGCCCGCCTGACGCCTGCCCCTTGCTGCCCGCCTGGCGCCTGCCCCTTGCTGCCCGCCTGACGCCTGCCCCTTGCTGCCCGCCTGGCGCCTGCCCCTTGCTGCCCGCCTGACGCCAGGCCATGCTGTACCTGGCCAGAGCCCACTATGACAGCGATGACCTGCAAGCCTCCAAGGCCTGCCTCATCAAGGCCATCCACGTCACACCCTTGGACTACATCCTCCACTTCAACCTGGCAGTCACCATGCAGGTGCTGCCCCATGCAAACCCATGCGCACCACGCATGAGGGCCATGCACCACGCAGATGCTGCCCCATGCACACAACGCATGAGGGCCATGCACCATGCAGGCGCCCGGTGTAGCTGCCATGCAGAGGTCGCCTTGTGCTGCCTGCTGTGTTGCGTCTTCAGCCTCATGGGCGCATGGCAGCCAGGTGCCACCCACCGCCTGCTATTGACGTGTGCGTGGCTTGCATACTCAGAGCTCTCGTCAGGGCTGGCTTCAAGCTGCCTTGTGCCAGTGATGTGGCACTGGCTCCAGGGCTAAAGCAGCTACCGCTGCCATGATGGATCAGGTGCCGCTGTAGCCACTTGCAGCCACATGCAGCCATCTGCAACCCAACCCGACCCGACTCAAACCGACCCGACCTGATCTGCCTCAGCCCAATTCTGACTGCTCAGGAGTTTGCGCAGCGCACCTACCGCAAGAAGCGCAATCCCGGGGACGCGACCCGCAAGCGGGACTATGAGCAGGCGCAACAGGAGCTGGGCTCAGCAGCTGCGTGAGTGCGGAGGGGTTCAAAGGGGTTCAGGGGCGCGGGCAGGGCACTACAGAGAGCGAATGAAGCAAACACATGCTACTGCATGCTGGTGAACAGGTTGGCTACAGGAGGGGCTGGGGGCAGCAGACAAAGAGGCAGGCCAAGTGGTGGGGGGAGGATCCAACCCAGCCCAGCCCTAGTCAGCTTCATTGGGCCAGACCCAGCCAGTGGCCACTTAACCCACACAGGGGCACCCATTGAGGCCAGTCTGGCAGTGTGGAACCCCCCATGTCGTGTGCTTGGCAATACGATGCAATCCATCGCACTACTCGCAGCATCTTTGAGCAGCTGCTGACCCGCGGCCACAAAGCCACCCGGCTGGACGACAAAAAGCTCAAGGTGCACATCAAGTTCTGCACCGACCTCAAAAGCCAAGTGAGTCAGCGGCCTCAACGCCACCAGACCCTGGCCCTGCAGCCAGGCCCTCTGCCCTTGCCTGCCCCTGCCTGCCCTCCCACCCTACTGCCTTCCTGCATGCAGGCATGCATGCCTGGCCACCCACCTCCCCTGCCTGGACCCCCAAGCCTAGCCACCATGACCCCCACCCCACCTCCCCACTGCCTCACCCCTGTCCTGCCATCCTGGCTTGTGGCCCCCCGCCGCCCTCTAGCTCCAGGCCCCCCTGCTGATGCCTCCCCACACCACACCACACCACACCACACCACACCACACCACACCACACCACACCACACCACACCACACCACACCACACCACACCACACCACACCACACCACACCACACCACACCACACCACACCACACCACACCACACCACACCACACCACACCACACCACACCACACCACACCACACCACACCACACCACACCACACCACACCACACCACACCACACCACACCACACCACACCACACCACACCACACCACACCACACCACACCACACCACACCACACCACACCACACCACACCACACCACACCACACCACACCACACCACACCACACCACACCACACCACACCACACCACACCGCACCGCACCGCACCGCACCGCACCGCACCGCACCGCACCGCACCGCACCGCACCGCACCGCACCGCACCGCACCGCACCGCACCGCACCGCACCGCACCGCACCGCACCGCACCGCACCGCACCGCACCGCACCGCACCGCACCGCACCGCACCGCACCGCACCGCACCGCACCGCACCGCACCGCACCGCACCGCACCGCACCGCACCGCACCGCACCGCACCGCACCGCACCGCACCGCACCGCACCACACCACACCACACCACACCACACCACACCACACCACACCACACCACACCCCTTGGCTCCTCCTGGTCCTGCCCCACCCCTTGGCTCCTCCTGGTCCTGCCACCCTGACCTCTGCCTCCCCCCGGACTGTCAGCAGAGCCCCAGGCACCCCCCTCCTTGCCCCTTGTGCCCCAGGCTGCAGCGCACCTGGAGGAAGCCCGGCGCGAGGCCGAGGAGATGGAGGTGAAGCGGCAGGAGCAGGAGCGGCTGCGCAGCCTGGTGGACTCCCAGCGCACCCTGGAACTGCTGAAGCAGGAGGAGACGGCCAGGCTGATGCAGGAGGCGCGAGAGCGCAAGGCCAAGGAGGCGCTGGAGAAGTGGGAGGGCTGGAGGCTGGGGTGGCAGGCAGGGGGGGAAGGGGAGGGCAGGGCGAGTGGGTTGAACCTGGCTGGGGCAAGGCTTTGAACGGTACTGGCGCTGATGGCGGGTGGCATGGGCAACTCCGGAGGGGGCGGGGGGATCCTTGTGAGGTACTGGGAGTTACTCATGCTAGCCGGCTGTGTGTGGTCATTGGTGTCCAGAGTCGAGCGGCTGAAGCTGGAGTGGCGCGCGGCAAAGGCTGCGGCTGAGGGCCGCGATTTTGATGACGGCGAAGGTCAAGGCGGGGAAGGCGGCGGTGGGAAGAAAAAGAAAGGCAAGGGGGGCAAGGGCGGCAAGGGCGGAAAGAAGGGTGCGAGGTCGCTGGCTGCGGACGACGAGGTGCCCACTGACGAGGAGGATGGCGGGAAGACTGGGCAGCGAGGCGGAGCCAAGTCTTCAACACCAGAACCTGCGGCCATTGCTGAGGGCGAGAATCTATTCGGGTCTGATGACGACGACGACGACGATCCCACTGCGGACAGAGAGCGGGTGAGGCGGGTGTTCATCGCTCTTCCTCGCTGTGCTAAGCAGGCAGGCATGGCAGGTGGCCGTTGACTTGATGTTGCAGTCATCTGCACCCTCGCCAAGCGTCACTAGAGTGGTTTGCGCGTTGTGCTTTGCCACTATGCACAGGAGTTGCTCGCGAAGGCGGGACTTGGCAGTGACGACGACGACAGTGAGGACAACTCTGGTGGGGCTGACTCCGATGCAGGTGATGGCGCCGGTAGCAGAAAGCGCAAACTCACAGCGGCAATGGGTGGTGGTCGCTTGCGGAAGAGCTCGCGGTTGACGGAAGCTGGCACTGCCCCTATTGACGGCGAGGGGGGCGGAGCTGACGAGCGCGCATTGTTCGACGATGACGAGGAAGAAGGGGCGACAGCGCCACCCCAGGTGAGGCAATCAGGCGTAGCATATCAGCAGTATTCACTAGCGTCTTCAGGACGCGGCGTCGATTACCTTTTGATCCGGGGAGTGTGACCGCGCTATGCAGGCGGATGTCGGGGATACCCAAGACGGCGCAGGCTACGCCGAGGACGGTTCGCAACTCAAGCGGTCGCGCAGGCCGGCAGCTTTGGTGGAGAGCGACGATGAGGCAGCACAACCTCCCGATGCACAAGACGCTTGACAGGGGTGACGTTAGGTGCGCGATGTATGCCGAACAGGCTATGTAAGATCATGACTCAAGCAAACGCGACGCCGAGCAATGGCTCACCACGGTCGAAACCACACAACGTTCAACTCAACTGCATCGCGCGAAACTAGGGCTACTGGGGCAGGCTGCTGCAATCTCGCAAGTATCCTTATCACGATGCCGATATATACATTACTGGTCCCGCGCCGGCGGGCCCGCCTGCTCTGCTTTCCTGTGCAAGCGCGGAACAGCAAGCACGACCCCAGTGCTGGGCGTGTGATGGGCTGGACACCTGTATTATGCGCTGTGCATCCCCGCTGTAGTGTGTCTGAATGGCTTTGCCGCGCACTTTACGCGTCAGGCAAGAAGCTTGGCGGCTAGCAGCCGCTGACAGCATGTCAGTCAGAGCCACGTCAGCAGGCACCCTACAGGCATCCCCAAGGCCACCTCACCTGGCAGCAATTTTCCGATCTCTATTTGCACGTTTCCTCGCCTGCAGACCAGCAGCACAAGGCGCATCCACTGTCACCTCTTCGGGGATTGAAAGGGGCATCAGGAGGTTTGCCAGGACAGGTCAGGAGGACATCAGCTGCCAGACCCCTTTGATGCTGGTGCATCCCGTGCCTGCTACCTCCCACCGCTAAGTTTGTTCTCCTGGTGCTGTGGTGAGAGGCAATGGTGAGGGACAGGCGGGCGAGCAGGCGGGCGGGCGGCGGGTAGGCAGGCGGGTAGGCAGGCAGGCAGGCAGGCAGGCAGGCAGGCAGGCAGGCAGGCAGGCAGGCAGGCAGGCAGGCAGGCAGGCAGGCAGGCAGGCAGGCAGGCAGGCAGGCAGGCAGGCAGGCAGGCAGGCAGGCAGGCAGGCAGGCAGGCAGGCAGGCAGGCAGGCAAGTCAGTCAGGCCTGGCTCATGATAGCCCCACCTTCTCCTTCTCCCTCCACACGGGGTCCTGCATCTTACGCTCGCGCTCCAATCGCGCCCTGGACTTCGCAACGACGCCACCCCCGGCAGCCTGCTCCGGCACCCCTGAGTCAGCAGTGCCACACAGCCCAAGCACAGATGGTCCTGCACCCCTAGGCTACTGCCCAGCCACCACAGGCAGCCCCGCAGACAGTCACTGGTTGGCCTGGCATGGTTGCACCACATGAGCAGTTCAAGGCAGCCGTGCTACAGGCTGATGTCAGGGTCAGGACATGGCACGCGTGGACCTGGCAGTCGCCAGTCCCCCCCCAGGCCGTGCTGAGGACTGGCTACACAGCAGAGCAGGTAGCTGTTGAGGCGAAACGTGCAGGTACTGGCATCTGAGTGTAGCCTGATGGTCCCGGCAGCCTCACCTGCTGCCTGGTGGTCTGCAGCTGCCTGGCTGGCCTCCTGGCCCCAGCTATTGCTTACGCTCATGCTGCTACTCGCCGGAGCCGGCTCAGGAGTGTGGGTGGCGTTGTGGTCAGGGGCAGGCACCGGGGCAGGACTGGGCTGGGGCCGGGCAGGGCCAGGAGGTCCTGAGGTGAGCGTGCCAGGCCTTGCAGGGCCAGCAGCAGAGGGAGGTGGGCCAGGGTGGCTGATGGGGGCTCGGGCAGGGGCAGCATGCGGGGGGTGAGGCCTGGCTGGCTGACTCACTGCCGCCCGCATCAGCTGTGCCAGGTCTTGGATGATGGAGTCACATACCTGGGATGAGGGCAGGGCACATGGTCATGGGTGGGGTCAGACGGGAGTGGCAAGGCGGAGCAGCAGGAAGGCGGGCAGTGCTGGCAAGAGCAGGTCCAGGGCTACCTGCAGCTCCAGCGCTATGTGTGCCTGTTCCCCAGGGCTGACCTGCTGCCTAAGCAGCATGCGCAGGTGGTCTGCACGGTCCTGCACAATGCACCAGGACATAAGTCTACATCGTCTCACACACCTCCGTCGTGCTGTGGCCCACTCAGGTGCAAATTCTGGGGGTTCATTTGTCAATGCGGAACAAGTAGCAGAGCAATGCCAAGGAAGGCCTTCTTGCAGTGTTGAGGCATGCATGTTGTAGAGTGTGGGGTACAGCAGCCACGTGTGGTAGGGTGTTGACGTGAGAAAGACTGGGTTTGCACTGTTGCTACGAGATCAATACAGATCCAGCAGACCTGGAACGACACGCTAACCGCCTCTAACTTTTGCTGCTTCAAGGTACCGAACTGCTGCGGATGGTACATCTTTATTGAACGTACTGGCGGCCGAGCGGGGGTCACCTCCTCTGCAACTCAAATACCACTCTTCGCCTCATAGGCGTGGCGTGCTATCAGGTGTGCATACACCTGTTGCGGCATGCTAGCCTCCACGGCCGCGAAAGGTAAGTTTGACCTGACGAGTGCAGCGAGTCGAATGGAGCCAACCGTGTGTAATCGATGCCGCAGATGCTCCAGCATTGCTCCGATGCCTCACTCAAATCCTACAACACACTACTTCATTCAGCACGGCGTCCCCAAGCACTGCGTCAACCTCGCCTGTGAAGTTGGTGTGTGCAGGACAGCTACTGAGCTCTGCTTGGCCTTGCCCTTGCATGCCAACCCTGCTGCTCACCCCCCGGTGGTGGTGGCTGCAGACCCCAGCCCACATGCAGCAGGTGGCTTCCGCGCTGCGCCAAGCATCAGCTGCAGTGGCGCCCCTACACAAGCTTGTCATGCTCACCAGCCTGGCAGGCCACTATCGGGACATCCTGGTCAGCCAGGAGGCCCTGTATGCCCAGCAGGTCATGCACCAGCACCCGCTGCACAGCAGCCCCCTGCCCAGCCGGCCCGCAGCACCCGCTGACCCCTCCCTGTGCACTACCACCTTCCCAATAACTGATATTACAGAGCTGCCTGACAATCACCCCAGCCTACAGCCCCCTGGCCAGCAGCTGGACCCCCATTACATGGACAAGATCACGTGCTGGGCTCAGACTCAGCCCTCTCACGTAGAGACCAGCAGGCTGCTGCAGACCGGCATCACACTGTTCCCCCCGCAAGAGGCCAGCCACCCCACCTTTGTAGATTTGCAGGCGGCCATGAAGCTGCTTGACAAGCACCGCAGCCGCAAGCGCATCAATAGGATCGCCAAGCTGTTCAAGTTTCAGGATAAGTACCAGCTGCGCACATGGCAGCACCATGTGGGGTGATAATGGATGGGCTAACGGACATGCTGCATGCCATTCAGCATCGTCAAGTCACAGCAATAGGACAGCCTATGGCGCTGTGACAGCTTCACCAGGCTGGGCCCTGTGTTGAGTGAAATAGACATGGCGTACAATGCAAGCACAGAAACTGGGCATCGGTGTGTTGAGCAGAACGGATGGGAGCACTGAACATTGTGCCCCCATCGGTTGCTACGCCTTCTTGCCATTGTCATCATCATCATCATCTAATTCTTCATATTACAGCTGTGCCACGTAAGGTCCATGGCTCATGTATTTCTAATCACGCCGCGTTGGTATGTCTTGTGTCGAGCAAGATGAAGGAGTACCGGTGTAGGCATGCATAGCCCAGGCCCTAGGCCTGGAATGCCAGCTATGGCAACTCAACCCCACCTCAGGCGCCCCCAACTAACAGGAAACCTACCCCTGCACCCCTGCACCCCTGCACCCACTGCGCCAAATATTATGCTAGATGATTCACAATGTAGCCAACCTAGCCAGCTACCTTTTACCCATCCAGAATAATTATACACTGGGTAGGCCGTGCACATCAAAGCGTCAAAGTTAGTGATTCAAATTTGAGTCGTTGCGGGGTATGCAGTCATCGCTGCGACCGCCCGCGTCGCTTAGGCTGCTCTTCACGAGCACGCGCATCAGCAGCAGCAGTCGGATCGGAAAGCGGTTGCGGCAATGTGGCAATGTGCCTACCTCCCCCCCATACCTGGAGGGCAATGCCACAGCTCGACCATTTGGACTTACAACATGCTACTTACTAGGTTAAGCTTATCTACGACATTGTTACAAACGCTCATACTCAGCTAAGCCAAAAGCTCACTTTGGTCGGTGACCCCCAACTCCCTAAGCCGATTTCAGGGCCAGGGTCAGGATGTCCCAACATGGGGTTGGTAATCTTCATGCAAATACTCTTTCAATACTGCACCATTTCTGATAGCGTTTGTCACATTGGCACCTGCGAATTAGTGCGCATGTACTGGCAAGCGGCGCGTTACCTCTTGCAAGTGAGGCCATGCCGGCGCAAGCGAGCGCGGATACACCTCAGCTGCTCACCATCGATTGTTATAGTGATATGTAGCGGCATCAGTGATGGAGCTGCGCCTGCTATCGAGCCAGAAGTACAATCTAAATTCAGCCCGCCAGGCTTGCTCCAAGAGCCTTTCATTGGTGCAGGCGGCGTCGGAAGACCGTCGTGGGGCTAGTGATAACGCGACATTGCAACGAGGTGCGATTGGATAGAGGTCTCTCTAGCTACACAGAAAAAGGGACCCCCTTGAACAAATCGGCATGTTGTGAGCTAACCACTCTGAGTTATTAGAATGTCTCGTTATTACTTTGTTCATTACTCAACGACACAGCTGCTGGAAAAGAAAGCACGGCAATCCATCAATCAGGCCCGCCGTAATTGACTTTGGCGTGACCCGACTCTGCCTTGCAGAGTTGACTAGCCTACTCCGACCGCCTGGACCCTGCCCCCTCGCACCCCCTTGCAGCCCCACCACCTCCCAGCCCCCGCAGAAGCCTGCCAGCCCCTCCCACCCCCTCCCAGCCCCCTCACTGCCCCGCCAACCCCTCCCACCCCTTCCCACCCCTTCCCAGCCCCTCCCACCCCCCACCCACCCCCTCCCACCTCCTCCCAGCCTCCCCACCCCCCACCCACCCCCTCCCACCTCCTCCCAGCCCCTCCCACCCCCCCCTAAGCCCCTCACTGCCCCGCCAACCCTTCCCACCCCCTCCCAGCCCCTCCCAGCCCCTCCCAGCCCCTCCCACCCCCTCCACCCCCTCCCACCCCCTCCCACCCCTTCCCACCCCCTCCCAGCCCCTCTCAACCCCGCCACCCCCACCCCGCCACCCTTGGCCCTAGCAAGTCATTGCAAGACGCAAACCCATGGGTCGGCATGGGTGGCAGCAGCAGGCAGCAGGTGCTGGTGCCGCCCCTGACCTGGCCCCCCCTCCTGCTGCACCTCCCTGGCAGCAGCAGGCAGCTGGTGTTGGTGCTGCCCCTGGGCTGCCCACCCCTCCAGCTGAGCAGCAAGGGGTCAGAGCGGAGCTGGACACCAGCTCGACACGCAAGCGGAGGGCGGGCGGGAGGGACCGGACCCAACAAGTCGAGCAAGGTAACGTAGCAATGGCCTACACACCTTGAGTGGCCTTACAGAGTGGCCAGGTAGTAGGTACTACTCACGAAGCGGTCAAGCAATGCAGCAACGTTGTATACTTCCGAGCATGGGTGGAGGGGCGTCGTTACATCGGTTTTGCGTGCCATGTGCATTGTTTTGACTGCGGCGACTGTCCCTGACTGTTTGCAGAGGCTACTGGGCCACGTCGGTCGCGGCGGTCGGTCGCGGCGAGGCCCGCATGAGCAAAACTGGCATAAATTTGAATGTGAAGATTTGAGCCGCCATAGCACTCATCACAGTGCACAGTATTTAATGATACAAGCTGCACCGCATAGCTGGCGGAGTCCTCTATCCAGGGATGTGCGAATCATAAATAGAAACCACGTGGCTGAGACGCGGCGTCCTTTTGATTACCAGGGGTCGGTTTCCTATCATTTCCAGCCATTTTTTGTTAGTTGGGGTCGCCTGAGGGGTGGGCTGGGAGGGGTGGGCTAGCAGGGGGTGTGCTTGGGGAGGGGGCGAGGGGAAGGGCTGGGAGGTGGTGGTCAGGCTCAACGAGGTGGGCTCTTGCAATGATAGGTAAAGGGGGGGCGGGCATGGTGAGTCGTTGCATGCCGTGGCCTTGAACCAGCCTGGTGAACATGATGTAACTCTGAAGCTGTCAAACTGATAGAGGCCTGGGCTGTTTGTTGTGCGGTTTGTTTCAATAGATGCGCCAATGGGTAAAGATGTTTCAATCACCCCGTCAAGGTGTCCTGCACGCCCGGCAAGCATCGCGTTGGGTGTTTGCCGGACATTCCATTTGTGCACAACCAGCTCACTACGCTAGTTAGATGGGGTCTCAGCGATGTGGTTCACCGTGCCAAGGAGACCCGTCTCGCCGATGTGGTTTGTTCGCGGGCACATGCACCAGATGCACAGAGGGGGTAGTGGATGACGCCATGCACTTCATCTTTGAGTGCACTGCCACGAGTTCCATCAGGGAGCAGCCGGAGTTTGCCATGACTTTACAGAACAATAATGAGAATTTGCATGACTTCATGTTGAGCCCATGTGCACCTTTGTTTGTGCACCTTGCTTTGAAGTGCGTTACAGAAAGTCCCGAACCCCTAGAGGGGGAGGGCGGCCTAGCAGCCTAACGGCTGACGGCTTAAGCGGTGTAAGCCACATCACCACATGTGGCAGTACGCGAGCAAAGACTCCAATGGCTAGCGCTGATGGTCAGATAACGCGGACTAAACCGCCAATGCCAATGTGATAAACGCTATCGAAAACGGTGCAGTATTGAGAGAGTAATCGCATGCATATTACCAACCCCATGTTGGGGGCGCCTGACCCCACCATCAATAACATATCATCGCATCGAAGTGCATCGCTCGTAGGCTGCATAATCATCGGCTATCATGATACGGAGCATCAGCTCCGGTCGCTCTGTGGTGGAGCGACGGGCTGCGGACGTGATCGTCATCGGCGACAGCACTATCGGCGCAGGGGTGGCCTACTCTCTGGCAAAGCGTGGCAAGAAGGTGGTTAGCGCGATGCTCTGCACACGCTGCTGCACACCCAGCACCCTTGATCTCCGTTCTTGTCATGGCAGGTGATACTGCTTCGTGACATGGGCATGACATTGAAAGCGCCCAAGATGGAAACCCTGCGCCCTCTCATCCTGCCTGATACTAACGTACAGCTGGTGCAGTGAGTGCTTCTTGATACTGGAACCAAGACAGTCCGACTGCTTAGCTGCAGTATTGCATAGCTTCAGTGCAAACAGTGTGTAGCACTGCAGTCCTAGCCCAGACCGCCTCGTGTCCTTGCTCCCCCAGCGCCCAGCCCCCACCCACCACCCTGATGCTGCACCTTCCACCTTGCCCCCACCCCCTGCCCCCACCACACCTGTCGCCTCACCCCCCTTGCTGCCCGCCTCCTGCCGCCCTGAGCAGCCTGGCTCAAGAGGCTGCGGCCTACCTGCATGGCCTGGCTCTGCAGAGCAACAGCCTCCTGCTGTGGCCGAGGGGCAGCCTGGACTGCGGCCCTCGCGCCCGCTCAACATCCCGCCAGTCTAGCAGTAGCAGCAGCAGCGGCAGAAGCGAGGGTCCAAACATGGCACGAGGAGGTGGCAGGGGCCCTGGTGCCCAGCAGCAGCAGTGGAGCAGCGTGGCGGCATTCAGCGGGGGCCAGTGTGGCCCGAGCTGCTCAGCGGAGGCGCTGGAGGCGCTGGCGGAGGCCTGCCGGGCAGCTGGGGTGACACTGTCAGGGGCAGCGTGGGAGGAGCAGGCCACCAGCCAGCCATGGCTCAGGCAGGGGGCGGGCCGGGGCCTGGCCGCCTTGGCCCAGGTGGGGCAGATGTGTCTTGTTCGGGATAGGTTAGGGGTGGGGCCACCTCACCTTCCTCTCCTGCTGCTGCTATTAGCCCAAATGATGAGTGTGACCTTTGATTGCTGCCAGTCGTCGAGGTGCCTGTAGGCCTGTAGGCTGATCCCTGTCTTGTGGTGCTTCAAGCGTGGTCATTCAGTCTGCCACACTGGGTCATTGTGGACCAGCTGTAGCTAATTCGTACCAATGCAACCTTCACATGCTGCCATGCAAACAAAAAGACCTCTCATGCTGTGCCATGCAAACTGTGGGTTGACTATGTTTCAACAGCTCTAGCTGAAGCCCATTCATACACCATGCATTTCCTGCTGTCACGCACCTCACAGCCTGCTGCATTGCCTGTCCCAGCCCTGCTACCTGCTCTGATGCCCTTGCCAACTCCTTGTTAGGTGTCCTTGACTGCCTAGCCCCAGCTGCTCTACGACCTAGCTTGCTGCTGCTTCCCTGCCTTGCGGCTGGCTGCAGCCTGACGGCGGCGTGATCAACGCAAAGGCAGCAGACAGGGTACTGCGGGACCTGGCAGCCAGGGCAGGGGTGGCGGTGAAGGACCACCTGCAGCTGAGAGGTGGGGGTTGAGGCTGTTGAGCACCAGCGTGGCATTGCTGCACAGGGACAGGGGCAGCGGCAAGGTCAGGGTCGGGGTCAGGGTCGGGGTCAGGGTCAGGGGCTGGCAGGCCTCATCATTGCGGGCAGGGTCAGGGTCACCAGGGGACCAGGAGTGGCCGGGGTGGCAGGGGTAGGGAGGGTCTATGGCAGGAGCCACCCGCTCAACGACTAGTCCCCTTCCCTCTCGCCCTGCTGTGCCTGCTGCTGCGCCTGCTGCTGCGCCTGCTGCTGTGCCTGCTGCTGCGCCTGCTGCTGTGCCTGCCGCTGTGCCTGCTGCTGTGCCTGCTGCTGCGCCTGCTGCTGTGCCTGCCGCTGTGCCTGCTGCTGTGCCTGATGCTGTGCCTGATGCTGTGCCTGATGCTGTGCCTGATGCTGTGCCTGATGCTGTGCCTGATGCTGTGCCTGCCGCTGTGCCTGCCGCTGTGCCTGCTGCTGTGCCTGCTGCTGTGCCTGCTGCTGCGCCTGCTGCTGCGCCTGCTGCTGCGCCTGCTGCTGTGCCTGCTGCTGTGCCTGCTGCTGTGCCTGATGCTGTGCCTGATGCTGTGCCTGATGCTGTGCCTGATGCTGTGCCTGATGCTGTGCCTGCCGCTGTGCCTGCTGCTGTGCTTAATGCTGCTGCTGGGCGCACTGTGGGTGTGTAGGTTGGCAAGACTGCGGCAGCATGCTGCGCCTGCGTGCCTCCTCGACCCTGCAGCCCAGCGCTGAGTCAGTGTTTGAGGGGGAGCAGGTGGTGCTGGCGCCCGGCACATGGCTGCCTGAGGCGCTGGCGTTGTGGGATCTGCAGCTGGGGCTACAGGTGCGCCCTCCTAAGGCTGTGGCTGCTGCTGCTGCTGCTGCTGCTGCCACCCGTGCTGCTGCCGCCACCTCTGCTGCTGCTGCACCGCTGCTGCTCCTGTGATGCCAGGCTGCTGCACACACCAGTGGCAGCTACCTTTATCTGTCCAGCACACCTAAGCTGCCATCAGGCACGCCTTCCCAAGCAAAAGGCCAGGGCAGGGCAGAGTAGGCGACAGGGGAGGGTCGGCAAGGCAGGGGTAATGAAGGTTGGGAATGAGGGAGAGAAAGAGGGAGAGAGAGGGAAAGTGTGTCTGAGTCAGTTACATGCAGTAGGGGGTCAGTGGTAGTCAGTGGGTGTAGGCCACACCAGCATGTGCCCTCCCAGCCTGATGGTGAGTGGCGGTGGCCTGCAGGTCAAGGAGCGGGTGTCAGTGCGCTGCCCCGCTGCCTCAGCCCTGGCCAAGGGTCCCCTGCTGAGGAGCTGGGGGGCGGCAGGGGAGCCGGAGGAGGAGGAGGAGGCACCCAGCCATGGCATGCCTGTGTCCGCTCAATGGCTGCTGTTCCCTCCTGTCGCTGGCGGCTTGCACTGCAAGCTCAGCAGCCCGGGCGCCCAGGCACAAGGCAGGCAGCAGACGTCTCCCTTGCAAACCTTGGCCAAGCAGGGCAGCTTAGCTCCCAAGGGTCAGGCTTCGTCCAAGTCCTCAGACACCCACCTCTCACCAGCCACTGCTCCAGAGCTTGCCTCACGGGCCACCCGCTCCTCAACCGAGGATGACGCAACCCACCCCCCCGGCTCACCCCTGCCGCTGTCACGGGCCAGGCGGCAAGCTGGTGCCTTGGTCCATGGCCTGGGTTGGACTGACCAGCAGGTGACGGGTGTGGAAGGGGGCAGGCAGGCGGGCGCTGAGTCGGACAGCAAGGGGGAGCGTGACCAGCAGAGTGCGGCAGCGGAGGCAGCACGTGCGGTCTGCAGCTATGCTCAGGACGTGCTGACACCGGACGGGCTGCCACTGCTGGGCTGGCACCCAGGATTTGAGGCGGGTCGGGTGCTGGTGGTCAGCACAGTTGCTGGGGCCTGGGCTGGCGGGGAGGAGGCGGCGGAGGCCTGGGAGCAGGCAAGACAGCAGGCAGCAGGGTTGGTGGGGCGGGACGCAATGGAGGCCTGGAGTGCAAGTGGCAAGGGAGGGAGGGCTGAGGGGGACAGGGAGCTGCAGCAGCACGGACACTCTGGACCAGCCGGGCTGACTGGCCCTGGCAACCTCACTGACAGCACCAAAGCCAGCACCAACAGCAGCAGAGGGAGTGAGTATGGGCCTCCGCAGTCAACATCTGGGCCCCATGATGGAGGTGTGGTGATTGGTGGTGGCTTAACTGCCATTGGACCGGCTGCTGCACCTGAGCGACGGCAACGTCCGCCAGGTTGCTGGGGTAGCGCAGGCACCGACGGCTGGCAGCTGAGCCCAGTGCTTGCTAAGGCCGCGGCGGACATGCTGCTGCTCGCTGGCGCGGGGACGAGCCTAGCAGGCAGCGAGCTGTCGCTTGATCTGGGGCTCTTGGATTTGAACAGACATGGGTTGTGTCCGCGTCGTGCTGCATTGCAGCCAGACGCGCTGGGAGGCTACTGGGAGGGGCTAGCAGCTCTACAGGACGGTAGCGCTCTACGTCAAGCTTGGGAGCTGGCTCTTGACGAGGAGCAATCACAGTTGCTGGAGGAAGCAAGGGCAGCACATAGACGTTGAAGGCGAGGGATAATGGCAGCCACGGTGACGAAACGGTATGCTGTGCTAGTGTGCCAGAGTTGTGTTTCAGTGATGTAACCCCCCCCTGCAAACATGGGGATAACCGACAGGCAGCGTCAAGCAGCTAGACAGTTCGATTGTAGCTGAGTGATTACCCACTGTCAAACATGTTGTTTCATGTTTAATGGGTTATGTTCTCTGTACCAGCAGCCTTACAACAAATTGTTGTAATTATTTGTACCGCACCAAGACAAATGTTTAAGGTTCCCAAATAGACATCTTTATGTCCATGTAGTAAATAGTATAGACTAGAGATAGTAAATAGTGTAGACTAGTCGACTATTTCGTCACCAAATCAGCTCGTTTCAGTCGCAACGGGGCGTACATTAGCTCGCCAGACACGTCGTGCTAGTCTTAAGAGCAGTCAGTATCAGTTGCAATTCTGTTGATCTGCCGGCCAAAGGATTGCCCACTTCCTTATCGACGAACTCCGATGGCTGCAGCTGCTGGCCCATCGGGCGGCACGCAGCCAAAGAGGAAGCTGGGAGCATTGCAGACAAAGCTTCGTGATAGCATTTACAGCAAGCGCTTCTCATTTCAGGTCTATGAGTTTTAAGGACTAAGCGTTTGCAAAGCCGTTTGCGGCGATTGCGACCAGTCCTATAGCTGCGTGAACATGTCTACCACAAATGAACACAAGTGCAAGCCAAAGCGACAGCGTGCGGACACGACACCAGATGGACCAGCAGCAGCAGCAGCAGCAGCAGCAGCAGCAGCAGAGCTGCCTTTCCAGCGAATCGCGAAGTGCTAGAATGGTACGGCGACTCAACACTCGACTTTGACTCTATGTACTCGACTTTGACTCTATATACATGTGAATGTTAAGTGCAACAATGATGACAACGAGTCTTCCCGTTGAAACTGCTAATAGCTCTGCAGTCGCCTAGGACAAGGTTTTTTTGCATGGAGCGACTAGACTATCTCTATTCTAGTCAAAAATAGTACTATTCGACTAGTACTATATCTAGTCTATTTATAGTCTATTTTACGAACCTTACAAATGTTGTCATGCTGCATGGCCACCCGCTTGACCCAAAGGACTTCATGAGGCACTGTGGCATGTTCCTGCTGCTAAGTTTAAGCACATCCAGTCAGCTGAACCTACGGCCCCTCCGAGGAGTAACAAGCTTTCATAATTGAACACGCCGTCGGCTATCACACGCGCAAATCCGCGATGCTCCTCGTGGGCAGGCGGCCCTTGGTGCCCATCGCGCCTTGCACCCCGAACATCTCCACCCTGCCCCGATGTGTGTGCAACGCTAGACGCAAGAAGAGCTCGGGAGGGGAGTTCACGCCACCAGGAGACGGCGAGGACCCCGATAAGCAAGCCAAGGCGAGGCGATGATCTAGACCCAGGCCCAGGCCCAGGCCCAGGCCCAGGCCCAGGTCACTCAGACTGACGCTGCGGCCGTCTGCAGTTCACCCCTCCGCCCTCCTGGGGCTGCCCTGTATGTAGGATGAGTGGGTGGTTACAGAACCAGCCTCATGTTCCTGTATGACACACCTGGTGGCTGCAGCGGAAAAATCTTGAGGATGCTCTGGCTCGAGTGCGTGACAAGTATGGCAAGATGTCCGTGTTTGTGAATGACGCAGTGGCCATGCCAGACATGTGAGTGAGGCCGGGCAGCCTGCTACACTGGGCAGCTGTGACTGCAGCCCAGCTAAACCCCTCGGGCCCCTGGTGACCAGCCCGCTAAATGGCAGCTGCAAACCAGCAACAGCACCTGCCCTGCAGCACCAGCCCCTACCCACCACCACCACCAGCCCTGCAGCAGCAGGAGGAGGAGCAGCAGCAGCAGCAATACACAGCAGCAGCAACACTAGCCCAGCAGCAGCAGCAGCAGCAGGTCATGAACCAGGGGTGGGTAGGTGGTGATGGCGCTGCTGCAGGGCGTTCATGTCAACAGGCAGCCTGTCGCTGGACACTGCACTGGGCGGAGGCATCCCCAAGGGCAGAATCATTGAGGTGGGGTAGCTGGTCTACAGAATGTCCACACAGCCTTGCAAGGCTGTGCTGCCTGCCTGCCTGCCTGCCTGCCTGCCTGCCTGCCTGCCTGCCTGCCTGCCTGCCTGCCTGCCTGCCTGCCTGCCTGCCTGCCTGCCTGTCTACTCCACGCCTGCCTGCTCAACACCTGCCTGGAGTGCCTTCTGCTGCAGATCTATGGCCCTGAGAGCTCAGGCAAGACCACCCTGGCCATCAGCTGCATTGCCCAGGTTCAGGCATTGGGGGGCTACGCCGCCCTCATTGACGCAGAGTATGCATTTGACCCAAAGTGAGCAACCCAGACGCAGCCCAGCGGCAGCCCAGCAGCAGCTCTATTCAGGTCAGGGCCTGAGCATAGCCATGACTTGCTGATGCCGAAGCTGAGCCAAAGCTTCGCCAGAGCTTAGCCCGAGCTTAGTTACAACCCAGCGAGAGCTCAGCCACAGCTCAGCCACTATTGGGCTAGAGCTCTGGCAGAGCTTACTTGAGATGCCTGCCCAATGCCCTGTGGACTCACAACCGCCTTGTGTGTGGAGCAGCATCATAAGCACAGCCTCCTAGTGAAGGTTATCAGTCAGGTGAGGCGTGGTCCCACACCCACAGGAGTATGTCGGTGTTTCCTGCCTGCCCTGCCACCCTCCCACCACCTGCACCTGTGCAGGTATGCCACCAGCATGGGGGTCAATGTGCCACAGCTGATCAAGGCAGCGCCGGATTACGGTGAGATGGCGTTGGACATCACGGATGAGTTGGCGCGCTCTGGTGCCGTGGACCTGATCGTGGTGGACAGCGTCAGCTCCCTAGTGGCACGGCAGGAGCTGGAGAACGACCTCGGCGCGCCTACGGTAGGCTGGTAGACGGGGCTATGGGGGAGGGGTGGAGGAGGTGGTAAAGGGTGTGAGTGCGACGGGAGGAGGAGGTTGAGGGAGATGTGCAAGTAGAGAGAAGAGGGTGAAGGGAGAGTGGATGAGTAAATGTCGTAGTCAGTAAAGGAGGAAAGGGTGTAGCTGGGCTGAGACACGGAATATGGGTGTGGGTGGAAACTCATGTGTTTGAGGGCGATGGCGAGGATTGGAGCGTGGTCAAGGGCATTACGGCCGGGTTTGTCAGTGATGGTTCCCTCTCCCCCAGCATGTTGTACTGTAGCTCATGTCCCCTTACACACTCCATTGGTGGCCACTGCCCAGGTCGGCCTGCAAGCCCGCATGATGAGCCAGGCCCTGAGGAAGCTGGTGGGCAGCTGCAGCAAGACCGGTTGCAGCATCATCTTCATCAATCAAATCCGCATGAAGGTGGGAGGCAACAGGCACAGGGGGCGGAGAGGGCTCAGTCTCCCCAGGAGGTGAGGGGTCTGTGTGGGACATAGGCAGCACTTGCACAGCAGGCAAGTCTTGCTTTCCCCGTAATGTGAAGGGACCTCTTTTTGCTATGTGTTTCCATATTTCTATGTCTTTGGTATCACTGTTTTCACTGTTTCCCTTTTCCTGGTTTGTCGTGCACTGGCAGCATCATGGTCCAGACACACTCTGCTGGAGCCTCAGCTGAACCATGTAAATTGCGAGGGAGGCGACCAGGTCTGACTGACAGTCGTGCCTGGGCGGAAACCTGCATCAGGCCTGCCCTGCCCTGTCCCCTCAGATGACAGGGCACATAATGGAGCCCGCTGCCCGCCCCACTGCCCACTGCTGCGCCCCCTCCTCACCCCGGCTGCAGGTGGGAGTGATGTTTGGCAGCCCGGAGACCACCAGCGGTGGCCAGGCGCTTAAGTACTATACTTCGGTGAGCTGGCTTGACCATAGGTGGGCAGCATGCACCCTCAGGCCTGCTCATCATCCTCTCAACTCAACTGTCAGAACTCTCCTTATGAGAGAGCTGTCAGTTTCTCTTCCCGTTTCCTTTCTCTGTATTCTTCTTTCCCGCTCCTTACCTTTCTCCCTGCTTTCCTTCCCACCTTCCCCTTTCCTTGCTTGCAGCCACACAGCATCCTGCTTTCCGGCCTCAGGCCGCCTTGCACTCGCCCTGTGCCCCTGAAGGTCTTTTTGTGAGCTGTGTCAGACTGGCTGGCTGCCGGCTGCTGGTCGCTGCCTGTCGGCTGCTGCAGGTGCGCATTGACGTGCGGAAAAAGGACATCATTGGGGTCAAGGAAAAGGCAGAGGGCATCAAGGTCATGGCCAAGATTGTGAAAAACAAGGTGGCCCCGCCATTCAGGTCAGCAACGGCGGGGCCTGGGTAGGGGATGGGAAGGGAGGACATGGGAGTCAGGGCACAGCGATGTGCAAGGGGAGGGGAAGGGAGGGGGGTAACCCTAGCTGCCTGACCCCATGGTGACCTGGGCGCCCTTGTTTGCTTCCCTTGGCTGCAAGCAGCTTGTTTGCTGGTTGTGTGTGCAGGACGGCCATGTTTTCCATCCTGTTCGCCAGTGGGCTGGACAGGGTGGGTGGCATCATGGACGCGGCTGAGGGCGCTGGCGTCTTGGATAAGAGGGCTGGCGGGTGCTACTACTACCAGGACAGCATGCTGGGCCGCGTGAGTATCTGGGATCGCTTTGAATGGACGCATCACCATCGCCCGGATGCGCACTGCCACATTGACTGTCATGAGCGGCGCAAGCACAGCAAGGAAACCATATGGAAGATGGCTGTTACTTGGGGGGGCCAGTCCTACTCGCAGAAATGTGGTGTTGTTCGTACTGCAAGTCTGGCATCCTGTGCTTTGCGCGCTGTTGTATTTGTCAGGGATACGACAAAGTCCTGGAGATGCTCCGCACCGACCAAGAATTGTGCAAGCAAATTGAAGTTGAGACGCGCGCCGAGCTCAACAAGGACCCAGAGCTCGCCGGCGCACTTGAAGACGAGTCCGAAACCGAGGACGGCGACCCGGGTGCCGAATTCACTGATCCAGCACTTGGCTTCCCCGACCCGTGAGCCGGGCTGTAAAGGCCCGCGGCCCCGTCAGCGGGTTGAGGGAGAGCTGAGTCACAACATGGAGCGCGTCTAATACTTCGCGATGGAAAACACCTGGGGCACCCTGCGATACCCACAGACGTGTGGGTTTCAGAGCCATGTGCTTACTCGTTGAATTTTACGAGCGCGTTGGCATCAAACATGGTGCCTTCCTCCTATGCAACTGCTATGGGTGCTGCTGATCCTTGCAGTCCCACATCTGAGTCACCCATATCGTTACTACGACCACCGTCATGTCCTCGCTCGGTCCCAGGTCATAGTCGCTGGCATTCAGCGGATCACACCTTCTTGTTTGGTGCCACAGCCTCCAGCTCGGTGGCCAACAGCCCCTTTGTGGGGCCTACTACCTTAGCACATGGCATCCAGCTCAGCCTCCAATTCGTGCGGATGCTTGAGTCCCGTGCTGGCCGCCTCCTCGGCAAGGTACTCAGCAGCTAGCAAGGTGCCCACCTGGCCGTGGGCTTCGCAGATGTTGTTTTTCACTGGCTTGAACAGGATAGTGTGGGTGGCAGGGTTGCCGAGATAGGCCTTCATCTTGGCAATGGTGGTGGGCAGCGGCCCTGCTATGGCCTCGTTGACCTTGGCCACCATCTCCGCGACCCTGGTAGGGGCAGCGAAAGCCTGTGTGCAGGGGAGCCAGGCTTGTCGTCAGCAGCCGCACCGGTGCAGCAGTACATAGTGTGGCTTCAGGTCGGCAGCTTGGGTGGTTCTGTTCCTGTCTGTCGGCGGAACTACTCCCAACATTCTAGGCATCGCTACATGGCATTTGCCGAACATGGCGTTGTAGTTAACTCAGAGCCTGGCAGGGGGTGTGATGCATAGCTGGCCGGCAGCAGCAGGTTACCCCTCCAACATCCAAGGTACGCCAGCAGCAAAAACATTGGTGTGTCTTTAGAGGGCCTTCAGGGGATGGCCTCCCGCCCGCCTGCCTGCCCTTGTAAGCTATCCTCAGTTGCCCCTAGCCCATTGCCTTGTGTCGCAAGGATGTGGCAGCAGGCCCTGACCTGCTTGCCTGCCCCGCCTGTCACCTCACCTGCTCCCGTAAGGGTCGAGGTCCCGCTGCGGGGTTTGCTGCAGCCGCCACACGCAGCGCCGTGACCTTGGTGATGAATGACAGCATGGGCTCTACTGCCACCTTGGTGGCAGCCATGATGAAGGCCTCACACACCGACTTGAGCTGCTTCTCCAGCTCCTTCTTGCTGTCTACCTGCAGGGTTGGGGTTAGGGTTAGTTGTGGTTAGTTAGGGTGGAGGTAAGGGTAAGGGTTTAGGTTTAGGATTAAAGGTAAGGGTTAGTTAGGGTTTAGGGGACCTAAGGGGTGAGCTACCCGACCCTAACCCTAATCCTAACCCCAATCCTAACCCTAATCCTAACCCTGACCCTAACCCTTGCTGTCCACCGGAGGGGCAGGCGCAACACAGTGTTGCCACTCAGGCTCGCCAGCATGAGCGCACACACCATGCTGCACCTGGGACAGACAGCTACAGCCGGGTGGCACAGCCAGGGCCGCCCTGTGCACAATGCGTGTGTGTGTGAACGCCCATGTTGGCTCATGCTAGACTGGCTGGGTCCAGTGTGACAGTGACAGCCATGCAAGGTGCTGCCTGTCATGGGATGCTGACAACCAGCAGCATGCAGACAGCCAGAAGGTGGACCCCCATTCCTGCATGAAGACTAGCACAGCATGGCACAGTCTCCCACAGAATGACATGCGCCAGGCATGGGTGGCTGACTTGCAAGGCCGTCACGGGAGTGCATTCGCTACATGGTGGGGCTGGCTGGCAACAGGACCAGCGCCAGGAACAGGCAGCTGTCGTGCCTGTCACGGGAGTGCATGCGCTGTGAGGTGTGGCTGGCTGGCAGGCTGAGCCACCAAGCATTGTGGGGAGATGGTGCATGACAGGCTAGTTGCTATGGTACATCTGCTTTGGCAGGGCAGGCCAGGCAGGGCAGCCACGGGGCAGTCTCCTTCACATTCCCACAGCCTTCCACCAGCCACAGGGCAGCCACAGGGCAGCATGGGTGCTCCTGCAGGCATACCTGGTAGGTGTGCACCCTGGGCGCAGCGGTCCCCAACATCTTCATCACGCCTGCGCTGGAGCCAAAGCTGAAGATGCTAAGGTCGCCGGTCATGATACGGCGCATGTGGTCTCGCATGTGCGAGAAATCCAGGTCCATGTCTGTCACCGCAAAGTCAGCATCGAAAGGCAAGATCTGCTCCCTTAGGAATAGCAAGTGCTTGATCATGAACAGCTGCCCGTCCACAGGTCCAGCCTTGCGTGCCACCATGCGCCCTGCCTGCTGCACCGACAGGGTGCAGGCCGACACTGCCTCCTGAGCCAAGCCACTGAACACGGGCCGGTCCACTGCCCGGTACAACTTGGACAACACCAGCAGCGTGGAGTGCAGGGGAGGGTACAGCTGGGAGAAGGGGTCGGCCCCTCCTTCGCCAGCCTCCGCAGGTGCAGGTGTTGCTGCGCTGCCTGCCTGCCTGGTGCTGGGGGGAGGTGTGCTGCTGTGCCCTGCGACCAGGGCGCTGCTGCCATCAGGGAGGGCGGCAGGGTGGACAGGGCTGAGCTGCAGACGGGCAGGGTAGTCAATGTCTGTGGCTGTGGGGGTGTAGTGGGCCACTTGGTCTCGGATCACCGCTTGGCACCTGAGGGAGAGAGGCATGCACAGCACCAGGCCCTAACTCACTTGGACACATGCATGTGGGGTTGTGGCCTATGGCAGCAGCCCCCTCCTGGTAGCACCCAGTGGTAGCACCCAGCCAGACATCCCTCAGCTCAACTGCACAGGTCTCAGCTGCTGTAGGTCAACTGCACACAGCTTGGAGCAGAGGAGCATCGAATAGGAGTGTCAGCAGTGCCTCATCTTGCCATGCCCCACATTGTCACGGCTGACCCCTGAGCCCAACCTTGGCACCTGATACCAGACTGAGCACCACGCGAGCCTAGCTGGGCCTCACCTGAAGATGAGCCGGGCCTGGCAGTCCTCAAGGGCACGGGACAGGGTAGGGCGCAGCGCCTCACCACCAGGGCCCCGCCTGCCCAGCTGGTCGCCCAACACCTGGCATGAGCAAGCGGGGAAACATGCTGCTCAGACTTGTACTTATAAACTAACTTTCACTTTGTGGCAGGCCCATGCGTGCTGCTATGTGCGTGTGCTGCGTTGGCATGGGTCAGGAGGTACTGTGCGGCAACGTTTGCCTGGTGCGGGTGAGGCGAACGGTATGAGCATATTCAGTGCTCAATGCCATGCACAGCCAGCAGCAGCACAGTTCATGGCATATGCATTTCCTGGTGCCTTGCCACTGCAATATATACACATCACGTACATATGAGAACATCGTCGTGCCAAGAAATAATCAAGACTCCCACCTCATCAATTTCGCATCTAAATCATATGATTCACATAGTCAACTGTCGTGGCCTCTCTTCTAGTGGCCTAATCACCTGACCATGTCACATGGGGCACTGAACCTCGCTCATAATGTCGTGGTCGTCCTGCCGCTGCTGGCAGTGGCGGCATATCTCATCATCTGCCTCGGAGCATTCAAACTTGCGTGCTCAGGCAGCCACCCACCATCACCACCATCACCACCATGCTGCTGCCTTGGCCGAAGGAAAGCACCCCGCCTTGGCCGGCTGCCCGTGTATGACCGGCCGCCTCCCACCTCGACATGGTAGCCAGCCTGGTTGCCACCCTTGCCTGTCCTGTGACCCCAGCCTTTGCCCCAGCCTGGCCCACCTCCCTCGACCTTGCTTGGGGCAAAGCAGCCACCCTGGTTGCTGCCCCGGCCTGGCCCAACGCCGCAGCCTTTGCCCCAGCCTGGCTCGCCTCCCCCTCGCTGCTGCTACTGCTGCATACGGAGCTTGTGGTGCATGCTATCAGCTGCGTCGGCGACACTGATGCCCCGGACCACATACTGGTCCATTGCTGGCACTTTCGTTAAGGTCGACTGATTATTTGGCTACTTTTCGAAGGACCAAACAAATGCATTGTTTGATCGTTTACGGTTTCGGGATAGGAATCAAAAGGGAGAGTACGATAGTGTACAATTGTATACTTATGTGTAGTTTTGTAACAATGTGGAGCTATGCCAGTAAGGCACTAGGGTCCTCCAGTGTGCCCCAGCAGCTGCCCCGCCAACCCCTGATGTCCCCACCTCATGTTTCAGGATGTCAACCATCTCGCACAGCTCATCAATGTCTGGCAGCACGATGATGGCCGGTCGCAGCACGTCGTACAGCAGCATGCACAGCGGCTCCGTCAAGCCAGCCAGCGCCTGACGAGCCGCTGCCGTGACTGTCGCCGAGGCTGTCGCTGCCGCTGCAGGGCCGCGGTGCCCCTCCCCGCCTGCCAGCCCCTCTGCAACCTGGCCAGATGCAGCAGGGCTGAGGGTGTTGGGGAAGAACTGCTCCCACAGCTGCACCTCCAGCTGACACGCCCGCAGCAGGTGCTCGCACCCCGTGCGTGTCAGCACAGGCAGGCTGGCCCCGCTCCGCTCCACCGCCAAGCGCTGGCTGACAAAGGGCGTGATCAGCTGCTGTCGCGCTGCGGCATACAGCGCGTAGCACTCTTGCATGAGCCGCACGTACTCAATGCGCGAGCCACGCAGCTCGATGTCACGTAGCAGGCCTGCAACACGTGCACGCCTTTGCCTGGTTCTGGCCCGGAGGGTGATGGTGAGTGTCTAAGGAGCTGAGTAGAACAAGGCGAGCTTGAGAAGAGTTGTGGAGGTGCCTGGGTTGGGCAGCCCACCATGTCCTGTCCACGTGCACTGCGGCTGCCAGCCTCCCCTATCTAGGTGTACCCTCCCGCCTGAGACAGCCCCTCTGACGCCAACACCCAACCCCCTTTGCCTGGGCACTCACCCTTGAGGCTGGCCTCTGCAGCAGCTCGAAAGCGCACGTACAGCAGCGACACCTCCATGCCCTCTGCCAGCACTGGGACCTGGGTGGCAGGCGCTGCTGCAGCACCGCCAGTACTGGCCGACCCGGCCTTGAGCCCTGCCTCCTGTATAGCCGCCTGCACTTGCTGGACGGCGTGTCTGAACACCTGCTGCACCTTGTTACGGATGGCGTTCAGCGCCTTTGCCTGTATCTGCTTGAACTTGGCTGTGTAGGCGGCTGCGTCCGCGTACTGCGGGTTGCTGGCCACAAACGCCATGCACTCATCCAGCTTGCGCAGCAGCTGCGGGAACTGCTCGCTGTCCAGTGACAGCTGGGCCTTCTGGAACTGAGCGACCACTGTCTCAAACTCGTCAAAGAAGCGCAGCTTGGTGCGAATGGCATCTGCAAACTCCACCAGCTGGTCCTTCTCTTTCACCAGCTGCTCGCAGGAACTGTACAGGGACCTGCTCTTGCTGCTGACCTCTTTGTGCTGTGCCAGCAGAGAGTCAAAATAGGCAAGAGTGCTGTCCACCTGTGCAGAAGAGGCGCACGCGACAGCAACACAGCTCCAGCAGTGCAAACATACTTCAAGCCCATGGACAACATGCATCGACATACTTCCACATCAATGCCACACCATTGCTGCGGCCGCATTACCTTGCTCAGTATGTCTTCACATGTCTGCAAATGGCTGTTAAGCAGGTCTGCATATCGTTTGTACTTTTCCTCCATTTCGAGTGCACAAGCAGCCTCCAGCTCTGTGTGCCATTTGTGGAACTGGTTGGTGTTGTGCAAGATGGCATCCTCCAGGGTGCCCGCATATGTGTCCTTGCTGTGGCTCTCGGCTGTGTCTGCCTCAAAGCGCTGGTCCTCTACCACCTGCAGCACATAAGACCCTTCCTGCTGCTTACTGCAGTGACGATGAGTCTCAAGCTGTTGTGTAGCAACCCATGACAGCCTCACATGGCTTGGGAAGGGCCGCTGTAAGCAGGCTTGGCTTAGGGCATCAATTGCCTGCAGCTGCCCCTCATTCAATGCTGCTGTTTGCTCCCACGCGCTTGCCTGCTTGTAAACCAAGCAAGGGCCTGGCTTGCTGGTGACCACCTGCAGAGCGGTAATGCACTGGCACGCTCTCAGCGCACACCTGTCGCTCACCACATTATAACTCTTTGACGCAAGCCCGCCGAGAGTTTTGGCACTGCCGTGCTTGCCAGCCAGCGCGCTGGCCATTAGCTGTGATCAGCGCTCAATTGACCTCGTCGCGACACAGCGACACAGGGCATGCAGGAACCTGCAGCCATCGCGCACAATCCCCATCGACAGCTCGTTCATGTGGATGTTCGTTGTATTCGATTTTTGCAGCTTTCTTGTACCATTATGCACAAGCCGTGATAAAGGACAGCGTGTCGACGAAATGACACGCTGTTGTGGCATAAAGGACGCTTCCAACTCATCATTCTTCCAGTGTTTCATGTTCATATTGCATGGAGCGACCAGCCGCAAGTAATGCAATTTGCAAGTTTCGGGGCAAACGCGATTGATAACCAAAAGCAGTGGTGGAGTGAAGGCTGCTTGGTAGGGTCAAGATTGGGAAGGTAAGGAAAATTCTTACAAATGTGCATTGCCCCATGTGTCCATGCAGGTGGCTGCGGCCAGTGTACAGCGAGGCGAAGCGTTCCCAAGTCAGGGGCTTGATGAGCTCAACAAGCTACAACATCAGGTAAGCAATGACCAGACAATGCACATGTACATGGCTGCAACATATCCCACATGAGGTGACACATGACATGGCACATGACTTGACTCAATGCATTTCCCACACCATGTGCAGGTTCTACGACCGGGACGTGTCAGCCGCGCTGAACATCCGCCGCTGTGCAGTCGGCCCAGGCCCACGCCCCACCGAGCTGTGCTACTGGGATGGCCGCCCAGCCATGCCAAAGCCAGGCCGGCCAGGCCAGGAGTGGGTGTACCTGCCCGACAAGGCCCTGCTGCGTAAGTGGCGGCGCAAGTGGCGGCGATAGCCAGCTACAGCAAGACAATCCAAGAAAACAAGATACCAAACCCCTCACGAAGGGGATGTGTGTGAGTAAGAGCTATAGAGTAGGGTAGAGCTCTTGCTAGTAGTAGCCTGGAGGCACACACACCAGAAGGCTGAGCTGAAGTGGGCATTAGGCACACTGTCAGTAGCCTTTACAACAGCGATCTCGCAGCCTGTGTTTGATTACAACTCATGCTTTATTTTGGTGTTGCATGAGGGCTGTAGGGATTAAAACTTGATAACCAAAAGCAGGGACAGACAAGCGCTTTGCAGTGTTATATCAGCACGGCTGCAGCACCTGACGAACGAAAGCAAACGCCGCGGTGACGCTTATGGCAGACCTTCGTATAGTTGGCGTTGATGAGACGGTACCGACGATGCAGGCAGCCAGCTCTCAGCAGGGTCCCGCAACCCTTGTATCCTCGACGGGTGCGGTAGTGACGGACCGAGAGAGCTTACAAGAGCACTACAAGAGCGATTTCCATCGCTACAACCTTAAACGCAAAGTGGCAGGCCTGCCGCCGGTGACCCGCGAGTGGTTTGAGGCGCGAAAAGCCCAGCTTGCCTCAGCGCAGGCTTCCACAGCAACCGCAACCGTGCCCCCTGGCTGCGTACGGGTATGGTTCGACCCTCTGACACGTAAGACCTTCCGTAATGAGCAAACATGGCAGTCCCACGTGCGCTCAAACAAGTACCTGGACCTTGTGCGCAAGTCTGGGGAAGCAGCACCCGAGCCGGTCATCAGCATAAGGAGGGTTGTTGATGCAGAAGCAACACAAGGCATGTGTTTGACCAAGGCTCGCTCAGCCTGAGAGCCAAGGCTAGTTTGTGTTGTGCCCTGCCACTGATCCATTCTTACCATCTGCCTGCAGGCTCTGCAGCCAGTGGGATAAGCAACAAAGCTGCCCCAACAGCAGCACAGCAGCAGCAGCAGCAGCAAGGTTCAGGCTACACGCTTGTGCCTGTTTCCAAGAGCGCAGGCAATGCAAAGGTTAGTGTCTCAGCATGCAAGGTGTACATCACGTCTTGTGTACCAGCCACATGACGCCGTGCAAGGCAGGCAGCCTGCAGTGGGCCACCAGATATGTATGTCAATGTGTGCTGCACATGGCTTGCATGCAGGTGCCTGCAGCAGTGAGCAGCAGAGATGAGGATGAAGAGGGTGATGACAGTGGGTGGGAGACAGCCTCAAACGAGGATGATGCAGTGGCGCCTCTGCCTCAGCAGTCCACAGCTGCAGCAGTGCCAGGGCAGCAAGGAGCAGGTGATGCGAGCGAGCAGGAGTGGGAAGACTGGGACCTGCGCTGCAGCCTGTTTGACAACCATGTCAGCAAGTAAGTGCCGGAGTCCCTGGATGCCATTTAGGTAGAGCTGTAGCCAAACAACTAACCCCAGTGGCTCATCCACTGGGCGTGCACCTGGCTGTAGTGTCTATGACATATACATATAGAGCACTGCAGCCGTGTTCAAACTGACCTGTCAATGGGTCGTTGCAGTGGCAGACGAGAGCTGGCTTGCAAGTGGTGGTGCAGCAGAAAAGTACACTCAGTAGTTGTTGGGTTGCTGACTTTGTGCTTTCAGTTGTGTGATGTTACCAGTTGCCATGCATGGCGCATGTCTATACTCTGACCTGCACTGCAAGTTGGTTATGCTATCCTCAACAACGTCCTACCCTGCTTTGCCTTGCGTCCCAGCTCTGTTTCGCCAGGTTCATCACGCTCATACCTTGTGCTCAGCCTCTAAAGGCCTGCCTGCCATTTGATACGGCTTGAAGCAAGCTCTACACTCCACCTGTCTGGTGCCACTGACAGGTCTTTTGATGCCAACCTGGAGTATATGTGGCGTACCTTTGGCTTCTACTTGCCCGATTCACAGTTCCTGAAAGACCCAGAAGGCCTTGTTAAGTACTTGGTAAGTTGCAGGAAAGCACCACACCAGCAGCTAGCAGTAGGCTGCGATTGTTTAGTCGCTGAGGACCTAGACATGCTTTCAATGTGAGACACTGTTAGCATATGGTGCGAACAGGAATGTGGCAGCAGAGCATGCTGTTCACCTTGCTGGCCCTGCGACACGTCTCCGCGCCACGTCGATGTCCGCAGGGAGCCAAGCTCAAGTACGGCCACATCCCCTTGTACTCTCGCGGCGATGACGAGAAGTCGCGTTCCTTCCGCTCGCTTCATGCTGTGCAGCGGCACATGGTAGACAGCGGGCGCTGCAAGATGGTGTATGAGGACAACGAGGAGGAGTACGCCGACTTCTACGATTACGAGGCCGAGCTAGGCTCCGAGGCTGAAGACGAGGCCAACAACTCAGTCCGTAAGTCACACCCCGCACCTCCACCACGTTCCAGGTTTGCCACCACACCATTATAATGTAGCACAAATGGCATACATGTTGGTGGCTAGCATGACACATGACACATCTAGTCTATGTGTATGTGTGATGGTTGTGTGACGCTTTTTGCTCATTTTGACAAAGACTGGTGGCCAGGTTAAGCCTGGTGTGTGTGCAAGCATGGTGCCCAGGTTAAGCCTGGTGTGTGTGCAAGCATGGTGCCACTGCTCTGGTACTGTCGTCTTTTCAGGCAACAAGTCACTTGCGCTGACTGGCGACGATGCGCCTGCTGTGATGGTGTCGAGTGGCTATGAGCTGTTAATCCCTGGGGCAGCTGGAGGTGGCGGCGGTAAAGTCATTGGCAGCAGGGAGTTTGCGCGCTACTACAAGCAGCGCCACAAACATGGGGATGATCGACAGATTGTGACGGTGAACACCATGCTGGCCAAGTGAGTTAGCTGGCTTGTGTAGCTGTGCAGCTGGTGCGTGCAAAGATGTGTCAAGTGCACAGTTGCATGTGTCCTCAATGTCTAAATGCGACCAGTGACCCTGGTGTACCTGTCTGTGTCTTCATGGTCGTCATGGTCACGACAATGTGGCGTGTGTGCGTGTGTCATATGCTGCATCTTGGCCTTGATGGTGCGGCGCCATCTTTGCAGGTACCGTGCTCTGGGGATCAGCCTAAGGGACGAGGCTGTTTCATTGGAGCACAAAAAGGCCAAGTCGAAGACAGCACTGGATCTGAAGTGGGCTGGCAAGCGGGCGACCACACTCTTCATGCGGGGCAATGTCAACAGGAATCTGCCCAGTTGTGTGCCTTATTGAGAGAGGTTGGCATTAAATGTTTGCTGGGCTGTCCGCTGGGTGTGGTTCAGTTTGCGGATTCAGGGTTACAGCTTTGTAAGGGGTGCCTGTCAGGCAGGCATGGTGCCTCGTAGTGAGTCACGCTGCTCGTCATACTGCACCAGCAGCCCCAAGAAGGGGTGGTGGCCGAGTTGGGCTGCAGCTAGAGGATGGCGGGACTGCTATGTTGTTATTCCGTGCTTTAAAATTCTGCTGCACATCAACAACATATCGCCCCATTAGGGTAAGGTGTCGGTGCCAACTGACCTAACCTTAGCAACACTAGGTCCTTCACCCACAATGTGATTAAGGATGGGGTCGGCCCGAAGCCAGCGGAATGGTAGATAGGTGTGCAGGGTGTGTTATATACATACATATACATATACATGCTACTATTCTGCTGCATATACATATATCTTATTATATGCTATCTTATTATATGTACATTATATGTAATTATATGCTATCTTATTATATGCTATTATTATATTACTATTACCGTACTCTCCCTTTTGATTCCCTATCCCGAATCGTTTTTTGTCCTTTGGGAAACCGGGAATGATTAAACAATGTTTTTCTCTGGTCTTTCGGGAAGAAGTCAAACAATTAGTTGACCTTGACGAAAGTGCCAGCAATGGACCAGTTTGTGGTCCGGGGCATCAGTGCCGCCGACGCAGCTGGTAATCTGCACCGCGAGCTCCTTATGCACAATGAACAACGCTTCCAAATGTCTCTTGATCGTCAAGTGGCAATTATTGAGAAGCGACTACCTAGGACCACTAATTTTGGGCCTTCTCCACGCCTCAATCTTGCCGCATCGCCCAGCACACCTCCTGCTCTCGCACGAACCGGCAAGGCGTATGAGAACTGGTGGGCTGGGCCAGGGGGAGGCTGGGGCAAAGGCTAGTGCGGCGGGCCAGGCCGGGGTGGCAACAAGGGTGGCTGCTATGCCCCGGGCAAGGTCGAGGGAGGTGGGCCAGGCTGGGGCAAAGGCTGAGGTCACAGGACAGGCAAGGGTGGCAACCAGGCTGGCAACCATGTCAAGGGGGGAGGCGACTGGTCATACACGGGCAGCCGGCCAAGGCGGGGTGCTTTCCTTTGGCCAAGGCAGCAGCATGGGTGGCTGCCTGAGCACGCAAGTCTGAATGCTCCAAGGCAGATGATGAGATATGCCGCCACTGCCAGCAGCGGCAGGAGGACCACGACTGTATTAGCGAGGTTCAGTGCCCATGTGACGTGGTCAGGTGATAAGGCCACTAGAAGAGAGGTCACGACAGTTTACTATGTGAATCATATGATTTAGATGCGAGATTGATGAGGTGGGAGTCTTGATTATTTCTTTGCACGACGATGTTCTCATATGTACGTGATGTGTATATATTGCAGTGGCAAGGCACCAGGAAATGCATATGCCATGAACTGTGCTGCTGCTGGCTGTGCATGGCATTGAGCACTGAATATTCTCATACCGTTCGCCTCACCCGCACCAGGCAAACGTTGCCGCACAGTACCGCCTGACCCATGCCAACGCAGCACACGCACATAGCAGCACGCATGGCAGTTGACAATGTCAATCATATGATTTTGATGCGAGGTTAATGGGATGGGAGGCTTGATTATTTCTGTGCACGAAGACGTTCTCAAAACTAACTTTCGGCGTACTTTGGCCATCGGGGAACTTGAAACAATAAAAATGGCTCGGGAATAATATTTTAATTATAGTTTTCGAGGCCTCGGGAATCAAAAGGGAGAGTACGGTATATGCTATTACTATATTACTATTATGTACATGCTATTATTCTGCTGCATATACATATACATAACCACAAGGTGCCGCCCAATCCCTTCCCCCCGGCCTTGGGGTTGTGTCGCTGGAAGGGCTTGCAGGCTCTGCCACCTCCTGAGAAGGAATAATAGCAGCGCTACAAGCTGGTGAACGACCGGGGCCGGGGCATTGACGGCCGGGATCGGGGCATTGACGGCCGGGCCCGCGACCGCCCATAGGGCCTTGTAGGCTACGAACCTTATTGCTTTAACGTATCATCAATGAGTAATCACCCCGAGACTCTAGGCTGTAGTTATCACCAGCTCGAAACCAGCTATGCCAAAGTATAAGCCTGTGCACAAATTGACAGAAAAACAGTCGCACATTGCCATCTACTGCTGGCCACCGTGAATTTCCTTGCCCTTCACCCGGTCATACTCGGCGATTTCGTCGGCGTCGCTATAGTCCGCCACCAACACATTCTTCGTCTCCAGCATCTACGCACAAGCAAGGCAGCCTCGCAGCTATGAGCTGCATGTTGTACAGTTGTACGCTTAGTGGCTCCTTTGTACACGGCACATATGGTCACTGGCCCTGCCTCCTGCCTCACAACAGCTTGTAACTAGTGGCCAGCAGCCAGCGACAACACATCCCCAAAAAGTAGCCAGCGAGCATACACGACAGCAAGCACAACTGCTTCACATGTTACAGCACCAACAGTGGATGCAGCTGCACAGTAGAGGGAGTGGCAGCATGAGGAGTGAACACACCAGCGCCATGTTTAGTAGCAGACAGTATATGGCAGGGGTCCATGCAGCCCACACATGCGTACCTCGCGGTGTGGCTGTGGCGCTGCAGCCTGGCCTGGCTTGTCAACCCCTGGCTCAAGGTTTGGCCAGGTGCCCAGACGCGGCCGATGGCTCTCACTGGTCAAGAACGGTTCGGTACTCATCAGATGCCGACCAGCCGGGGCCACCTCCGCTGCGTAGGGGCAGCAACACAGCACATGCAGTGTTATTCAGAAGAGTTCGAGCACTTGTCAGCAAGTGCAGCACATGCAGAGCAGCAGTCGCATGCTAGGAGCCTGCTGAGTGCCAGGTGATACATCATGGCCTGCTGGGATTGTGTCCTCCGTACATTGTGTCCACTATATGAGTGGCACAGTTCTAGCCATGCAGGGCTTCACCGCACAGGTCCCCGGCTGAGCGCCGACAGTAGGCCTGGTAGAGCGCTGACCTGGGAGCTGACTAACGGCTGAGGTGCGCAGGAAGCGCTGGGTCGCCTGCGACAGGGCCGGGCACGACGTCATAGGCGAGGCGATCAATGCGCGGCCAGCTTGCAGCAGTGCGGGGAGTGAAGCCATCTGTATTTAGAGGATACGCGTGCGCACAACAGCAATGGCTTTGACATTGAGAGCCACCCAAGCCATGCCTCTCCCATGTGACAACCACTTGAACCTGAGACTCCCTGCTCCTCCTCCTCCGTCCGCAGCTACTGGTGACGAACCTTTTGTGCGCAGTTACTGTACACTAGTTTTTAATGCTGCCGTAGTAGGGCGATGTGGCATAGTTACGGTGGAGCTACTTCAGCCTGCTCGGCTTAGTGTGGCCGGTTCGGTACCGTAGCCTACAACAAGGCACAGCGCGCAAGCAAAGGCACTAGCAAAGGCATTCACAGCACAGAACAAGCTAAGGCAAGCAAAGCAGCAAGCAAGCTCGCAGTTAGCAAAGACAGTCATGACAAGTGTGCACTAATCCTTTAGCTCCTGTCGGGGCTAGCAGCTAGCTTCTCGCCATATTCTGGTAATGATCGGGCTGGGCTAGGTGTCGATTGCTGGCACTCCCCTTGGAGGACTCCCACTGTGGGGACAACATGCTCCACGATATGTAATGGACCTCACTTCGCCCCACCTCCGGTTGGACGGCGATTTGATCCACATCCCCACACGGCCACTCCGCTTGGATAATGTAATTAAACCCCTGAGATGCCCCAGAGGGGGAAACGAAAGCGCCCCGTCTCCCCCGCGCAAAGTGCAGCCGGTAAGCCGCAAAGCTCAACGACAGGCTAGGCCCCCCCGAAGCTAACTGACGACGCGACGCAGTGTGCGCCACGCGACAATGCGACTCCGTTAATCATCTCCTGCCGTGCGTGTGCTGTGCCTTCCCGTGTCTGCAGGCGCCAGTGGCAGTGGGCAGCAAGTCCAGGGGCAGGGGCAGGGGCAGGGGCAGGGGCAGGGGCAGGGGCAGGGAGGGCAGGGGCAGGGGCAGGGGCAGGGGCAGGGGCAGGGGCAGGGGCAGGGGCAGGGGCAGGGGCAGGGGCAGGGGCAGGGGCAGGGGCAGGGGCAGGGGCAGGGGCAGGGGCAGGGGCAGGGGCAGGGGCAGGGGCAGGGGCAGGGGCAGGGGCAGGGGCAGGGGCAGGGGCAGGGGCAGGGGCAGGGGCAGGGGCAGGGGCAGGGGCAGGGGCAGGGGCAGGGGCAGGGGCAGGGGCAGGGGCAGGGGCAGGGGCAGGGGCAGGGGCAGGGGCAGGGGCAGGGGCAGGGGCAGGGGCAGGGGCAGGGGCAGGGGCAGGGGCAGGGGCAGGGGCAGGGGCAGGGGCAGGGGCAGGGGCAGGGGCAGGGGCAGGGGCAGGGGCAGGGGCAGGGGCAGGGGCAGGGGCAGGGGCAGGGGCAGGGGCAGGGGCAGGGGCAGGGGCAGGGGCAGGGGCAGGGGCAGGGGCAGGGGCAGGGGCAGGGGCAGGGGCAGGGGCAGGGGCAGGGGCAGGGGCAGGGGCAGGGGCAGGGGCAGGGGCAGGGGCAGGGGCAGGGGCAGGGACAGGGGCAGGGGCAGGGGCAGGGGCAGGGACAGGGGCAGGGGCAGGGGCAGGGGCAGGGGCAGGGGCAGGGGCAGGGGCAGGGGCAGGGGCAGGGGCAGGGGCAGGGGCAGGGGCAGGGGCAGGGGCAGGGGCATGATTGGACAGCGTCGCCAGGTCATTAAGGCAGCCCTGCGTGGCCTTGTGGAGGCAGCCCTGCCTGATCTCAGCCCAGCCCAAGCCCTGCCCAGGCCCCCCCCCCTCCCCCTGCCCAGGCCCCCCCCCCTCCCCCTGCCCAGCCCCCCCCCCCCTCCCCAAGCACAGGCCCCCCCTCCCCCTGCCCAGCCCCCC
This sequence comes from Haematococcus lacustris, assembly GCA_030144725.1. Taxonomy (NCBI): domain Eukaryota; kingdom Viridiplantae; phylum Chlorophyta; class Chlorophyceae; order Chlamydomonadales; family Haematococcaceae; genus Haematococcus; species Haematococcus lacustris. The sequence continues at coordinate 1,740,220 of JASKMD010000029.1, read as the reverse complement.
CCCCCTCCCCAAGCACAGGCCCCCCCCTCCCCCTGCCCAGCCCCCCCCCCTCCCCCTGCCCAGCCCCCCCCCCCCCCCCCCCCAGCACAGGCCCCCCCTCCCCCTGCCCTTGCCCAGCTCCCCCCCCCCCACCTCCCCCTGCCCAGGACCCCCCCCCTCCCCCAGCACAGGCCCCACCTCCCCCTGCCCCTGCCCAGCCCCCCCCCCCCCCCCCCCCCTACCCCTGTCCAGGACCCCCCCCCCCACCCCAGCCCAGGCCCTCCCCGTCCAGGCCCCCCCCCTCCCCCCGCCCAGGCCCCCCCCCTCCCTGCATCACCTGGCCCAGGGCAACGACCCCAGACCCCCCCATGGGGCAGGTGGCTGGACCGGGACACCAACGGGTGCCTGAACTTGCAGCGCATCGGGGAGAGCAGGCAGCGCCCCATAGAGCTGTGCCAATGGGATGACCTTAGGCTCTGGCCCCCATTGGCAAGGAGTACCAGCAGGGCTACAAGCGGGTCAATGACCGGCTGCCCAAGGGCAGGCAGCGGCTCTAGTAGTTTTACACAGGCTGGTAGCCTTCTAAGCGTTAAGCTGTTAGTTTTGGTGAAGTGCCTAGTGGTCAAGGAGGTCAGGCGTTCCCAACTACCTGAAAACCACCCCCCTGTGATACGAAGCCCGTATCTCCGCAGCCACTCAGTCAAAAATATATGTAAACAGTGCTTTGAACAGAGGAGAGTCATATCTACGAAATGGCAGACGCAGCAAAAACTATCTCGCTCTCAGCGGTGCTCAGTGCCTGTCCAAAGATAAGCATTTGAATTCATGCGATTTCGCCACATGCGAGGCGCGCCGCACTAGCACGCTTCGCCACGCTGTTGTGAGTGGCACCTGCAACACGCAGCAGCAGTCGGAACATGTTTTGCTTTTGGCATGTGGACGCGACGACGGCAGTCGTGACGACTGGATACCACTATCAGCTTTTGGAGCTGCTGCTGGCGCTAGTGCATTACCGGCTGCTCTACTACGCTTAAACAAGGTGCTAGGTGCAGTACGTGGTGTTGTCTCACCTTGCTTTGCTGCCCTCGACTCTTTAGCTGCAGGTGCCCCACGCTTACGGGACGTGCTTGCCGCTGCCAGCTGTTGCTGCTGCTGAGGGGGTGCACCAGCAGGCTCAGCCAGCTCAGGGGTGGTGCCTGCAGGTGTCAGCTGCTGCTGAGGGGGCGCAGCTGCGGCAAGCTTCCCACGGATGTGGGTGCACACGTGGCTCAGTAGCTTGGGTACCCTCCAGCTCGTGTGTACCTCCTGCTTGTGAAACTGGAGGTATGACTGAAGCTGCTTTCCTGTCATCTTCATTGCCTCCTCGACAGTAGTGTGGCCATAATCATGCCCCCCCAAGGCAAGGGCATGGGCCGCTGCAAGCCGCTGTTGGCACGCATGGTCACCCACATTAATCACAACCCTCCCGACCTTGTGCGTTGCATCTGTGATCTGGCGCTCTGCCTTTGCTGACCGCTGTGCTGCAGCTGTGGCATCCTCCTTACGCCGCACTTCAGCACGGAGCGGTGGGGGCGGTGTTTGTGCCGGTAGATATGCACCTGACCCTGGAGGCGGTGTCGAGCAGCCCGTAGGGAGTGATTGGTAGCTGCCGCTCTGCATGCTACCTGCTGCAAAGCCGTGTGCTCACCCTGCAGGCTTTGGTGTGCTGCCTGCAGGTCGCCTAGGTCGCCCTGCAACCCATCCACTGTGCCCATAAGGGACTGCTCCACATCCCTCAACCGCTGCACCTCAGCCTGCAGATCACGGTTTGTCGCTTGTGCCGTACAAGCTGCAGCCTTGATGTTGTTAGGGCAATGCAGATAGCCAGCCCTTGGCGACTTGTTTAGTGCATGGAGATGAGCATTCTTATTCATGGTTTGGGATCAAGAGGTGGCTGAGCGGGGCTACGGGCTTGGCTCGGTGGTCAGGGTGATGGGGGGTGATGGATACGGAGATGGGTGAAGGAGAGGTAGGGGGGAGATGGGTTGGGAGGTGGTGGGTTAGGATGTGTTGGTGGTGGCCACGGAGCGGAGTGGTCAGCCAAGCTCAGTCGGCTCCTCGTGCACCTGTAGCCATCAGCATGTGTACCTTGTAAGCGGTATAGCTTGTCACATACAAACCCAATGATTGAGTTGCATAGTGCCATGGACGCGTTGATGAGTATGCTACAAATGGTATGTGTGAGGTCAGGCTGTTTGTTCAATGGTGCAAAACATAAAGCGGATCATAGCTGGAGGGGGTGACTAGTCCCTACTGTGCCGCCCACCATTACAGCGATACAGCGCTGCCACACACAAACCGGGGTTCCTTCACATCCTCGCCAAGCGGCCTGCACCATCAGGAACCTCGCGCAGCCATGTTTGCCGGACTTCAGTGGTGTGCGCCACCGACATGTCGTGCATCGCTAACGGATAGCCAAGGACGTAGCTTACCGGTGTAGCTAACCACGGTCTGCGATTGGGACACATTCGGGGTCACATGTGGCTGCCCGCATCGAAAGACTCCGATGGCAATTCCAGTCTTACATCAAACGCGCAATATCACATCGCAGCAGACGCAACAAACGTTACATCAAAAGATTGAGTAGGTGGGCTGCAGTTGCATGAAGATTGCCAACCCCATGTTGGGAACGCCTGAAAGGAGGATAAGCTCCAGGAAAGAGTGCCATCGATGTGGGGTTTGTAGTCATCAAGGGTGCGACAGAGGATACAACTTGATTGTAGTAGCTGAGTGAGATTACCCAAAATAAGTTTTGTTGGTACTGGTACATGTCGGTTAGTCTGTATCACACAGGGCATGAAGCTACCTTGTGTAAGTTTGTGTTTATGCGTCATACAGGGCACGAAGCTACAGACTCCGTACCTTGTGTAAGTCTGTGTTTACGTATGCTCAGCCCTACTTTGCGCATAGTACATGACACGAGTGGTTTGTGACGTCAACAAACCAAACGTTTGGTGCTTTACTACTCGTGACAGCTTCGAGTCAGGAGGAGGTGCATGCAAACAGTTTGACTTCAGAGTTGTATAGCTCAACACTTGTACAATGAAACAGCCTGATGAATCACAACCAGCAAGCAGCTTAACCTTACCCTCTCCCACTCGTGGTGAAGCACAACTATTAACCACTAGCTCAAATTGACGTAGTAAAGATATGCAGGGTCTCGTCCTGCACCCATAGCGACTGTACACGTACGATTGCTCACATGCACCCTGCAGCGGCCACCATTCTTTGCCTCGCACCCTTGCAATCACCCTCCCCCTGCACTCGCTGCCTCTGCCTACACACACAGAGCGTGTCCAGCCATGTACCGCTATCCCTGACTCACACCCCACTCTCGCGCTAGCATGGGGTCAATGCCGTTCACACGTGCATGGACACATCACACTGCCACATCACACCGCCACATCTCTCCAGCTTCACACACAGCCACTCTCACTGCCCAGCAGTGGACACAGTACACTAGACATGGCAGCACCACATCAGGCATTGCCGCTGCCGTTGATACAACAGAGTCCCAGAGTCAAACAAGCGTGGCAGCCTGGCTGCCTTGCACAGCCCACCCCACCCTGCCTGCTGCTGCCCTGCCCTGCTGCTGAGCAGCCCTTAGCACAGCGCCCGCCAGGGTCTCCATGCCTCCCGCCCTACTGGTACCCTGATCCAAAGAACTCGCTGATGACCTGGGGCGGCAGGTCCAGGCGGATGGAGATCTGCACATGGCCAGGGCACTCACCCCTTGCTGGTGATGGTCGTCTTACACCGTGATCACCATCAGCCTAGTGTATGTGGCCCATGACCCAGCAGGCAGGGTGTGGTGGGTTGTGCAAGGCAGCGCAGCCAGCACGTATGCTTGACATGGGAGTATGTGTGGGGCCAGGCGTTCATACAGTCAGAGTGAGCATGCACTGAAGCTTGGCTGGCTGGTGAGGGCAGGCAGAGCACTGAGCCCCATGTGGCAACCACCCACCGCTGTGCCCACCACTGGCCGCTTAGGCAGGCCCTTCTCGCTCTTGGCCGGCTTCTGCAGGAATGCCCTGACCAGCTGGGTCTGGTCAAGCACATTCACCAGGTACGCCACACTGCACGTAGCACAAGGGAGGGGAGGGCCAGAGAGGGGCCCAGCAGAGGGGAAGGGACAGAGAGTTACTAAGCTGAGCATGAAATGCTGCTAAGGGGGAGTAGGAGGGGCAGAGCGGTGAAGGGTAGGGGGCGCCAGGTGGCAAGGGTTGAGGGGTGAAGGAGGGAGGAGAGCTTGCCCTGCCACATGGATGGGAGACTCCTGTTGCTCCGCCGGCCCAGCCCTAGCCTGGTGCCATACGTAGCTGCCTGGTGGCAGACAGGTGGTGCTGTTGCAGCAACTGAGTCGCTGCACCACAGGTCTCAGCCGCCTCAGCACACCATGGACCCCTCCTGGGCGACAGGAATTCACCCCAGCACGCCGCCTGCATGACCGGACTGCATGACCGGCTGGCCGAGCTATGTCAGCCACAGGGGCAGCTCTAGTGCCTTGAGACAGCTCCCATTGCCAGCCCCATTGCTGTGCTGGGAGCTCAGTGCGTGCAGTGGGGGGCTGGGGTCACGGCAGCACGAGGCAGCGGCAGGAATGGGGCAACTCGGCAGGAGGGAGGCAGCTGCGCGGCGCACCTGTCCATCTTCTCCATGTACTGCTCCTCTGTCATGCGGAAGCTGCGCTGCTCCAGGTGCTGCCACCTGCACCTCGCAGCACCCAGAGTCAGCGTCAGCTCTCACAGCTCCACACCTAGCTGCAGGAGAGCTGTGCTGACTGCAATGAAGGCTCTAGGTTGAGGGCCAAGGTAGGCACAGCAGACAAGTGCATTCACAGCAGCAGCGTGCTGGCAGGCATAGGTTGCAGGGCTGATGCAGCTCCTCGTCTGCCCTGTCAGCTCCCAGCTGCTGGTCTTGGCCAGCATTTTCATTACAACATGTGACTGCAATGACCGGCATACAGGGCTGCAGCCATGCATAAACAAAGACAGTTCCTGGTGTGCCACGGCTACAGTCACAGCAGTTGACGAATGCTGAACAGGAGGCAGCACAAGGGTGTTGCCCAGCCTTGCACCCAGCCGCATGGCCACATGATGAGCATGTGTCCTTGCTGCCAAGCTGCCTGCCGCCACCCCTCACATGATGTTCAGGGCCACAAAGGTCTTCCCAGGGATGTCGCGCCGCACAAAGGACATGTCATATGCCTTTTCATACCTGAGGGTGCGGCGGTGCAGCAGCCAGGGGGTTGAGAGCATGCTTCCATGGCTAGGCAAGCATGCATGCTTGCATCAATCCATGCATGCATGGATTTCACAAACAACGAGCCTGTACTAAACAATGAATCTGCTGTACACGTTCACAGCTCCTATGCGGCACATCCAGGTCATCAGGTTTGTAACAATATGTGCGAATGCCACACTATGCATCATAGTGTCGCAGCACAACACCTCCATCGTCAACCCTCCAGGCAGTATGTGCCAGAGCAGCACACACAGCAATGTGGAGAAGCATACGTGTCTTTTTCACTGCCACTGCTGTGTAACCGCACTCACTTGACCAGCAGGAGCTGCCGTATTTCTGCCCCGCTCAGGGGTAGGACCTGGGACCCTTGGGCAGGGGGTGCCTCATCCTCTGAACTAGACTGTGTTGCTTCAGCCCACTGCCCGTCACCACTAAGCATCTGCAGCCTGGCACTGAGGGCCCGAGACAGCTCGCTGTCATCAGCATCTGAGAAGGAGCCAGTCGCTGGGAGAGCTACATCCTCAGACGAGCTAGCGTTGGACAGCTCAGATGGCTGGCGACTGCTGATCACACTGCTGCTGGCATTGCCACTGGCTGCCAAGCGGTTGATCTGTGCTTCCAGCTCGTCCACCTCATCAGCTGCGGGGCACAGGTGCACACAAAGTGGGCTGGACAGGTCCGTCTTGTCTGTCAGACTTGTAAATAAACAAAGCTGGCTCACGTTCTGTGCTGGGTCTGCCTTCGTACTGCTGTAGCCTCCAAATGCGACTGCTCTTGGGGGCCCAGGACTGGAAGTCTAGCATCGATCGCATCCATTCTGGCATGGCATGTGCTTTGCAAAGCCGTCTGTGGCTGTGGACGCAGGACCGACTGTGGCATCGCAGAGCACGCGTCCCAGCAGCTCGTGCTTGCATTTCGCTGCTGAATGGGGCGAGTGCGGCACTGGACTGTGCAAGAGTTGTGTGGCCCTATGGAGCTCTTGAGCGAGGAGGGTTAGGAAGCGAGCGTACCACAGGCGTGTGCACGCGTACTGGGCGCGTTCTGCACGTGCGCTCGCTGAGAACATATTATGTCACACATGTCGTGGATGTAATTGTCTCAGAACCCGAGAATCATCATCATTACTTTACAGCATCACCGAGACCGTACTTTTTGACCCATTGCCTACTACAATGGGTGAAAGTGCGAAGAACCTCCAAGAGGAAGAGCAGCAGCAGGAGCAGCAGCAGGTTCAGCAGCAGGAGCTAAAGCTACGATGGCAGAAGCAGCAGCATCTAGATGCAACAGATGCAGCTGCAACAGCAGCAGCAGCAGCTGAAGAAGAAGAAGAAGAAGAAGAAGGGCTGCAGACGCGCCAGTTCCTGCATCATCAACAGCGGCAGCAGCAACTGAAGCAGTAGCTGGAGGAGTAGCAGCTGGAGCTACAACACTTGGCTGCAGACTGTCAAGGGTGTCATGGACCAAGGCTACATGATGGACCATGGCTACATGGACTATGGCTACATCATGGACCATGGCTACATCATGGACCATGGCTACATCATGGACTATGGCTACATCATGGACCATGGCTACATGGACCATGGCTGCATCATACAACTTGGCGGCAGCAACAGCGGCGGCTACAGCAGGAACCGCACCCGTGGCCAGGGAAAGAAGATCAGCAGTTGGGGCTGCTACAGTCGTGGGAAATTGTGCCAGCCCCCAAGGTGGAGCTGCAACAGATGTCCCAGACACGCTTTGCCAGCCTGTATGACATGTTGCAGAGTGTCCAGAACAATAAGCAGGTAAGCTGTTGCATACGCATGGGCACAGGGATATCATATTTTTTGCTTAATAATTGTTGTATATGTTCTTTTATTTGATGAATTGCTAGGCCTAAATTTTTACGCTCTTCTTCGTTGGGTGTACGCATGGATGTTGCTGATGTTGTTGTTGATCTTGTGCTCTTATGCTCTTGTGCTGTTGTAGTTGTAGTTGTTGTTCATGTTGTTGTTGTTGTTGCTACTACAGGCCTTGCGGAGTGTGGCTTGGTCGGGCGCATTGGGCAATGATGACCGGTCCCGTGCTATCACGGCCATGCTGGATTGACAAGACTTCTGGGCCAAGAACGAGTGGCTTGTTGGCACCCTCGCACCTGCTGCAAAGCTGGTGGAGGCATTGGGTTAAATTTTAATCCCTACAGTCAGGCGCCCCCAACATTCAAAAAATGGCAGTAAACCGATGCAACAGTTGTAATGCGTGGGCCCGGAAAAACTCGTAAATGCAAGCGCAAATGGACTAAAGACGTTCGTCGGCCTAGGGCTGGCCTCTAGAAGTCTCGTAGTAGGGAACTACGGCTAGGTCTCAGCTTAACGCTGGAGCTAAGGATCGCTATGGCTGGCTTACTATTGCTTGTTAAGCAACAGCGACCGAAACTATCGAGACCCGTAGGAGAACCGTGAACTCGTATGTGCAAAAGCACTACGACCGTTATAGAGAGACAAGTGTCTTACAGTGTTCCGTGTACAAAGGACTATTGTGGTTCAGTTCTCTTCTCTCCTCCCGTAAACACTACAACAACTCGCTTAAAACCTACCGACATCATACAGTGAGAAACAACGTCATCAGGCAACGTGGCACTTCATGTAAAAGAAAACTACATTTGTTCATGCATCCTACCGTGCAATCGTGTACTCTTACACTCTCCCCGCTCTTCCGCTTGGTGCGGAAAGCATATGCTCGTAACAACTTCTTGAGGACGTTCTGGGTCAAGTCTTCTTGTAGTTGTGCCAAAGGCACCCAACTGTTCTCGTGTTCAGGGTGGCCAAGCCACTTCACTTGCAGCTGGAGTTTACCGCGCTGGAAGCGGTGGTTGCGGAAGGCTTCTACGTGGTAATGCTCTTCACCGTCGATGATGTCTGGCTCGGGCGGAGGGGCGGGGTTGCGAGTGGGGAACCGCGCACTGCCGTCGTGGTGCAACTTGACGTGCGACACGTGTACAACTGGGTGGACTGATTTCCACTCAGCAGGTAGTTGAAGCCGCAGGGCGACAGGGGTGACGACCTCTAGGACCTTGAAGGGGCCGTGCTGCCTTGGGGTGAACTTGCGGGCGGCGCCGGCAGCTTGCGTGGCTGGTCTGATGTGGGTAAAGAAGCTGTCACAAAGGTAAACCATGTCACCAGTGGAGAATTTATGATCCTGACGGTGGGCATTGGCATACTTGACCTGCCGCTCTTGAGCTTTGATGAGGTGTTGTGTAGCGGCGGCGATGTTGGTAGCCATGCGCTGCAGGAAGGCTGGGGCACTCTCGCTGGTATCTGGTGTGGCCCGTGCTTGAGCAGCTGATGACACTGCTAGAGACAAAGGAGTGTGAGGTTCTTGGCCGGAGTTCAGCATGAAAGGGGAATAGCCAGTACTAGCCTGGACAGATGCGTTGTAGGCAAACTCAACGGCGGTGAGGTGGTTGTCCTAGTCTGTGTGGTGCGGCGAGACGTAGTTGCGCAACATGTCTTCAATGGTGCGGTTAGCGCGCTCAGTCTGGCCGTCAGTCTGGGGATGGTTGGCTGTGGAGATATTTAAGTGGGTCCCGGTCTTGGCAAAGAGTTGTTGCCAGAAGTTGGAAGTGAACCTGGGGTCCCGATCAGAGATGATGACCTTGGGGAGGCCGTGGTATTTGAAGACAGAGTCGAAGAAGAGTTGGGCCAGCTCAGGGGCTGACACTGTGGTGGTTGTGGGGACAGTATGGATCATTTTAGTCAGCTTGTCCACAAAGACGACAATGGCGTCGTGGCCAGCCGAGGTGACAGGTAGCTGGGTGATCAAGTCCATGCTGACCTGCTCCCACCGGTGCTGGGGCACGGGCAAAGGCTGCAAAAGGCCAAAGGGTTTTGTGGTGCTAGACTTGTTCCGCTGACAGTGGGTGCAAGTGCGAATGTAGTCATGCACTGCAGCTGCCATGCGTGGCCAGTAGACAAGGCGGGACAGCCGGAGGTAGGTTTTGTCCCGACCAAGATGGCCAGCCGTGGGGACGTCATGTGCCTCACACAACAGGTCCGTGCGCAAAGGGCCCGTAGGAATGTACAGTAAAGGGGTCCCTCGGCCTGTGTGATACAGCAGATTGTCCTGAACCGTAAACTGCCGTGCGCGTCCTTTGAGGGCGGCAGCAAGATGACGCTGATACTGAGGATCGGTAGCCGCAGCATCGCGTATGTTCCGTAGCCGTGATTGGTCGACAGAGATGGTTGTCTCAGTGACCTGGGCGGGGTTGCGCTGTGTCCGTCGCCCAACCGACAGTAGTTGATAATCTGACCGACGTGACAGGGCGTCTGCCACTATGTTTTGTTTGCCCGGGATATGATCTATGATGCAGTCATACTCTTGAAGGACCTCCATCCACCGCGCTTGGCGACGGCAATCGAGGCGAGGCTGTGTTTGAATGTGCTTTGTAGCCCAATTGTCCGTGAGTAGGTTGAATGACGCACCAAGGAGGTAGTGACGCCATACCTTGAGGGCCTCCACCAGAGACAGGAGCTCCTGCTCATGGGTGGGATAGTTCCGTTCTGCTGGCAGTAGTTTACGGGAGTGGTAGGCCACGACCCGCTCGGCTGAACCGGTACCCTGAGAGAGCACGGCACCAATGCCGATGGAAGATGCATCACATCGTAGCGTATACGGTTGCGAAGGATCTGGAGCAATGAGAATAGGTGCAGAGACGAGTGCCTGCTTCAGAGCGTCAAAGGCTGACTGCTGGGCCTGACCCCATGCCACGACACCCTGCTTGTCATGCCCGTCTGCTCTGGTCAGAGCGGTGAGAGGTGCTGCAATGGTAGAGAAGTCTTTCACAAAGCGGCGGTAGTAGTTAGCTAGGCCCAGAAAGCTGCGCACGTCATGCACAGTTGTGGGGATGGGCCAGGATTGAACCGCAGCTACCTTGGCTGGATCGCATGCAATGCCCGAGGCAGAGACTATGTGACCAAGGAAGGATGTTTGGTCCATGCCGAACTCACACTTGGAAAGCTTGGCATAGAGCTTATGTTTGCGGAGTAGGTCGAGCACGCGCCGAAGGTGGACTATGTGCTCTTGTGGGGTGCGGGAGAAGATTAGAATGTCATCTAGGTAGACAAGGACGCAGTCATCTAAGAGATCATGTAACACATCATTCATGAGACGCTGAAACGTGGCAGGTGCATTGCACAACCCGAAGGGTAGCACCGTGAATTCAAAATGACCGTAGCGTGTGCGGAAAGCTGTTTTGTGGATGTCCTCGGGGGCAACCCGGATTTGATGGTAACCCTGGCGCAGGTCCAGCTTGCTGAACACCTTGGCACCATGGAGCCGATCTAGTAGTGTGTCTAGGCGTGGAAGAGGGTACTTGTTCTTGATGGTCAGACGATTGAGAGGGCGGTAATCGATGCACATGCGGAATGAGCCATCCTTTTTGCGCACAAGCAACACACCGGAGGCATAGGGAGAGGTGCTGGGGCGAATGAAGCCCTTGTCCAAGAGCTCCCCTATTTGCTTTTTCAACTCCGCTAGCTCACTACTGGACACATTGTAGATGGGCCGCGCCGGGGGTGGCTTGGCTTGTTGGAGCTCAATGCGGTGGTCCACGGAGCGCTCTGGTGGCAGTCCATGCGGAAGGTCTGATGGGAACACATCGGCATACTCCTGCACAATGGGAGAACAATCCAGAACCTGATGACAGGTCTCGGCATTGCTGTCAGCCGGGGTGATGGAGACTAAGAAGACTGGACACTTATTGCTGATTGCCGTGCGGAGCTGTGCAGAGCTTATGAGCAAAGGGCTGCCGCTGGTGTTTGTAGTGCCTGGCTGCTTTACAGGGGGCCGGAGTGTGTGCTGCCGTCCTGCATGACGGAATCGCATGATGTTGGCTTTCCAATCGATGCGGGGATTGATTTCCGCAAGCCAGGGCTTACCCAGGATGATGTCGAAGTCGTGAAGGTGTGTAACATGCAGTGTTTGCTCGCCCTTGTAGGTACCCAGCCGGAACCGCGCATTGGGAATCATGGCGCTGCTCTGCTGTTGATGGCCGTCGGCTAGGCTGATGTAGTCGGGGCTCACTTTCTGGGCAGTCTGAATGCCATACTTTGTGCAAAAGGCCGAGTCAATAAACGAGCCAGTAGCGCCTCCGTCAATCAACACCCGTGCACTATTGCCCTTGTATGATCCCGTGAAGACTAGCAAATCAGCATGGCTGCCGGGACTGGAGTTGGCTGCGAGCTTAGTGATACGGAGCCGGGGCGGTGGCGGTGTGATAGCGGTGGTCTTGCCAGTGCTTGCTTTTGGCTGGCTGGACTCTAAGTCTTTGCTTGGTTGGGGGGTCGAGCCGCCCAGTTTTTTGGACCGCGTTTGTTAGGGTGCTTGCAGTCTTGCACCAGATGACCATCCTCGCGGCAGAATGTGCACTTGTTGTGTGCAGCATACCAGGCTTTCTCCTCTGGTGTGAGCCGTTGGAGTCGTGGTTTATCAGCCTGGGTTTGATGAGGAGCTGAGGTAGATGATGTGTCGCGGGTCTCGCGCTGAGCGCGGTAAGGCTGTTGCTTGACTTGTTTCATGAGGCCTAGCTGCATGGGAACAGCTGTAGAAAGCCCTGCATCACGGCAGGCGGTGTCATGGGCTACGGCTATCTTGACTGCCTGATCGAATGTAGTGGGAGACTGAATGTCTACCATGGCCTTGAGGTGAGGGTGCAGGCCACGGCGGAACCGGTCTAGTTGTTCATCCTCGGTGATGGTAGGAATGTGCAGAAACAAGCTGCGCAGGTGAGTTGCGAAGGAGAGAGCTGTCTGGTTTGGTTTCTGCCTGGCCACATGAAGCTGGTCTCGAGCCTTAGCTGTTTCTGACTGGGTTACAAAAGGGTTGCTTTAAGGGCTGCTTTGAACAAGTCCCAAGTGAATGACGCGCTAGGGGTTGACCGGACAGAGACATACCAGGAGGCAGCCAGACCTGTGAGCCTTACACCAGTGGACACTATCTTCTGCTCATCAGTCAGGCCTGGAGTCAACTTAAACACCTCCTCCACATGAAACAACCACGTAGAAACACTACCCTTGCCATCAAAAGGCTGTACGTCTGTCAGCTTGACTAGACCCGGTGTAACCCGTGGCTCTGCCTGAGCGGCGTGCTGCTGCTCCTGCTGCCGCACTATCCTGTCCATAGTGGCGCCAAGTGCATTGAAAGCAGCTATGATGGTCTCCATGCTGTCAGGTTGTGCCATGGGCTGTGGCTAGAGACGACGACGCTGGCGCTGCTGGTATCCGTCCCTGTTGTGTTGGGCGGAGTGGGTGGGGGTAGGTGGCGGTGCTTGTCCCTGGTAGGCTGGGTGTGCCTGTGGTGCTGGCTGGCGTCTAGGTGGAGGCGGTGGGGGTGGCGGTGGTGCCACGTAGCGTGTGGATACGCCTACAGGTGCACTGGGTGCTACAACAAGGCTGCGCACAATGCCTAGGAGCTGCTCTATGTACTCCCGTTGCTGAGCGAGCTGCTCACCTCGTGCCCTTGCTAGCCCGGAGTAGTAGTCCGTTGCCGCCTTGAAAGATTGGCAGTGCTGACACCCGTGCAGCGCCTGGTGCGCCTCACGGTTACCCGTGGAAACTAAAGCAAACGCTGGGCTGCGAAATTGCTCATGCTGTTCAGGCTGTGCGAGCTGAGCTGGGGGCGCGTTCGGAAGTGTACCCGAAACAATAGGCTGATATTCTCCGCTTGGCGAAGGGCTAAGAGAAGGGCTGGACGGGCTGTAAGATGAGGCTGAATTCCGCGGGGTGCTAGTCTACGTCCAACGCCTCGTCGAAGGTCAGTGGCACTGCGATGAACGTGAAAGGGGAAACCAGATGCAACAGTTGTAATGCGTGGGCCCGGAAAAACTCGTAAATGCAAGCGCAAATGGACTAAAGACGTTCGTCGGCCTAGGGCTGGCCTCTAGAAGTCTCGTAGTAGGGAACTACGGCTAGGTCTCAGCTTAACGCTGGAGCTAAGGATCGCTATGGCTGGCTTACTATTGCTTGTTAAGCAACAGCGACCGAAACTATCGAGACCCGTAGGAGAACCGTGAACTCGTATGTGCAAAAGCACTACGACCGTTATAGAGAGACAAGTGTCTTACAGTGTTCCGTGTACAAAGGACTATTGTGGTTCAGTTCTCTTCTCTCCTCCCGTAAACACTACAACAACTCGCTTAAAACCTACCGACATCATACAGTGAGAAACAACGTCATCAGGCAACGTGGCACTTCATGTAAAAGAAAACTACATTTGTTCATGCATCCTACCGTGCAATCGTGTACTCTTACAACCGACCCCTGGTAGTAGGACGGCTGTAACTCTGCACTCGCTGCGCCAAATTTAATGCTAGCTGGCTCAGTATGTAGCCAACCCAGCCAGCTACCTTTCACCCATCCAGAATAAACATACACCGAGTAGGCCGTGCACAACAAAGCGTCAAAGTTAGTGATTCAAATTTGGGCCGTTGCGGGGCATGCCGTCATCGCTGCGACCGCCTTCGTCGCTTAGGCTGCTCTACATGCGCATGCGCGTCGGCAGCAGCAGTCGGATCGGAAAGCGGTTGCGGCGATGTGGCAATGAGCCCACCTCCCCCCCTTACCTAGAGGGCAATGCCACAGCTCGACCATTGGGACTTACAGCATGCTACTTACTAGGTTACGCTCCTTTTAGACATTGTTACACACGCTCATACTCAGATATGTCAAAAGCACACTTTGGTCTGTGACCGTCAACTCCCTTAGCCGATTTCGGGGTCAGGGCCATGCAGTCAGTCACACAGCTCCACACCATGACCGAGTTTGGACTCGGCTCCTCTGAGAGTTACACTCCCCTACATCCCATCCACCTGCGTGCAAAGTTTCATAGCTCAACTGCCACCCCACAGCCCCGTGGCCCTGATTTTGCTTGGAAAACATGATGTCACTTTGAAGATGTCAAACTGACAGAGGCCTGGGCTGTCTAATGTGCTATTTGTTTCAAGAAACTCGCCAACGGGTCTAGAACAAACATAGTGTGGCCATTTTCGTGTGTGTGCATCGGATGCAACACAGTGAAGGACACAGTGGAGGAGGGGGGGGTGTAAACCGGTGATACCTAGTGTGCGCCGACCCAAATGGTGTGTTCGGCGGAAGCGAATACGCCCAGATGTTTCAAACACCCCGTCAAGGTGCCCTGCACGCCCGGCAGACATCGCGTTGGGTGTTGGCCGGACATTCCATTTGTGCACAACCAGCTCACTACGCTAGGTAGATGGGGCCACAGCGATGCGGCTCACCGTGCCAAGGATACCCGTCTCGCCGCTGTGGTTTGTTCGCGGGCACATGTGGCAGTACGCGAGCAAAGACTCCAATGGCTAGCGCTGATGGTCAGATTACGCGGACTAAACCGTGGCTGCCAATGTGACAAACGCTATTGAAAACGATGCGGTATTCAGAGAGTAGTTGCATGAACATTACTAACCCCATGTTGGGGCGGCCTGACCTACAGCCCTCATGCTACACCAAAATAAAGCATGAGTTGTAATCAAACACAGGCTGCGAGATCGCTGTTGTAAAGGCTACTGACAGTGTGCCTAATGCCCACTTCAGCTCAGCCTTCTGGTGTGTGTGCCTCCAGGCTACTACTAGCAAGAGCTCTACCCTACTCTATAGCTCTTACTCACACACATCCCCTTCGTGAGGGGTTTGGTATCTTGTTTTCTTGGATTGTCTTGCTGTAGCTGGCTATCGCCGCCACTTGCGCCGCCACTTACGCAGCAGGGCCTTGTCACGCAAGTACACCCACTCCTGGCCTGGCCGGCCTGGCTTTGGCATGGCTGGGCGGCCATCCCAGTAGCACAGCTCGGTGGGGCGTGGGCCTGGGCCGACTGCACAGCGGCGGATGTTCAGCGCGGCTGACACGTCCCGGTCGTAGAACCTGCACATGGTGTGGGAAATGCATTGAGTCAAGTCATGTGCCATGTCATGTGTCACCTCATGTGTAATTATCTCAGAACCCGAGAATCATCATCATTACTTTACAGCATCACCGAGACCGTACTTTTTGACCCATTGCCTACTACAATGGGTGAAAGTGCGAAGAACCTCCAAGAGGAAGAGCAGCAGCAGGAGCAGCAGCAGGTTCAGCAGCAGGATCTAAAGCTACGATGGCAGAAGCAGCAGCATCTAGATGCAACAGATGCAGCTGCAACAGCAGCAGCAGCAGCAGCAGCAGCAGCAGCAGCAGCAGCAGAAGAAGGTCTGCAGACGCGCCAGTTCCTGCATCATCAACAGCGGCAGCAGCAACTGAAGCAGTAGCTGGAGGAGTAGCAGCTGGAGCTACAACACTTGGCTGCAGACTGTCAAGGGTGCCATGGACCATGGCTACATGATGGACCATGGCTACATGGACTATGGCTACATCATGGACCATGGCTACATCATGGACCATGGCTACATCATGGACTATGGCTACATCATGGACCATGGCTACAAGGACCATGGCTGCATCATACAACTTGGCAGCAGCAACAGCGGCGGCTCAGCAGGAACCGCACCCGTGGCCAGGGAAACAAGATCAGCAGTTGGGGCTGCTACAGTCGTGAGAATTGTGCCAGCCCCCAAGGTGGAGCTGCAACAGATGTCCCAGACACGCTTTGCCAGCCTGTATGACATGTTGCAGAGTGTCCAGAACAATAAGCAGGTAAGCTGTTGCATACGCATGGGCACAGGGATATCATATTTTTGCTTAATAATTGTTGTATATGTTCTTTTATTTGATGAATTGCTAGGCCTAAATTTTTACGCTCTTCTTCGTTGGGTGTACGCATGGATGTTGCTGATGTTGTTGTTGATCTTGTGCTCTTATGCTCTTGTGCTGTTGTAGTTGTTGTTGTTGTTTATGTTGTTGTTGTTGTTGCTACTACAGGCCTTGCGGAGTGTGGCTTGGTCGGGCGCATTGGGCAATGATGACCGGTCCCGTGCTATCACGGCCATGCTGGATTGACAAGACTTCTGGGCCAAGAACGAGTGGCTTGTTGGCACCCTCGCACCTGCTGCAAAGCTGGTGGAGGCATTGCAAGCCGAACCTGGCTCATGCGCACTTTGGCGTCATGGCGGTCACTGCAGCCCTTGACATTACTACCAGGTGTGACAGCAGACGTAGCATTGAATAATAGCCTGTTGGGCACATGGGCTTCTGGTTACCTGCTGTAGAATGCATGTTGTTGTCTGCTTGCTCCCTTCTGCTGCAGTTGCTGTTGCCTCTGCCTCCCCTCTCGCTGTGCTGCGGTTGTTGCCTCAGGTGTGCTGCGGCTGTTGCCTCAGGTCCTGTCCACCTGCTTTCTTGGACGAGGCGATGGAGTTCGAGCAACTGTGGAGCGATTGCATGGAGTATGGGCACCATGACGCGCTCTACCTGGCTGCTGCCCTGGACCCCAACTTCAGTGACAAACACGATGCCTTGACAACGGACCAGCTAAGGGCAGCTGAAGACCTTGCAGCGCGGCTGGCCAGTGCTGACGGCCGTGGCAATGATCTGGCCGCAGAAAAGGTGGGCGGGGGATAGGACATGGGCATACGCATGGGCACAAGCATGGGCACAGGCATGGGCATACGCATGGGCACAGGCATGGGCACAGGCATGGGCACAGGCATGGGCACAGGCATGGGCACTACCTCTATTACACAACCTTCTACTGCTGCACTGCTGTGTTGTTAGGCACGGTACGAGTTCCACACCTGGTGCGGTGGGGACTACATGACAAGAATGAAGCTGTCACCCCGCTGCTTCTCCCCTCTCTTGCTGCGTGACGTCGTGAGGTGGTGGGGATGGTACGGCAAGGAGACCCCAGTGCTATTGGAGGTGGCACAACGGGTGTTCTGCACCCCAGCCACGTCAGCCGGTGTGGAGCGCCTTTTTAGTGTTTCCAAGCTACTTTGGAGCGACAAGCGCAGCCGCCTGCTCATGGGGCGCATGTGGGCCATGGCCTATGTGTACTTCAACACGCGGGCGCTAAAGCGTGATGAGCAGCCCTTTGCTCCCACAGCTGCAGAGGAAGAGCAGTGGGAGGAGTGGATGGCCAGCCAGCCCCTAAGGGCTCCAGTGGCCTAGTGTCGGGCGCAGACATTGCATGGTGCTGGAATGATTGCACTTGACAAGGTGGTAGTGGGGGTGGGAGTGGGTGGAGGATGGGAGTGGGGATGTGGTAGTGGAGGATAAGGCTTTGTATGGCATGGCATGAGGCTTGGGTGATGGCATGATTGCACCTGACTGTGGAGGAGTACGGGGTTTGTGCTAAGTTGGTATAGTAGGGTCTAGGCGCCGCTGTGAGCCTCCAAACTGACATCTGCTTGTTAGAGGGGGTGTGTAGGCCTTCAAACAAGCCGCGTGCAAAAGGGGAGGTTAAAAATTGAAAATCTTAAAAACTGAAAATATGAAGATTCACAAGCCTGGCCATGGTACGCTGCAACTCGGCTGCCACAGGTCGCCCCCTGGCCCTGGCCTATGGGGCATCAGGCTTCAGGGGCAGCGGCACCATTGGCAGCAGGGGTGTGCCTGTCAAGCAAATGTAACGGGAGGCATGCAAGCAGTTCCTTGCATTGTGAGAGGTATGTCATCATCACGCATCAGCCTAGACGATGTATACATACAGACATACATACATACATATGGCCCCGCCATGCCGGAGACTAAGGGGGAATAGGACTAGGTTAGGGACACACACCGGTCTCTCACTGCTGTGGAGAAGTGTAGGGGCTCCACAGGAGGATAGGGATACAGGGATGTAGATATAGTCGTTCATTCATTGTCATTGTATGCAGGGCCTGGAGCTACATTAGCATAAATGAGCTAGTATGAGCTAGTATGAGCTGAAATGGTGGGCTGGCTATTATTTCTAATGTTCATGTTTGGCAACAGGAGCCACAGGAGTGGGTGGGACGCAGGCTGGTACTGCCCTCCAGGGTGATGCGGCAGGCGCCCATTTGAGCTGCAGAGGAAGCCGTGACCTACCAAGCCCTGCCTGGTAGTTATGACGGTTTCTCACGCGGAAATGGCGTCGGAGTTTGGCAGCGAATATGTTCAGCGCCGATGAATGGAATACCCACCTTGCTCGACTTTGGCGCAGTGCCTTGACCAGTTGCGCGGCAACGAGGCGGACGTTTCAGAAGCAGAGTCGTACCTGCAGGTAGTTCATTATGTTTGCTCCAGAGGTGCTCTCTACTCTTGCCCTGATGTTCCATGTCCTGAATGCTTGCACAAGCCGCACACCTCGCACAGAAGCTGCACTGAAGCTCCACTGACGGAGGGAGGGGTGCTGTGAGCAGGCCGTACTGCAGAGGAAAGCGGAGCTAACACATACAAGACGTGTGCTAGAGCATGAAAAGCTGGTGTGGGCCCTGCACCAGCCCCTTGCCTTCACGCAGTATGGCAGCCCCATCGCAAGCATGTTGGTGCACAGGTGAGACGGCACCCTGGTCATTAACCCTGCATCCAACATGCCGTAAGTGATAGCAAGGGCACAGGGACCGTACCAGGATCCATGCTTTGTTTGTATGGGAAACCTCCTCACACACCGCTTAGGCGCCTTGCACCCACACTGCAGCCTGACCCCTGTACTCAGTTCCAGGCTCCTGGGCCGTCCCTTGTGGCTGCTGCACATTGAAGGTCTCAACAAAGCAGTGCTGAGCCCAGCCATGCCCGGCTGCCGCTGCAGCAGCCAGCTGCAACAGCTACAGGGTTCACTGCAGGCTGCCCTGTGGCCCACCGCCAGCTGCAGGCCTGCCCTGGAGGCTGCTATGAGCCTTCCCAGCCCCAGCACCTGGGTGTGCAATGGCGTGTCATGCCCAGCTGCCACTGCCCTGCCACTGCGCCCCTGCACACCCAAGGCCCCGGAACCGCAGTGTTGCGCTCAGCCATGCGCAGCTGCCACACTGCCACTGCCACTGCGCTGCCCAGGTGCCTCCTTCACTGGCGCACGCTGTCCAGCAGTGACGCCACCAGCTGCAGCCTGCTGGCCAGCCTGCTGCACGCCATCACCATAGCCACAGACGAAGACGAGGTGTCAGCCTCTCTGGCATCCAGCAGCTCCCCTACAGCTGCTGACAACCAGGGCCGCCCCAAGCCCGGGGCAAGCAGCAGCAGCAGTGATGGCAGCGGCCAACGCAGCCGCCACAGCAGCAGCAGCAGCAGCATCGGCCCACATGCACCCCAGGCAGCCCAGGCCCACCCTGGTGCTGAGCCTGGTGCTGGAGCCAGTGGCAGCGTGCTGGCAGGCAGTGGGACCAGGGAGGTCCTAGCTCACTTTGCCTATTGGCTCACCGCCACAGCCTGCCTGCTAGCCCTGCTGCACCCCCTGGTGCCCCTGCCCCCTCCCCCCGCCGGCCCCCCGCCAGCACCTCCCAAGGCCCCAGCGCTCGCCACCAGGCCCTCAGGCCAGCCCGGCAAGCTGGCGGCTGCCACAGAGCGCGCGGCGGGCTTCATGTCCTCCCTCCTCTCCGCCGCCTCTGCCTCCTCCCTTGTCGCCCCCGCAGCTGCCCCTGCCCCTGCCTGGGGGGAGGTGGACAGGCCAGCGGCAGCAGCAGCGCCACCTGAGCCCTCAGGGGCTGCAGCCAAGCCCATCACCATGCAGGCCAAGCTGGCGCTCAGGTTCAACAAGCTGGGCAGGGGGCTGCTGCAGCGGGCTCAGCCTGGCCAAACAGCTGAGGACAGCATCACAGCAAATGCAGGGCCAGGGGCTGGGGCAGGGCCAGAGGCAGGGCCAGGGGCAATGCTCAACCTAGGGCCGCTGGCTGCAGGCGCAGCTGGCGCACTGGATGCAACCTCAGACGCAGGCACTGGACCAGCCACCACTGCAGGCTCTGACCGTGACACTGCTGAGCTGGCAGTCGCAGAGGGGGAGAGAGGCCTGCTGGAGGGTGGGGGTGGGGGTGAAGCCAGTGGGTCTTTAAGCTGTGGCCAGGGCGACCAGCAGGCAGTGGCTGGGCAGGTGGGGGGGGGGCCCGCCCACCTTTCCCGCTGCAGCACGCCCCTGGCCCCCCTGCTGCAGCTCACCCCGGGGTTGACCCCAGCCCAGCACCTGCTGCTCAAGCTGGACCAGTTGCTGCTGCACTGCTACAGCCAGGTCAGGGACGGGCTGAAGAAGCAGGTGGTGCAGCAGCTGGCAGCATGCATCCAAGCCCCTGCCCCAGCCTGGGAGTCAGAGGAGGGGTGGGGAGCTACTCCCCCGCCCGCCCTGGCTTCCCAGGATGGCTTCAACCCTGGCAGCAACTACAACGTGGCACACTCAGGCACATCAGCGGGTCCAGCAGCAGCAGCAGCAGCAGGGGCAGCAACATCAGAAGGAGCGGCAGGAGGGGCAGCAGCAGCAGGAGGAGGGGCAGCCAGTGCAGCAGCAGCAGCAGCTACAGCAGCAGTGATGGGGATAGGGATGGGAGCGGGTGGGACACAGACTGGTGGCCCTGACCCCCCGAGTGATGTGGCGGCCGCCCTGCTCCCCTCCAGCTGGGTCCAAGGGGAGCAGCCAGTGGCGCCGCGTGCAGGCACCTCCGCATTCGGGGCAGCAGCGGAAGCCGCCCGCCTCGCCTCACGGGACGCCACGGCTCGCTTCACCCTGCTAGGGGACGAGGAGGAGGAGGAGGAGGAGGAGGAGGGGGGAGAGGAGGGGGAGGAGGGGGCACCGCCAGCCCTGGGGCAGGGGGCCACCCTCGGGGGCGAGGCGGGAGGGGCAGCTGGCCTGCGCGTCTTGTCCTCTGCAGTGCTGTCCAACAGCACCCTGGGGGGGACGGGGGGCAGCACCGCATCCGACTTGGCTGATGCGGGAGAGGAGGAGGAGGTGGAGGGGGCGGCGGCAGCGGCGGCGGGGGCGGCGTGGTCTGCTGCTGCCCTGGCCCCCTGGGCGGAGCTTGTTGCTGGGCTGCAGGGCTCACTGCGGTGTCTACAGGAGCAGCACGTGCCGCGCATCCTCATCAAGTGCCTGTTCAAACAGGTGGGCTGCTGCCACAGGGACCAGCGTCTTGATGGCAGGGGTGGCCTGGGCGCCTGTCCTGGTCATCCATAGGAGGTGTTCATGAGTCCTTAATGAAAGGAAGGGAGGGAGAAAAGAAGGAAAATAGAAAGAAAGACTACACCTGCGGCATTGGGTGCCGAGAGGGGGAGGGAGGGTAGACCCGCAGTGGCAGCAGCAGTGGTAGCATGCCCGTGCCGCCGCTGCTGCTGCTGCTTTAGTTGCTGCGAGTCATATCAGTCTGCTTCTGTTACTGCTCATCATGCAAGGATGGTGAAGATCTATACAAAGACTAAGTCTACCAAGTAGCCCGCTAGCAGTGTGCAAGTGTTCCCATACAGCTAAGGGTAAGGCTGTGTGCATGTGTGTGTCCCCTCAGGTGGAAAGGGGCGAGCCACCCCAGGTGTCAGTGTATGCTAGGCTAGCAGTGCCTGCACACCCTTGCTGCGGCGGCTGCTGACCCTGCCTGCCATTCCTCCTGTGCCCACCACCCCACCCTCCTCCTGCTGCCTCCCCACTTGCTGGCTCTCCGCCTGAGCTGACCACTGTGCTCCAGTCCCGCCTGACACACAGCCCCGCCTGCCCCCCCTGCCTGCACCGCAGCTACTGGCATTTGTGGATGCCCAGCTGTTCAACCAGCTGCTGCTGCGCCCGGACTGCTGCTGCGCCAGCAATGCCCGCCATGTGCTGTCAGGGCTGCGGCTGCTGGACCAGTGGCTGGTGGTAGGAGCAGGGGACGGCCTGATGCGCGCGCTGTACCAGGAGCTGAGGCACATCCGCCAGGTGACGCTCTGCACTGCAGGCCACCAGGCGGCCCTGAGCTCAAGGCTGAGGGGCAGGGACTGCCAGATCAAGGCGGCAAGGGGCAGGCAGCAAGGGGCAGGTGGTGAGGGGGCAGGCGGCAAGGGGGGCAGCGGCAAGAGCCAAGGGATGAGTTAGGTCCCCTGCTGCAAGGGGGTAGGTGGGGCCAAGGGAGGCCAGCGCCCCCTAGCCGGGGCAGAGCACAGAGCAGCGTGAGGCTGTAGGGCAACACACCCAGGCTTGACCCCACACCTGCTCGCCCCGACCGCTTCCCTGGCCCTTAGCCGGGGCGGAGCTTCAGTGTGGCCGCGGAGCCGCACACCCAGCCTTGAGCCCACGCCTGCTCAGCCCGACTGTGTGCATGCGCAGGCTGCCCAGCTGCTGGCCGCGCCCTGCAAGGCCCGGTTGAGCCTGGAAGACCTCACCGGCCAGCTGTGCCCGGACCTGAACCCGCAGCAGCTGTACAGGCTGTGTACTACCTACTGGGAAGACCCCCCCGCCCCTGGCCCCTGGCCCCCAGCTGCCCCACATGCTGCTGCTGCTGCTGCTGCCCTGGCTCCCCCTCCTGACATGGTGTCCGGGGAGGTGCTGGAGGCGCTTAAGGCCAGCGGGTCGGGGCTGCAGGGCAATGGCGGCCTCATCGTCACCTTCCTGGTGGACGAGCAGCAGGACCCCATCATTGCGGAGAGGGTGGGTGGGCAGGGCGGGGCAAGGCAGGGCAGGGACAACCAAGCTACCAGTACTGTGCTGGCAGGGGCCAGTTGTCAGCAGGTGCTGATGAGGGGAGTGACCCAGTACAGCAGTGCAGCAGACCTGGGACGAGGGTCAGCACATGGCAGGCTCAGATGAGCTGGGTGATGCCCTGGGCAGGGCAAGGCAGGGCAGGGTGTATGCAGTGTAAAGGTGAAGCACCTCAGCTGGGACAACCAAGCCGCCAGTGTAAGCTGCTGTAGCCGGGGCCAGCTGCAGGCAGGTGCTGATGAGGGGAGTGACCAGAGCAGCAGACCTGATGAGGTTTAGCTTAGGGCAGCCTCAGATGAGCAGGGTGCAGCCAGGCAGGGGAGGGCAGGCAGCCCTGGTGGGGTAGGGGGGTAGGGGGTAGGGTGAGGGCGGTGAGGACAAGGCCCTGGGCCAGTCAGGCGCTGGGTGCAGCGGGAAATCCTGACAGCCAGACGCTCTGCAGCTGCATGTCCCATCGCACCTCACCCTGCGGCCCGCCCACCCGCCTGCCTTGACTGCCTCTGCTGGCTCACTGGTGTCTGCCTGGCTGGCTTGGAGCTGGTGGCCATTCCTGCCGCCTGCCTGTTTATGGGGTCGACATGCAAGACCCCTCCCTTGCATTGGCTGATTATTGCTGCCTGGGTGGCTGCCTGACTGGCTGCTTGGGTGGCTGCCTGGCTGGGGGCTGACTGCCAAACGCTAATGGCTGGCTCCTGTGGTTTGGGAGGTGGCGGGCTGTCGGCTGGCTGTCGGCTGGCTGGCTGTCCAGTGTTCAGTGTCGCCTGATGCGAGCTGCAGGGCCGCACCGTGGTGGAGGTGCTGCGCATGCTGGACACCCCACAGCTGTACGCGCCCCTGGCCCTGCCTCCGCACCTTGACTCGCCGGACTGCCCCCGCGCAGTGTTCGCTTTCGTCGAAGAAGGCGTGTTGGAACAAGACCGCAAGCAACCCAGCTAGACCTTCGAGGAGGCAACGAGGGCAGGGGCAGGGGCAAGGACGTAGAGTCTGCAGTTGGGGCCCCGCATGCGTGGCAGCAGGGGTCGGGGTAGTGGGAGGTGCACGATCATGCAACTTAGCCTGGTCTGGCCACTTCACCACGAGTCATGTCTGCCTTGCCCATTCGGCAACTTGCTGTTACACATGTTAGTAGGACAAGGAT
The DNA here is from genome assembly GCA_030144725.1 of Haematococcus lacustris. Classification (NCBI taxonomy): domain Eukaryota; kingdom Viridiplantae; phylum Chlorophyta; class Chlorophyceae; order Chlamydomonadales; family Haematococcaceae; genus Haematococcus; species Haematococcus lacustris. The sequence continues at coordinate 1,716,296 of JASKMD010000029.1, read as the reverse complement.
GACAGTGGGTGGTGTGGAGGGGTGTTTCATAAGATCATTACCGGGTTTGCATGGCAGGAAACAAAGACATGGCTCCAGAACATGGAGCATGGAGGGGTGTTCATGTAAAAGGCAACAATGCTACGAGGCCTACACCCTCGCTGTGGCCCTCGTCCCAGGGAATGGAGGGGCCTCCCATTGAGCCATCTGCTTTCGATGTCATAGTGGTTGGCTCAGGCCTGGTCGAGGACTTGATTGCCAGGTTACTGCTCGTCGTGGCATCAGTTTGCGAGCTTGCAATCCCTTTAGCGCTGGGACTCGCCCGCTTGCCCGCAGTTCGCTCATCCTCGCTGGGCGCAGCGTACTACTCATCGACCAAAGCGATGTGTACGGCTCAGGCTTTGCAAGCTTCACCATGGCCGGGCTCCAAGGCTCCTGCGACCCTGCCCTCAACCCAAACATCTCTCGTCCAGTGCCACAGCAGCAACAAGAGCAGCAGCATCAGGAGCAGCGGCAGGAGCAGCAGGAGCAACAGGAGGAGCAGCAGGAGCAGTGCAAGCATGCAGCTCCTCAGGTCGACATTCCACTCACAGGCTGCATGCTCCCCCTCCGCAATGTCCGCAGCAGCCCACCCTCATGCAGCAGCAGCAGCAGCAGAGCAGCCGGTGGCTACATCCTGGACCTGGCACCCAAGGTAAGTCACCAGCCACCAGCTTCCACCAGCTGTTCCACCAGGCCAGCGTCAGTGTCAAGGGTCAGGGCTGCTGCTGGCCTGCTGCAGTAAGCCCTCACCCCGCAGCAGCCTCCAGCCCTCTTGTAGCGTCAGCCATGTGCAGCGTATGCAGCGACTACACACACAGCTGGTTCCGTGGCTCCTGATACCCTCATACCTCATACCTGAACATTCCCCTGTACGGGTACAAGTATTGCTGCCCTCCTGTATAGCAAGCCCCATCACGTGGCAAGCAGCAGCAGTAGCAGTCAGAGCAGCAGCAGCACTGCAGCACTGCAGCAGCAAATGGAGCTGTGTAGCCGAGAGGTGCAGCCGCAAGGTATTGAAGGGTGGGGTGCCGGTGCAGGTGCTGTACCAAGGGGAGGAGCTGGTGGACCTGCTCATCGCCACCCGGGCACACCACTACCTGGAGTTCAAGGCGGTGGAGGCAAGGTGAGACGTGCACCTGTGACCCGACCCGACCCGACCCGACCCGACCCGACCCGACCCGACCCGACCCGACCCGACCCGACCCCTTGCACCTCACCCTGGTGCCCTGCAGCCTCATCTTACAGGCTGGTGTGCTCAAGCCCGTGCCCGCCTCCCGCTCCGACATCTTTCGCAACAAGAGCCTGGGGCTGGCGGACAAGCGTCAGCTCATGGCCTTCCTCGCTGCATGCTTGCAAGCGGAGCAGCAGGGGGGCGGCAGGCTGGCGGTGCGAGGGGTAGGGCTGAAGTCGAGGAGGGTAGCAGGAGCAGGGGCAGGGGCAGGGGCAGGCAGCACTGGCACCATCAGCTATGCCTTGACTCAGCCAGCCTGCTGCCTGAGGCGTCCCGGTACCAGGTGTAGGAGTGGGCAGGGTGGCACCACCTCCCCCCATCACTGGCCTGGCTGCAGGACCCACTCCAAGACAATCAGGAGCTCCTAGTCACAGTGCTTCAGCGTCACGGCCTCTGCAGCCAGCTGGCTGAGCTGGTGCTGTATGGCATCGCTATGGCAACCTGGCGACAGCCTGAGGCTGGTCAGCGCGCAGTCCCCCATCCCCCCTCCCCCTTCTCTCACCCCTCCTCTCACCCCCCCCTCCCCCCTCCCCCTCCCCCCACCCCCCTCCCCCACCCCTAGCAGTGAAGCAGCAGGGTCCCCCCCCTGCCACCCTGCCACCCCTCCCCCAACCCAGGGTGCGCTACCCACTCCCCCCAGCCAGCTGTTGCAGGCAGGGAGGGGTCTGGCCGCCCTGGCCCTGCTGGCCCGCTCCCAGGGCCGGTTCAGCAGCCCCAGTGCCTTCATGACGCCCAGCTATGGCAGCGGCTCCCTGCCTGAGGCCCTGGTGCGCCATGCAGCGGTGCACGGGGCAGTCACGGCGCTCAGGCAGCCCGTACTGGGCCTCACGCTGGCTGATGCTGGTGGAGAGGGGGGTGGGGAGGGAGGAGGGGAGGGGGAGAGGAAGGGTGGTATTGGAGGGGAGGGGGAGAGGAAGGGTGGGAGTGGGGGAGGAGGGGAGAGGGACAAGAATGGGGGAGGACGGCAGTCAGGTGAGGGAGGGGGGGTGGGCCCACCTGGCAGCAGTGGAGGCAGGGGGAGTGCAGGTGAGGCAGGCTGGGGGGGTGAGGTGCAGCTGGCCTCAGCTTCATCAGCCACAGCAGGCGGCGAGGTGGAGGCCAGGCAGGGGGCCCCTGCGCTTGCTGCTAGCAGTCATGGGGGGAGGGCAGCAGTTGACGGCAGCAGTGAGGGCGAGGGTGGGTGCCCTGACCGCGTGGAGGCTGAGGGGCGGCGCGTCACGGGCCTGGTGCTGGGCACTGGCCAGTGGCTGTGTTGCCGTCAGGCTGTGGTGTTGGGGGCGGCCAGGCTGCCAAGGTGGGTGGCCTGGACTGGGCTGCAAGGCAATCGTGTATGGCCTGCACCACCCACAGCTTGTCCTAATGCCAACCCCTGTGCTGCTGCTGCTGCTGCTGCCTGGACTGCAGCTGCTGCCTGCTATGACTGCTGCTATGACTGCACCACCACCCATTCCCACACACCATTGAAGAGTGACAGTGCCACAAGTGCGTGTATTGCCTCACCTGCCCCCCACGGTGGCCCCTGCTGTGCTGTGCTGTGCTGTGCTGTGCTGTGCTGTGCTGTGCTGTGCTGTGCTGTGCTGTGCTGTGCTGTCAGGGTGGTGCAGGAGGGTGCCGGCCTGCTGCGCCTGACCCTGTCACGCGCGCTGCTGGTGTTGGACTCGCCCCTGCTGGCGGCTGCGGCCCAGGCCCTGGTGGTGCTGCCGCCATTCACGCCAGGGCTGGGCAACCCGCACCCCATCAGGGGCATGCAGCTGTCTCCGTCAACACTGACCTGCCCCCCGGGACGGTGAGGCAGCAGGGGCAGGGGCAGCAGCGAAGACAGGGGCAGGGGCAGCAGCAAAGACAGGGGCAGGGGCAGGGGCAGCAGCGAAGACAGGGGCAGGGGCAGGGGCAGCAGCGAAGACAGGGGCAGGGGCAGGGGCAGCAGCGAAGACAGGGGCAGGGGCAGGGGCAGCAGCGAAGACAGGGGCAGGGGCAGGGGCAGCAGCGAAGGCAGGGGCAGGGGCAGGGGCAGGGGCAGGGGCAGGGGCAGGGGCAGGGGCAGGGGCAGGGGCAGGGGCAGGGGCAGGGGCAAGGGCAGGGGCAGGGGCAGGGGCAGGGGCAGGGGCAGGGGCAGGGGCAGGGGCAGGGGCAGGGGCAGGGGCAGGGGCAGGGGCTGATGCAGCAAGGGTTGTTCTGCAGGGGGTGTTGGTTGGTGATGAGTGGTTGTGTGTCTGAACCATGAGGTCACACATCTACATTGTCACGGATTCATTGCCTATTGAAGCTATGTGTGTGAGCCTGTGCCGTGCCTGTCCTGCCAGGTTCCTGCTGTACCTGTCCACACCCAGCAGCAGCGGCAGTGGCAGCAGCGAAGAGGCAGCAGCCAGCGACCTGCAGGCAGCAGCCAGCCTCCTGGCACACCTACCCAGCCAGGGGGGCAATCAGCCGGACACCCAGCCAGCCCCCCCAGAGGTTCAGGTGCCAGGGCAGGCAGCTGAGCCGCCCCCTGTACCCTCACCCCACCCCTCCCCACAGGCACTCCTTGCCCCTGGGGCTGCTGCTGGGGAGGGCGCAGGGCCGCTCGCTACTCCCCCTGACCCTGTGGCCTCTCCTGCTGCTCCTACTGCTGTTGCTGCTGCTGGGGTAGGTAGCCGAGCAGCTGGTGAAATGGGCAGGGATGGAGCTGTGGCCCCTAAGCCCCGGGCTCTTGAGGTGTACTTCTACCAGCAGGACTTGGCGCAACCCAGCGGGTGGCTCTGTACCTGCGACGCTCTGTCACACCTATCAACGGCTGCCGAGTGTGACTCATGGGGTCGGCGAGCGACTGAGGCTTCAATGCAGGAGCTAAACGCGGAGAGCAGTGACGGGCGACGGGCGGATGCGGAGGGTCCGCGGCAGTGCGGGGCGTGTGGGAGAACGCAGTGGCTCAGCAATAAGGCTCGGGGCTTACCGCCCAACCTCGTGGTCTGCCCGGATCCGGATGAGGGCCTGGTCGGTTACGAGGCGGCGGTGGGGGAGGCGAAGCGGCTCCTCGCATGCCATTTTCATGGCGTGCGCTGGCTGGCAGACGCGGGAGCTCCGGGCGGGGAGGCCGGTGACCATCCCGGCGACAGGGCGGATGAGGACGATGACGGTGCAATTGAGGATCTGGCCTCCGCCCTCGAGGGATTGCGGCAGACTGGCGGCGCAGGAGAGCAAAGAAGCGCACAGGAGCTCTTGCCCAAGTGAGCTGGCCCGTGGGGGGAGCAGCGATCTTGTCATTTCCACCACGCCGTCATGTCATTGCCTCAACAGCTTGTGTCCGAGCCAGTTGCCAGGGATGGCCCATGTAGCGCCGCTGTAGTGCTTCCCGTATTACACCGTGCAGCTTTCTTGTGCTGAACTCAGCTCAGGCACGCCCTGAAAGTAAGGCACACGAGCCAGAAAAAAATGGTTCGGGTGGTGGCCATGCTTGTAAGAGGAATAACTAGAGTTCGTTGTATCACTGTTGTGGCCGAATGGCGACCAGCTGAGGGAAGCTAGGCCCACATCGCCAATTCGGTAAACCCGCCTCCACATGGCCACATTTACATGCACATGGTTCGCACGGGCCACGGAGTACAGCGATGCCGCGCGGCGATGGACGCAGCTCAGCTTGAATTCCGCGTTGCGGCGCTCATCCGTGCAACCTGTGCAGCGCTAAACCTAGGCTCTTGCGGGGCCGATGCCGTCCAGCTGTTACTTCAACTCCTGGGCCTGCCAGCTGCCGCGACCCCAGCCGCAGATTCGTCAGCCAGCGGGCGAGCAGCAGCGGACAACAGCCTGCTCGCCGAAGTGCGTGCGTGCTGCCTTGCAGTGGAGGAGCTGGGAGCCAGCCCCAACCGGCTTGCATCATGTCTATTCTGGTCAGGCTTTGAACCGCTGGCTATAGCCCTGCTGTCAGGTGAGGCCCCCATTCAACTAACAGCCCATGCTTGGGCCCAAGCTGGATGGCTGACGAGTGCAGCTCGGGCCTGATCCCGACCCTAGGATCAACAAGATCAGTGTAGCTGCGATGCCTCTTTCACCCTCTGCTTGCAGCGCATGAGGTGCATGAGCCACACAGCCCCTCACTTGCTGCGCCCGGGCTGCCGGACTTGAGCTTGATCAGCGCAGCCCCAGCCCCGGTGGCACTTGCAGCCTTGTCAGCGTGAGTGGCAGCGGTGAGTCGTGGCAGAGGTAGAGGATGGTGGGGGAGGGGGAGGGGGAGGGGGAGGGGGAGGGGGAGGGGGAGGGGGAGGGGGAGGGGGAGGGGGAGGGGGAGGGGGAGGGGGAGGGGGAGGGGGAGGGGGAGGGGGAGGGGGAGGGGGAGGGGGAGGGGGAGGGGGAGGGGGAGGGGGAGGGGGAGGGGGAGGGCTCCCCCGCCTTACCTCAAGCCTCTTGCCCCTGGCCCCCTGCCATACTGCTCCTGATGTCGCCTGCCTTGCACCTATGGCTGCGCCTGCCCCCGCCCCCCCCCGCCCCCCCTCCACAGGCACCTGGCTTTGGTGCAGCCCCTGGGCGGCCCGTCCTACCTTGATCCAGCCCCTCCCCCCGACAAGCCGGTGCAGCGTGGGAGTGGCGGCAGGCCTGTACGCATCACCCCGGCTGGCAGCGTTTCCAGCCTGGGCCTGCTGCACGACCTGCTGCTGGGGCCTGGGGCGCAGGGGCTGGGGGAGATGGTCAGCTACCTTGCAGCTGCCCAGCAGGCCTGGCAGCAGGGCTGGAGGCAGGGCTGGAGTCCAGGGCGGCCTGGTAGCCTGGATCAGGGTCAGGACCAGGGCCAGGGCACTAGCAGTGCAGCCAACCCTTCACCCACCCTGCCTGGGACCCCCAGCAGCACCTGCCCACCCTACAGCAGCAGCAGCAGCAGCAGCAAGCGTCGCCCCCTGCTGCTCCCCCTCCCCCCCCAGGACCCAGGGGGGGCCCCCAGCCAGGCGCAGCGCTGCTGCCAGGGGCTGCTGGGGGGCGGACCGCAGGCGCTGGCGAGCCTGCTGGCCGGCCTGCCTGACCGCATGTCTGGCCTGGCGCCAGCCCTGGGGATGACGGCTGGGGCGGACCTGCAGCCTGGGCCACTGCAGCATCAGCAGCAGCAGCAGTCCAGGCAGCAGCAGCAGCAGTCCAGGCAGCAGCAGCAGCAGCAGGGGCAGCAGCAGCAGGGGCAGGGGGAGGTGGCCCTGCAGGCCGCGGCCTTTCAACACCAGCCCTTCTATCGCTGGCTGCTGAACCAGCTGCTGCTCATGGCTGGGGGCGCTGCAGGGGGGGCGGAGGGAGGAGGGCCTGGGGGACATGCCCCATGTCAGCTGTCAGGGGCTGGGTCAGCTCTGCCACCCCCCCTGCACCTGGCAGCAGCAGCCGCCCAGCTGTGTGCCTGCCTGTGTGTCAAGCTGAGCAGGCGGGGCCACGCTGCCCTAGTGGCTCAGGTACTCCTGCACCAGGCTGCTGCTGCCGCCGCCGCAGCTCCCCCTCCCCCCACCCCCGCCCCAACCTGCCCCATCACCCCTCCTGCCTCCCAGCCGCCCCACCTGACACCCCCTGCCCTACCCGTCCCCTTCCCCTCCTCCTCTCCGTCAAATCACGGTAGGCAGGGTCAGCAGGCAGCGGGGGGTGCAGCGCAGCGCGTCCAGGTGCTGCAGGCCTGCTGTGCCGGGCTGCTGGGTGACCCGGGCATAGCTGAGAGGGTGGTGGTCGAGCTGCTGGTGCAGGCAGCAGCCGCCAGCCCCGCCTACCACTGCTGCTCCCCCCCACCCATGCACCAGGAGAGCACAGCAGGAAGATGGAGGGGGCGGGAGGGGGGGGGAGAGGTGGCTGGGTCCAGTGAGTCATCAGGGGACAGGACAAGCTCAGCTGATGCGCAGGGTCAGGCACCCAGGCAGCCAGGTGGGGGGGCTGCTGCTGCTGCTGCTGCTGTGCCCTCTGCCAGGCGGTGCAGTGCAGCGCTGCAGCAGCTGCTGGTCCTGCTGGGGGGCCCCCTGCCCAGCCGCCACCCAGAGCTGGCCCACATCGTGTCGCACCGCCTGCTGCTGCACCGCACCCTGCCCTGGCCGGCGCTCATGCTGCTGCTAGACTGGGTGGCGGAGGCGACACAGGAGGGGCAGGGGGCGGCTGCTGGGGTGGTGGGGGGGCCAGGACAAGGGCCAGCAGGGGGGGGAAGGTGCGGGGCACTGGCTGAGGAGTTAGGGCCAGGGGGGGCGGGGCAGCAGCAGCAGCAGGGGGGGGCGGCAGGGGGCAGCTGGGAGGGGGGTGGGGAGGGCGGCAGCTGGGCTTGGTGGTTGGCAGTGATGGAGGCAGCCTCCCGCAAGGACTGGGTGGCTGGGGGGAGGGCTGGGGGCCCGGCGGCAGCTGCTGGGTGCAGTCAGCAGGGGGGAGGGGGCAAGCCTGGGGAGGGGGGTGAGGGGAGTGACCCGATGAGTGAGAGGGAGGGGGGGGAGGGGGGGGTCTTGGGGGGGCTCACATGGCTGCGCCTAACCCAGCAGTGTGCCCAGCACTGGTCACAGTCCTACCCCTCCCCATCAGCCCTCCCCTTCCCCCCCTCCCCTACCTCCCCCACCCCCCCAACCGCCTCTACCAGCTGGCCGAAGCCGGGTGCAGCCTACGCGGCAACGGCCCGCGCTGGTCAGGGTTTGCCCCAGCAGGCGTACTTAGGCTGCTGCCTGGTGGTGCTGGTGGGGCGGGTGGGGCGGCCGGGGCTGGAGGGTGCGGCGGGTCTGCTGCCTGCTCTGCTGCAGGGCGTGAGCTGGCGCCTGGACTCACCCCTCACCAGCGTACGCCATCAGGCCATGAGGGTGGCCAGGGTGGGTGGCAGGGTGGGTGGCAGGGTGGATGGCAGGGAGGGGCGAGGGCCGTGAGGGGGTGGGGTGGCGGGGCATGGCAGGAAGGGGCTGAGGTTGAGGAGAGATGCCTGGCAGCAGGAGAGGGTGAGGGGTGGGTCTGCTGCCAGGGGGCGTGTGGGGGCATGAGGGACTTGAAGCAGACAGGGTGTAGGAGGGTTAGGGGAGCAGGGAGGGGACGAGGTGGAGCAGGAGCAGGAGGGGCTAAGGGGCGGCAGAAGGGGCTAGGGCGCATGTTGTGCAGCCTTTCGAACGTGGCCAATGTGGCAATGTGGCCGCTGCCTGCTGCCCGCTGCCTGCTGCCTGCTGCAGGCCTTCTCTCGAGTGCTGGACCCTGGCTGCAGCCTGTTTGAGGTTGAGGGGCAGGCGCCCCTGGCTGCGGAGGAGCTGTGGCCAGGGGCGCTGCCGGCAGCCTCCCTTCCGGCTCCCTCCCCCCCGACCACCACCACGTCGACGCCGGCAGCCGGCCCTGATGGGGTCGACTCAACTGGGGCGTCAGGTCTCAGTTGTAGTAAGGAGGGAGAGAGGGAGGAGCAGCGGCAGGCGGGCAGGGAGGGTGGGGTGGGGGGGTCGGAGGCGGAGGAGGGGGACAGTGACGACGACAGCAGCGATGGCGGCGGCTTCCAGGCGTATGACGTGCAGGAGGACCTGGCTGAGGAGGCCTGGGCACAAGCAGACCCTAAGTAAGGGGGGGCAGGGGGAGGGCCAGGGGCCAGGGGGCAGGGGGAGGAGCCGGGGGAGGGGCCAGGAGGAGGGGGTGGGGGAGTGGGGCAGGAAAGTTTGGTAAGGTGATGGCATGCCCCTCGAGGACTCTGGCACCGCAAGTTGCGGTCCTGCTGACCGCTGCTGCTGGGCCCTGCTGCTACCTGGGCTGCCTCCCTGGCTAGGCTATGGCGCTGAGGCTGCACCCCCCTGCACTAGGCACGGGAGGCCCATGGGGCTGCTCCCGCCCTGCCTCATGTCCCTCCCCTCTGCCGGTCGCTGTCTCCGCGCCAGGTCACTCCAGCTGCGCGCCCTGGCAGCAGCGCTGCGCAAGGCGGACGACGTGCAGGGCGTGCTGAAGGCGCTGTCGCGTGTGGAGCTAGTGATCCGCGCCGCGCCGGACGAGCTGGGCCACGCCGCGCACGAGCTGGCCCGGGCGCTGCTGCATTGCCGGGTGCCGGAGTGGGGGTTGGAGGGCGAGCCGGGCAGGTGCGACCGTTAGAAAGGCTGGCTTGTCCAAGTCGCCGACTCTTATTGCTACGGCACAGTTCGCGCACGGCCTGTGCCTGTGGTCGCACAGTGACCTATGCCAGGCTGCGCATCGGGGCAGTCGCGCAGTATGCGCTGCCATATCGCATCTCAATCTATACAACTTTTCGCGACAGCCAAAACTTACCAATCTGTCGTGATCCAGATTCGTGGCTCCCATTTTTCGTTACATCTTATAATCAGCCCGTGAGCTTGTATGTTAGCCCCTGCTCCTGCCCCTGCCCAAGCCAAGGTCTAGCACAAGCCTTGCGCAAGCATGCAGCCGCACCATGCAAGTTGAGCGGGATGCAGCACCAGGGCCAACATAATGCCCGTGAGCAACCCCCTCCTACATCAGACCATCCCGCAGCTGTGTCCTCTGTCCCAGCCACCCTGCTCCTCTTACCTCCAACATAGCCAGATGCAGCCCCTAGGGCCAAGAGCCCTGCCCTTGCCCTTTTCACATGCAAGCACAGGCCACTCACACAGCAGATGCACCGTCTGTCAGCCAACTCCCCCTGCATCAGCCCATGCCCTCAAGCCTGCCTCCGCCAAGCCCACCCCCCCCTGCTGGGCCTCCCTGTCAACCCCCCTGCCACCGCCCCCCTGCCACCGCCCCCCTGCCGCTGCCTCCCTGGCCCCAGGCCTGAGGTGGCACCCAGCCTGCAGCGCGTGCGAGCCCTGGCTGCCCTGCTGGCCACTGCCCCCCTGGCGGCGGGCGACACGCTGCTGGCCGAGCTGTTCTCCCCCCACCTGGACACGGGGCAGCGCCTGCTCATCCTGGACTCCCTGTGTGCAGCAGCTCAGGTGTCGCATGGGGTGCAATAGTGTGATGTGTCATCCATGTTGTGTGAGGAGTGGTGGTGTGGTATGGATGGAGGGGGGGTGGAGGTTGGAGTGACGGCGGGAGGGCTTGAGTGATGTGGTGCTATAGGCCATGGCTGGTGCATATAGCCTGCAACATCAAAACCACGACGAGCCTCACATCAGTCAGTACCAACCCCTGCCCCCGCCCCTGCCCCTGCCCCTGCCCCTGATCTTGCTCCTGGCCCTGCCCCCGCCCCTGCCCCTGCTCCTGCCCCTGCCCCTGCCTCTGCCCCTGATCTTGCTCCTGCCCCTGCCCCTGATCTTGCTCCTGCCCCTGCCCCTGATCTTGCTCCTGCCCCTGCCCCTGATCTTGCTCCTGCCCCTGCCCCTGATCTTGCTCCTGCCCCTGCCCCTGATCTTGCTCCTGCCCCTGCCCCTGATCTTTCTCCTGCCCCTGCCCCTGATCTTGCTCCTGCCCCTGCCCCTGATCTTGCTCCTGCCCCTGCCCCTGATCTTGCTCCTGCCCCTGCCCCTGATCTTGCTCCTGCCCCTGCCCCTGATCTTGCTCCTGATCTTGCTCCTGCCTCTGCCCCTGATCTTGCTCCTGCCCCTGCCCCTGATCTTGCTCCTGCCCCTGCCCCTGATCTTGCTCCTGCCCCTGCCCCTGATCTTGCTCCTGCCCCTGCCCCTGATCTTGCTCCTGCCCCTGCCCCTGATCTTGCTCCTGCCCCTGCCCCTGATCTTGCTCCTGCCCCTGCCCCTGATCTTGCTCCTGCCCCTGCCCCTGATCTTGCTCCTGCCCCTGCCCCTGATCTTGCTCCTGATCTTGCTCCTGCCTCTGCCCCTGATCTTGCTCCTGCCCCTGCCCCTGATCTTGCTCCTGCCCCTGCCCCTGATCTTGCTCCTGCCCCTGCCCCTGATCTTGCTCCTGCCCCTGCCCCTGATCTTGCTCCTGCCCCTGCCCCTGATCTTGCTCCTGCCCCTGCCCCTGATCTTGCTCCTGCCCCTGCCCCTGATCTTGCTCCTGCCCCTGCCCCTGATCTTGCTCCTGCCCCTGCCCCTGATCTTGCTCCTGCCCCTGCCCCTGATCTTGCTCCTGCCCCTGCCCCTGATCTTGCTCCTGATCTTGCTCCTGCCCCTGCCCCTGATCTTGCTCCTGCCCCTGGCCCCTGGCTGCCCTGGTTGTCCAGGAATTAAGTCAGCCTGACCTAGCGCCTCGACTCCAGTTCAGCGCCTCTGGAGCACCCCAGCTCACCGCACCCCCGGCAGTGCAGCGCATCCTGGACCGCCAGCTAGCCAAGCTCCATGGGCAGCACCATGGGCAGCAGCAGCAGCGGCAGCAGCAGCAGGCAAAGCCTACAAACCCTACAGTCGCTGCAAAGCCCACAACTCTCACTGGCCACAGCACGCCTGCAGCCCCCCAGCTAGGTGCTGCCCCTGATGCGACAGCCGCCCCAGCCCCACCCCCTGGGCCTGACTCAGCGCCTGGTCCTGGCAGCGGGGAGAGACAGCCAGGGGGGCGCACGCGCGTGTGGGGCCACGTGGCTCTGGCCAAGAGGCGGCAGGCGCCTGGCCCTAGCGTGCGCAACGACTTCCACGCGCTGGCGCTGCGCTGGGCCCACGGCCTCGTCACCAGGGTGGGCTGGGCACACTGCCATGGGGATGGGGCAGGGGAGAGGCAGGCCAGGGATCGGGGGGCGCGGGGGAGGCAGGCCAGGGGTTGTGGGGCTGTTGGGAAGCAGGCCAGGGGATTGGGGATGATGGGATGCAGGCCAAGAGTTGGAGGGCGGGGGGGAGGCAGGCCAGGGGTTGTGGGGTAGGGGCAGGCAGGCCAGGGCGCCTGTGTGGGGTGGGCCTGAGAGCCAGGTAGCCCGTAGCCCGCTGGCCGGCTGGTGCAGGTTGACCGCGTGTCTCATGGCGTGGACCTGCTGGGGCGCGACGCGCTGCTGCTGTGCCGCCTGCTGGCTGCGCTGGGCTGCTTTGCGGAGTGCGCCAGTGAGGGCCCTGCAGCGGGGCCGCTGGCGGCTGTGCTGCTGGAGCTGCTGGCAGCGCCCCAGGTGAGGTGCGGGCCATGCTGCGATCCTACTGCTGCTCCTGCCGCCCTTGCTGCTGCCCCCCTTGGTCTCCGCTGCTGCCTCCCACCCCCTGCACGTGTTGCTACTGTGACTGCTATTGCCCCTGTTCAACACCTTCACTGCCGCAGCTTGACGCCGTCGCTGCCACTGTGTGTGAGGGTGTCGAGGGTGTAGGAGGGTGTAGAGGGTGCTCCAGCTGTCAGCCCTTAGTTTGTAAAGCGATGTCGGGGTAAGCCAGGCGGTGCACCTGGCCATCCTAACCTCGTTACACCTCCAACTGGTGCACCTGCCCATGCTGCACTATCTCTCCAGCTGGGGTTGAAAGCTGGTGTAGGGTGTGAGCATGGCATACGCATGTCGCATAGTGGGTGTGACTGGTGTGACGTCATGTGTGTGTGTGTATGTGTATGTATGTGTGTACAGGTGCATGGTCACCCAGACGTGGCGGTGAGGCGCGGGGTGCTGCTGGCCGCCGGCCATGCCCTAGCCGCCCTGCCTGGCCCCCGCCTGGCCGCAGCGCTGATGGGGGCTGGACCCCCCGGGCAGCATCAGGGCATTGCGGGCCTGGCCGTGCATGATGCAAGCGACACAGTGCTGGTCACCCGGCTGCAGTGGCTGCAGGTAAGGTGGATGGCTGAGGGGTTTGCTTCACACTTGACATGAGTGACGATGCATGGTGTGTCCCTCGCTAGCATGCCCCAAGGGGACTTCAGCTCATGCATCCTGGTGCGGGTCTGGCACCGCGATCGACCCTTACAGGCATGGCTGAACGAGACGCGCAACGACGATGGTGATGCAACCTGCCGCACAATGGCGTCGGCGTGTCTGGACTTGCAAGGCGCGCTGGCTGCGGAGGCTTTCAACGCTTTGATGTCGCAACCGGAGCAAGCCTGGCCGGAGCAACTTGCGGGCAGCTCGCGAGGGTCAGAACGTCGGCGCTTCCCACAGCCGCGAGAGGTTGGCGTAGGAGCTGGGTCGCTGCTGCAGGGCCTGCTTGGAATGGTGCGACAGGGCGTGAGGTTACCCAGTGCGTCAAACGGCCCGTCAGCTGTGCTACCAGGTGGAATCAAGTTGACGAGTATAGCGAATGCACAGGAAAAGGCCGGTGACAAAAAAGCAGCTGACAAGGGTCCGCCAGGGAGCAAAGCACCACTCATCATTGAGTTGTAATGCGCGATTTGGGAAAGGAAGAAACTGTGTGCGAGGAAGTCATGATGTGTTCCTGGCGTCCATCGAGACCGTATCGCCGCTTTCATCCTTGGTCAGCGCCGTAGTGAGACTGCTGTTGTCCTTACGTCCCAGCCGTTCCGCACTGGTGAATGCTTTCATCAGCTCGTCGCTCTTGCTGCTCACCGTCACCTTGGGCAGCTGTGGCCCGGCCGCCTCAGCTGCCGCTCGCCGCGCCGCGGCTTGCTCTCGCCGCTCTTCCTCGGAGTTGACGGAGTCGGGGAATAGCAGCCATTGGACCGTTAGGGCTGCGATGCACCATTGTCACAGTGACAACACACCCAATGGATAATTCGTGGAACTCCCTCCTCTACGCATATCACAATCTACGCACGATGGTTACCCCGCTGGCTGCCTCACTAGGTTGGATTTCGGGACTGACCTGACAAGCCGATTGAATTCGCGGCAAAGATGAAGGTAGCCAGCCATGACAGCCCCAACAGGATGGTGCGCACCGTGATGCTGATGTTGCGAGCCTGCGCACCGTCAATGCCGAGAGCACATTGCGCATGCTGCTGCGTTTTAGGCTATAACGGGAGGGGGAGCTTTGAGCCACGGACCCCAAGGCCACACTGCGCTTGGTGAAAGCCCAATCTTCAACTTTCCTTCTTTTTCTTCAATTCCAATGCACAGTGACTGTCAGTCACCATCTGTTGGCTGAAAAGGGACGGTGACAAGCCTGGGGCTGCTCACGCTGCACTGTACAAGCAGCTGCTGTGCTGACCAGCTGCTGTGTGGGCTCACCGTGTACGCGTCTGGCATGGAGGTGTCCTCCAGCACCAGCTGCATCTTGCTGCTGAACACGTACATGCCCGCAGCCAGCAACCCAGCCTGGGCAGCACCTCTGCAGCATGCAGGCAGGCAGCATACAGGCAGCTGCTGGGCCAGACGACTGGCAGGAGGGAGGTCAGGGCAATGGCACCACGTGGCAGCCTGACCTGGCCGCACTGGCTCATCCAGCCACCACCACAAGGATCACCAGCAGCTCAGACTGGGCAGAACAGCTGGGAGCGAGAGGTCAGCAGTGAGAGCGGCGTAGGCAAAGGCAGCGGTGGGCGGCTGTGCTTGAAGCCAAGTGATAGGGCACGCCAGTGGGCCGACACGACTGTTCACGATGCATTACCCAGTACCAAGCCATATGTTCAGCAGCATGGATGTGGCCATTGTGCAAAGTCCCACTGTTTGTCTGGCAGCTGCCAGGGGAGGCTGGCAATGAGGAGATTGTGAAAATAGGGCTGGGTGGGTAGGGCTGATCCAGTAGAGGCAGCAAGCCATTGGGGCTTGCCAAGACAACCAAGAGCACAGACAACAGCTCATCACCCCACCAGGGTTCGACAGTTGGTGATATCTGGTCTAAGGGCGCCCTTAACTGATGTCAGGGTAAACTACGGGGACCCTATACACTGTTCATACCCCAAAAAATTTTGCCGGCCTGCGGCCGGCTTGGAAGAGGCATGTTACCTTACAGCAGCTAACAAGGAGGCTTCAAAGGTGTCCTTTGGGACTCCACCTGCCTCCGTGCCAAACAAGGCCTCATCCACTTCATCACTTGACTCATGCTCTCACTCATGCTCTTCTTGCGCGCTCTCTTCCCCGCATTGTGAGCCCCCATGAAGGTGCTGGCACCAACAGAGCAGAAAGCCACAAGCTTGCCAACATCTAGGCTGAGGGTGTCAATCACACGCAGTATGACAGCTGTGATGTGCTCAGATGTGGCCCCCACCACTTTGACAGCGCATAAGAAAGAGGTGTGGTAGATAAAGGACGATGGCTCCAGATAGCGCACGTAGAGGAGCAAATGGTACTCAGTTCCCACGTCCGTGCTGCTGTTAGCTAACAAGCTGAATAGGGGCTGGCTCGTACAGCTGCTAGCTGTTGAGTGAGGAGGGTTCGGCTAATAGAGTAAAGGGCGGCATTGAAGTAACGGGTGGCACTGAAGTCATGGGGCATAGCTGGTGCCCCACTATGAGTGGCAAACTGGAGGTGGGCTGCAAAGGACATGGCTGAGTGGCCCCACAACACCATGAAGAGGGCTGCCAACACCATGCAGCGGTAGGTGCCTTGGACCACTGTTGTTGTTGCAGCCTTCGCAGCTGCTTTGATGGAGCTGGCACCCCCCCCAGCACGCTGTGCCATGCCGATGGCTTCTGAATGGGCCTTGCTCTTGGCGTGTTGGGCCAGCTCCGCCTCACACGTCACAGCCCCACCACCACCACCCGCCTTTGCGAATAGAGATGAGTTGGGCTTGTGCTCCAAGCAAGTGGAGCAGTGGGCTTGGGGGGTGCCTCTCTCGTTGCATCCGCCACTGAACCTGCACCATGGGTACTCTTGTGGCCTCTGCGGATGCTGGAAGGTGCTGGCTCTTGGTCAATGAGCATAGGATCGTCTGGGGCTAAGGCTGGCCACTGGCTGCGGGGTGGACGGAGCCGAAGAGGTTGGGCTGGAAGGGGAGGGGGCTGGGCTCCTGCCCTGCTGCTGCTACCGTGATGCTGCCCTGCTGCTGATGACGTTGCTGCCCTGCTGTAGCTGCACTGCTGCTGCTGCTGCTCCCGCTGCTGCATTGCTGTAGCTGCCCTGCCGCTGCTGCTGCTGCTGCTGCTGCTGCTGCCCTGCCGCTTCTACCCTGCTGCTGCTGCTGCCGCTGCCCCTGATACCGCTGCCCTGCCGCTGTAGCTGCTGCCCTGCTGCTGCTCCCCTGATGCTGTGATGCCCTACTGCTGCTGTTGCCATGCTGCTGCTGCCATGCTGCAGCTGCCCTGCTGCTGCAGCTGCTGCTGCAGCCCTGCTGCTGCCGCTGCTGCCCTGCTGTAGCTTCACTGCCGCTGCTGCTGCCGATGGTGCAGCACTTTAGCAGCAGCATGGCAGCATTTTAGCCCTGATGCTGCCCTGCTGCTGCTGCCGCTGCCCTGCTGCTGCTCTGCTGCTGCTGCTGCTGCGCAGCCCTGCTGCTGCTGCTACTGCCCTGCTCCTGCTGCCCTGCTGCTGTTGCCCTGCTGATGCAGCTGCTGCCCTGCTGCTGCTACCCTCCTGCTGCTGCAGCCATGCTGCTGCAGCTGCTGCCCTGCTGCTGCTCCACTGCCATTATGCTGCTGCCCTGCTGCTGCTACCGTGATGCTGCCCTGCTGCTGCTGACGTGCAGGACCTGCTGCAGCACTCATAAAGAATGCTAAATGGTAATTATCAGACATATTATACCCCAAACCAGTTTAATCCTCCCCGCATTGGGCGCATTGGGCTGACAAGGCCAGTTTCAACGGGAAAGGCGGGATTGCGGGCTGCGTGGTCTGCGCGGTTCAAGAAGTTAACATGAGTTAACATGTGAACGCGGAGATGTCAACGTCGAAGATGTCAACGATGCGATGGTACCCACCAAGCGCCATCTGAATTGTCATCTGTCGCTGGTCCGACGGAGTCTGCCTTACTTTCTTGCCTGGCTTTCCCCTGGCTATCTGATAACGCAGCCGTGAGTTAGGTTTGAGATATGTACGGGCGCAACTAAGAATAACAGGCGCCCGTAGATAGCCCGTGAACTCCCCCCCGTAACCCAAATTTTGAAAACCACGGGCCCCCGTACTGGGCCTTCGGCCCAGTTACGGGGGCCCTCGCCAAAATGGGTCAAAAGTACGGGCCCCGTACGGGGGGTCGAACCCTGCACCCCACATCTATCTTCTGCTGACCACCCTTGACCCATGCTGTCCAAGCCACCTGCGACATGACTGCAGTCGCATCGATGCGGTGCATGGCAACTCACAAGAAGGCGTCCAATGGTCCGGCCTCACGCTGCTGAGCTTGCTGCTGGGCAGCACCCGCACTGAGCTTGGCTCGCAGCTGCACACATTGCACCATGCAAGGCACAGCGGTACATCCAGCAGCGTAGTCCACCATGATATGACTTCCTGCCAGTGCCAATCCAGGCCTATGTGGGCCAACACCTCATACTACTTCCAGCTGCTGGCTCATGTGCTCCCATATGCTCTGCCTAGTCAAAGTCTCTGGTGTCAGCATCAGGCCAAGGAGCTGGCTAGGGAGATGCCTTGCATGAGCAGGAGTGTTGATTTTGCCTAGCTGTGTCAATTGCATGGGGTGCCTGGCCATCTCAGTGCTATACCTGGGCAAACACGGACGGAGGTGCGTCCACATCAGGAGGCCCTCCAATGCGCTGCGAACAAACATGTGCAAGTGCAGGTGTGGGTGGACCACATGAGAGTGCACAGGTCAGGGCGGAATGCCTGATGCATCACCTGCTCCTTTGCCCTTTGAGCTCTGCGCGTGAGGACCCGGTACAGGAAGACTGACACCAGCAAGATGTAGGCCACGCCAGCTGCATTCTTAATGAAGTCCTCCCCTCCGGCTGGGTTGTAGGTAAGACCGGTGCTGTCAGCTACGAGGGCTGCACCCGAGCTGGCCAGCACCCATGTTGCACAGGGTACAGGAAGCCAAGAGCTAAGCTGGCAGCTGTCAAGCGCTGCTTGAGTGGGGCGCCTCCTTCTAAGGAGCGCGGCCTTGTGCGCGGTGGCGATGCGGACGGACCAGGCGCTACGAATGGCCTGCCTGCAGTGTCCTGTACCCGAGGGGAGGGCTGCGAGCATCGGGTGCTGTAAGGAGACACGAGGGGTGGCATGCATCATGCGGGAAGAGATAAAGCAACTTCTGAACCCTCATGCTACTCCGAAATAAAACAATAACCGAACACAGGCTACGAGCTCATTATTGTAAAGGCTATTGCTAAAGTGCAGAATGCCTACTCTAGCTCCGCCCATCTGATGTGTGTGCACTGACGCATATGTGCACTGACTCTTGAACCAAGCTGGCAGGTGCCCACCACCCAGCCCCCTAACCCCAAATGTGCGCTGGTGCTCGTGAGTGCCCACCAGGACCTTTGCCCCGGCCAGGGACACTGACTTCCTAGAGCCTTCCAGCGAAGAGGAGCGTGAGCATATAGCTGACTGCTGTCTCCAGCTGCCTACGGTGTCCACCCTGTTGGCGTCAGAGCGGTAGCGTGGGACTGCTTCGAGGCGGGCGCGGAGATCAGCGTGCGCGGCCAGCACGGCAGCGACTGATGCGCTTGGCCGAGTGTGCGCTTCGTTGGCTCCAGGCAAGCCGCGGCACAGCTGTTCCTGCAGATTAGGTCCGAGAGGTCAGCCTTGGAGACTGGGATGTAGGGGGCTGGCCGTGTTGGTCGAGCTGACCGGCCACGTGAATGCCGAAGAAGCTGCGCAGCATAAGACCCAGCAGCAGGTTGCCGAGCACTGCCCGCCCGCTGCAAGCCACCACGAAAGCCAGCACAGCGGCCAGGAAGGCGTCCTACAGTTCTTGCGGGATGTGACGGTGAGGTGCACTAGCTCGCGTAGTATCAGCCGCGGGTCGCGCGGGCCTCTCCAGCAGCCTCTCTATGGAGCTGCGCCTGGTTAAGCTATGGCTGTGTGCGTCGCCACGTCCGAGTTCTAAATATCGAGTTCACATCGAGCACACCGTGCGTCATTTCTTTCTCGCCATAGTCAATATTGACTCGACGCGACTACAAGTAGTTCGACATGCTTAAAACAGGTTCTGGTAACAATCTAGTTCTTAAGCAATAGGGCAAACCGCCTGAATGAGATGTAGGGGTCGGCCTGTTCACAGTGCACCTGTTTGCCCTGCCCGACCAGCTTCAGTGTTAGCGTTGATTGCGTATGAAAGTTCCGTGCTCCGTTGAAGTCGGCAAGGGGACGGAGGACAAAGCCGCTGGGAGTGTGCAGTTGGACAAACGCAATGCTTTGGGAGATGGCATCGTGTTGTGAGTTCTGCATTCAACATGTCCGCGGTTACAGCATGTATCCGATGTAGCGTATGTTTGCTATTGGATTGCAGCTACCCATCTTTGCGCCCGGCGGTCACAGTGTGCAAGCTGCCTGAGGGGCAAATCATCACCGCGTTCTTGGATGCCAGTGGTGGAAAGGTGCTGTTTATTGCCACTAGTCACGGCCCTACCACCAGCACCTGGAAGGAAGGGTGGGAGAAGGGAAGCTGCAATGCTCTAGCACCTAGCACTGGACCCTGCATGCCATCACCTCTCCCATGCAATAACAACCTGACCAGTCAAACAAACTTCATTCTACATGGAAAAACATGTTTGACTGTGGGTAATCTCACTCAGCTACTCCAATCAAGCTGAAGCATCCTCGGTCGCACCCTTGATGACTACCAAACCTGCACCGGTGGCGCTCTTTCCCCTAGACCACTGAGCACCTTCTTTACACCCAACAACCTTTTATTTTTTGTATGGCTAACAGCCTGAGTAAACTACTAGGCCCTATGGGTTGTTGCGGGCCCGGCCATCAATGCCCCGCCAGTACTCCGCAGCCCGGTGCAGCCGCTGCCTGCCCTTGGGCAGCCGGTCATTCCCCCGGCTGTAGCCCTGCTGGTACTCCTTGCCAACGGGGGGCCAGAGCCCTCATAACTGCACAGCTCCAGGGGGCGCTGCATACTCTCCCTGATGCGCTGAATAATGAGGCAAGGGGTTGGTGTCACGGTCCAGCCACCTGCCCCATGGGGGGGCCTGGGGTCGTGGGCTGGTCATGGGCAGGGGGAGGGGGAGGTGGCTCCTGAGAAACAACCTAACCAGACTCCTCAAATCTCGTCCCCCTTTGCACAGGTCGTGGCAGCTTTCGACCACCAAGGGACTGGAAGCGTGTGTTATCAGTCAGGCTCGCCATGGTACGGTAGGTCGAAAGATTGCCCCTGGTCAATACCATGATACACATATTGTTCCATCAGCAGCTATTGCACACACGCAAATTAGTGCACAACTATCGATTTTGAGGGGGTGTTTTTTGTACACGGTTCGCCTCGGAAAGAGACTATTGGCCCATGCCCACCAACATCGTGAAAAATCTCGTAGTAATCAGCGAAATACGTGAATTACATAACTAATATTTAGTTACCCTCTTTTAAAGCTACTCCTTATAGTGCAGTACTGCACCATATCTAATGCCGCAACAATGCACCAAACCTCATCGTGAAAACCTGCACCATATACAGTCTAGTAGTTTTGTGATGTAATAAAGTAGTTATGTTAGTAATTCATTGGTATTTTACTGGTTTGGAGATTGTTGTTCCTTTAAATCACATTGGTTCTCATGGTGTAGTACTGCACCTGTCACTAGTGCACTACTACAATGCACCCAATTGTGCTACATTGCACCACACCGAGTGGTACAACACTTCACCTTAGCGATATCTCACCAACCATACATATTTATGAATTTTCGTTCAAACCCCAATCTTACAACCACGTCATATGGCTATGTGCAAAATCTCAAGCCACGATTCTGAAAAATGCTGTTACTAATTTGCCTGAGTGTGGAAGGACGCTGCAGGCATCACATGCCTGAGCAGAGGGTGACTAGTGGGACACTAGGGGTGGTGTTCTGTCTGATGGAGTAATCCTTTCACGCACAGTGCATTGGTGCCCTCCATCAACACTCTGATAGAGTAATCCTTTCATGACTGACCCCATACAGGCCAACAAAACTCATTCAACAAGGAACAACATGTTGGGCTGTGGGTAATCTCACTCCGCTACAATTATATTGAAGCATCCTCGGTCGCACCCTTCATGACTGCAAGCCCCACTCCGGTGGCACTCGTTCAAGGGGCTAATCCCCCTTGACCACTGGGCACCTCATCAAAACCAACAGCTTTAATTGCTTGAAAGGCTGACAGCCTGGCGACTCAAACCAACCCTAACATGCCCTAGAGGTCGCCAGGGTCTCTTGGGCTGGGCTTCTGAGAGCAATGACGCTCCCCGCGCACACGGAATTTATTGTTCGCGTCGGTATAGTGGCTGAGCTATGACAGGCTCCACTACAAGTAAAAGTCTGACTGACCCCATACAGACAGGGAACTGGCATGACAGCCACGTGCTGACATGAGCGAACACAGCTTCACATGGGCCTCTGGCAAACATCCTTGTGCTACAGGCTTTACTGCTAGCCAGCCCCTTGCCCCTTACCCTGGCACTGACGCTCAAAACCATGGACGCAGTTTGCTTGCTTGCAACAACCAACACCGTTTCTCATGCAAGGCATCTCCTGCCAAGGTGTCTGTCTGTGGTCAATTGCCCTGCACTGCACCTCCTCCCACACCCCTGGGAAACCCATGATATTTACCGCAGCCAGTAGACGAGGATGAGGGAGGCAACAACAACTGGCACGACTTGCTTGCTTCCAGGGTCGTCATCACCTCACAAGGCTGGTCCATACATGACGAGAGAGGGGCTAGGACAGCTCACGGCAGCTGGCCCACCGCTCCTGCAGTCCCAGTGAAGTGTCTGGTCACAGACGCTGTACGTGTGGTGTTCGTGGACCAGCAACGCATCTGCCTGACCCTGACCATCGAGGACGGGGCCAAAGAGCTGGAGTTTGAGTGTGGCAAGCAATCGCGGCGTGCAGACAGCCACCTGGACAAGGCAGGTCCAGCAAGGGGCCAACACACAGGTGGTGCCCCTTCCCTAGCTCCATGTCCATGGTTACTCACCCATGCACGAGCCTACACCATGATCCATCATTCGTTGCATTTGACATTGCTTGTTGTTTGGCCACTCCGGCTTGGTGGTGGTGTTATGCTGTATTGTGCTCAGAGCTGCTGGAGTGACACGCAGCATGATACCCCAACAATTAGGAGCTGGGTTGAATTGGAACCCGGATTTGTTCTTCAGACCACTACACACATGCAAGCAACAGCTCAACCTTGGCCCTTGACCTTGAGCCTTCATTGCAGTGGAACACTCAGTGTGCACCTTTACAAAGCGGTGTTTTGACTGTGTGGAGTTCCCATGCACATGGCATACACATGGCAAAGACATGGCATACACATGGTCATGGTCGCCTACCACCTACACTATTGCCTGACCCTGGAGGGTTATGAAGTAGAGTTGGCATGTCTTGCATGCACTAAGTGTAAGCTGATGACAGCTCAACAAAGGGGGGCCACACATTACTGTGCCACAGCAGGCTACTGCTGCTGGGTCATGGGTGGCTTGTCTCGCAGCCGCTTGTATCCCAGGCCTGGGTACTCCTTGCCCTTGGCTGGCAGTTTCCCCTGCTCTGGCCACCAGCACAGCTCCAGCGGGCGCCACCTGCTCTCCCCAATGCGCTGCATGTTCAAAGCTGCATTGCAGTCCCTGTCCAGCCGCCTGCATGGCTGTGGGGCTGGCTTGGCCTTGGCAGCCTTGCCGTGGCCCTTGCCTGTGCCCTTGATGGGCTGGCTGGGCTCAGCTGCCTGCTCAGCCTCAGTACGCTTGATGCGCTTGGCTGGAGGGGGAGTGCTGGGCCCAGGCTCTGAGGCTGCTGGCTGTGAGGCTTCCTGGCTGCTTCATGTGGCCTGTGGGGGCTTGTGGGGAGCCACTACTGGGCATCACATCAGGCCCCGCACTGGCTGGTCACGCTGCTGGCTCCAGGCTGGGCGCAGCAGGCGGAGGTCCACCTGCCCTGCTGGAGGCTTCCAGTCTGCACGCCTGGTGGGCTGCTCATGGTCCAGCTCCTCCTCACACGGCTGCTTGCCATTCGTAGCTGAGCTGACCCGGGTGGTGCGGTGCTCATCTACAAGCACCACCCTGCCCCGCCGCTGGTCTGTGCCCCTGGGCCTGCACACCACCTTGTAGCAGGCACGCAGCACCGCATCAACACCCCAGCCTCCCCCAGTGCCAAAGCTATCTGCGCCAAAGAATACCACCAGCTGCTTGGCACGTCCATGGCGCTCCATGGACGCCTCCGCCATGTCCTCCCATAACTGCAGCCATGCACACAAGGCATACAGATGGTGGCTGACATGGTGGCACCAGGTTAGGCATGGCACAGTCCACTACTCTTGCACGTCATGTCTAACTCACCACCTCTCAGTCCCTTACCCTCCCACCCACCCACTCTCACCTTCTTGAAGATCTGCTCCAGTGCCCGGTCCTGGGCTCCGTACAGCCGCAGCCGCTGCCGTGCCCACTTGGGGTCCAGGTACACCTCCCACACCGCATCCCAGGTGGCCAGGGTGACAGTGATGTGCTTGAGATTGGCCACCAGGGAGGTGCCAGCTGAGCTTGCTGCCAGGTGCTGGAGGTGGGGCTTGATAGGAGCCAGCCACTGCTCAGTGTCACGGCGGGCATTGTTCAGGCCGCTGGCATGCTTGACCTGGCCCTTCCACCGGGCCAGCTGGATCCCACACCCCTGAGGGCCTGCTGCTGAGGGTGGGGCACGAGGGGTTGGGAGGGGGCGGGTGTAGTGCACGTACACAATGACGCCATCTGTCTCTACCATCTTCTCAGACTGAAACCCCTGCTTGGCCAGCTTCCCCGTGCTGAAGCACCTGTCCCAATGCTGCCTACGGGCTGGCTCTGCGGTGAACTCATCCTCCACCCACTAGGCTCATACCTGCTGATACCTGCTCATACCTACTTATACCCGTGTGTCACTCACTCTCGCACCTCCAAAGGGCACCTCCAAAGGGCACCTCTAAAGGGCAGCAAGATGCAAGCAACAGCATGGACATGGAACACACTACTGTGCAACAAGCTTATCTGATCCGGCCCCTTAACCTGGAACCCCAGCCTGCTCGCAGCCGACTGTCCTAACTATGACCTCACTGGTGTGTCTCTGACTCGCAGCTGAGCCTGGTGCGTGCAGGTGGTGGCCACCAAGGGTGGCAAGCTGCAGCTTGATGTGGACCGCATCAGGGCCAGGCAAGCAGCAGAGGGCAGCGTCTACGTCCTGCCCCGTATGCAGCCACCACCGCCCCGTGTTGGCCGGGGTGAGAGGGTCACCTGACCTCCACCCCCAATGGAGGGAGTTTTGTTGGCCTGTATGCCACCACCATCACTCCTCCCCATGCAAGATGAACCTGATCAGACTTCCCAACCTCTTCCTCATGCTGTGCACAGATGGCCCTCAGCCTTACCATAGCTGCTGCAGCCCTTACAGATCCTTCTAGCACACCTAGCTCTGTACTTACTGGACCTGGCGCATGGCTGCTGTTCAGCCGGAGGTGCGGCAGCCTGTCACATGACTACGAGGGGGGAGAAGGCCCTGGCCCTAGCCAGACCCCAGCACCCTGGCCCTAGCCAGACCCCAGCACCCTGGCCCTAGCCAGACCCCAGCACCCTGGCCCTAGCCAGACCCCAGCACCCTGGCCCTCAGCCTTGTCTCATGCCTGCTGGCACCTGCAGGCTCGCAGCACCGCTGGACTGGAGACAGCCTCCTGGCCGCCACCATGCAGCAGCTACAGGCCTCTGATGCCCGGCTGCAGCAAATCCGCACCTTGTCACAACCCGTATATGGGACAGCACGCACCCCAAGCCAAGCCAACCAGGGCAGCTGCCCCCCGCCGTCAGCCAGCAGTGCTGACCGACAGGCCACACCCCAGCCCCAGCCCCAACGCAGCAGCAGCAGCAGAGCTACTTGGAGCGCCCCAAGCCCACCTCTTACAGCCTCACTGCGCCGGCTGCAGCACCGCTGCAACACAGCAGTGGACCCAGAGCGCTGCCGCTTCGTAGCGCGCCGCACGCAGCTGCCCTCCCTGCGTATGGCTGCGGTGGAAAGGGAAGTGGCAGGGCCCCAGGCGCCGCCAGGCTGCTTGGTGTGCGTGGCTTGCCTGGCTGACTGGAACCCGGTAAGGGTTGCGACCAAGCAAGCCTAGGCCTGGCCCTCACCAAACCCACCATCGCACATCATGAAGGGTAGGCTGCCATGAAGCTGTGCAGGGCCTGTAGGTGATCTGGGCATGGCTTGGACTTGTGTGGGCCTTGACGTCAGTGTTGATGCGTGCAGGTTTGCGGTAAGCTTGAGCCACACCTCCAACAAGGCTGGTGGCAATTGCAGTCAGATTCAAAAGATGTGCCGCAAGGTCCAGCAGCACGGATCAGGGTAAGTGAGCCATGGGCCTTGGCACCCTCATACAGTCATCACATCTCTCTCTCCACACTTGCCCTACCGTTTGCATGTTTCGGCGCCCTTTCTGCGGGTGGAGGAGCTATGGGACCCGCGTTAAGTGTTGCAGCTAGCCCTTGCCTATACTCATACCTGCCCTCCCTGAGCCAACACAACTACTTGAAATACCGCACTCTCCCTCTTGATTCCCTATCCCGAACAGTTTTTTGTCCTTCGGGAAATCGGGAATGATTAAATAACATATTTTTCTGGTCTTTCGAGAAGTAGTCAAACAATTAGTTGACCTTGACGAAAGTGCCAGCAATTGACTAGTTTGTGGTCCGGGGCATCAGTGCCGCCGACGCAGCTGATATTCTGCACCGCGAGCTCCTTATGCACGGTGAACAACGCTTTCAAATGTCTCTCGATTGTCAAGCGGCAATGATTGATCACACCTCCTGCTCTCGCACGCACCGGCAACGCGTATGAGAACTGGTGGCAACCTGCTAGGATTCAGCCCACCCTGGGCTGGGCCAGGGGGAGGCCGGCCAGGCTGGGGCAAAGGCTGGGGTCACAGGACAGGCCGGGATGGCAACCAGGGTGGCTGCTATGCCCCGGGCAAGGTCGAGGGAGGTGGGCCAGGCTGGGGCAAAGGCTGGGGTCACAAGACAGGCAAGGGTGGCAACCAGGCTGGCAAGGGTGGCAACCAGGCTGGCAAGGCGGGCAAGGCGGGGTGCTTGCTTTGGCCAAGGCAGCAGAATGGGTGGCTGCCTGAGCACGCAAGTTTGAATGCTCCGAGGCAGATGATGAGATATGCCGACACTGCCAGCAGCAGCAGGACGACCATGACTGAATTAGCGAGGTTCAGTGCCCCATGTGACGTGGTCAGGTGATAAGGCCACTAGAAGAGAGACCACGACAATGTCAATCAGATGATGTTGATGCGAGATTATGGGGGTGGGAGGCTTGATTATTTCTATGCACGAAGACGTTCTCAAAACTAACTTTCAACGTACTTTGGCCATCGGGGAACTTGAAACAATAAGAAATATGGCTCGGGAATGATGTGTTAGGTTATAATTTTCGAGACCTCGGGAATCAAAAGGGAGAGTACGGTACCCAACATCTTGAATTAAAAGTGGAAAATCTCGCATGTGTTGTTGTGATGTTTTTTATGCGGTTCTGAGGAGGCCGGTGCTGCTGCTATGGCCAGGTGTACCGGGTGGACGTCAGTGAGGGGCATGAGCTGAAGCAGCGCTACGGTGTTTGTGGCGTGCCCATGTTCCTCATGTTTTTCAATGGTCGCTTGGTGTCAGTAACCAATGCCATTCGCAGTGGCAAAGAGTTGCATGCAGCGTGCCTGGCGGCCCTAGACAAAGGGCTGCGCGCACAGTTTCTCCCTGACACCTTCCGGTGCAGTGCTGCAAGCAACGACCTGTTGGATTGCATCAAGCCCGGCATGAGCCTCAGGGGTCTGTGAGCCGTTGTGTCTTGGTCGTCATTGTGGCATGGTAAAAGTGACACAATCGGTGCGATGTTGCCGATTGCTGATCTTGGTAGTCAAGGCAGCGACTATTGGTGCGTGCAGCGACTATTGTTTGTAATTGGCACGGCTGTGCCCTATCGCACCGAACACCAAACCAAGGCACAACGCGCAAGCAAATGCATTCGCAAAGGCATCCACAGCACAGAACAAGAAGAGGCAAGCAAAGCAGCAAGCAAACTTGCAGTAAGCAAAGACAACCATGCCAAGTGTGCACTAATCCTTCAGCGCTTTGGCAGGGCTAGCTTGCTAAGCTGTGCTAATACCACTCTGAAAGAGATCAGGTTGGACTGAGCTGGGCAAAAGAGGAAAAAAACGATACAGTCGGTTGGTCTGTATCATACAGCCCCGCGGCCCCTGTAACGGAAGCTACTGTATCTGTATCTTTGTATTGCTGTATGCCCAGCCCCGGCCCACCTCGATGCGGAGTGGTTGGGCGTGGACCCGGGCAACACCAAAATGGCCACAGTGGTGCACGAGGAGCGCAGCGCTGCCGGCACAGTAGTGCCCGTGTGGCACCGGTACTACCGTACAGTACTACCGCGACAGCGGCATCACCCGGCAGCCCAGGCGACCAAGACGTAGTTGGCCCAAGTGAAGCCGCAGCTTAAGGCCCTGTCGCAGGTCAGCAGCAGGCCCAACTCGCTGGCCTCGTACCGGCAGTTCGCCGACACCGTCTTGGCGACGTGCGACGCCATGTGGGCTGAAGTCTTTAAGCCGTGTTGGGCCAACGCCAAGTTCCGCCTGTATTGTGGCAAGAAGCGCGTGGTGGCAAGGTTCCGGTCCAAGGTGAGACCCATTAGCAGTAGGCCTAGGAGCTAAGCAGTAGCCAACCTAACCTTACAACCTGGCCTGCTATTGTTAAACCCGACCTTACACATGTGTGCCATGTGTCTAATGTGTGGCTGCAACTCATCAAGCAGGCCAAGCAGCGGTGGCCAGGCCGCATCATCGCACTGGCCTGTGGGGCAGCTGGCTTTTATGGCAGCGGCACCGTTGGCTGCAGGGGTGTCTCAGTCGGTCAGATGTTGAAGGAGGCTGTGAGGCAGTTCCCATTTGGGCGAGTGCTCATAATGGACGAGTCCCGCACAAGCCGGGTCAGCTCAGCCTACAGCGACCCCAATGAGGCCCTCCCTGGGCAACCGTCAGACTCCTTCAGGTGAGAGGGTTGAGGACAGGGTCAAGGTGAGGGTTGGTCATGTTGGGAGGTGGGGAAGTCAAAGTGGCTGGGTAGGGTCAAGATAAAAGCTCAAGGAAAATCTTACCAATGCGCATTGCCCCATGTGTCCATGCAGGTGGCTGCGGCCAGTGTACAGCGAGGCTAAGCGATCCCAAGTCCGGGGCTTGATGTGCTCAATAATCAACAACATCAGGTAAGCACTGGCCTGGCACTGCACTCGGGCGGCCCCAACATGGGGTTGGTAATGTTCATGCAAATACTCTCTCGATACTGCACTGTTTTCAATAGCGTTTATCACATTGGCAGCTGCGAGTTAGTCCGCGTAATCTGACCATCAGCGCTAGCCATTGGAGTCTTTGCTCGTGTACTGCCACATGTGCCCGCGAGCAAATCACAGCGGCGAGACGAGTCTCCTTGGCACGGTGAGCCACATCGATGTGACCCCATCTACCTAGCGTAGTGAGCTGGTTGGGGACAAATGGAATATCCGGCCAACACCCAACACGATGACTGCCGGGCGTGCAGGGCACCTAGACGGGGTAATTGAAACAGAAATCTGTGCTCACTTCCGCGGAATACATCACACCCAACGCGATGCCTGCCGGGCGGGTCGGCGCACACTAAGGTATCACCGGCTTATAACCCCCCTCCTCCACTATGTCCTCCACTGTGTTGCACCTGCTGCACCCCAAAAATTGGCTACAAAATGTTTGTTCTTTACCCATTGGCGCATCTATTGAAACAAACCGCACAACAAACAGGCCAGGCCTCTATCAGTTTGACAGTTCTAAAGTTACATCATGTTCACCAGGCACATCCAAGGCCATGGTATGCAATGCCCCACCATGCCCGCCCCCCCTCCACCCATCATTGCAGGAGCCCACCTCATTGCAGGAGCCCACCCCTCCCAACCCAATCCCTCCCAGCCCAGCCCCTCCCAGCCCAACCCACCCTTCCTAACCCACCTCCTCCCAGCCCCCAAGCCCCCAAGCCCCAAGCCCCCAAGCCCCAAGCCCCCAAGCCCAGTCCCCAAGCCGCTGGGGCAGGAGCAGCAGCCTGGGCAAGCAGTTGGGCAGGTGGAGCATGCGGGACAGGCTGCCCCACGCCTCACCACCATTTTCACTGATGTTGTGGGCGTCATCCAGTTGGCCAACGGCACGGCTGAGGCCCATGTCCGGGTCATCATGCAGATGTTGGGTGACCTTGGCCTCGCAGGCATGAACATTGCCGGCATCTGTGCAGACAGCGCATCAGTCAACATGGGGGAGTTTACCGGTGTCGTTGCGCGCATCAGCCAGCTGCTGCAAGAGGAGGAGCAGGTTGGGGTGACCCGAGCGCAGCCTTGCTACAGCCACGGCATTCACAACACCCTCCTCAAGGGTCTGGGGGTGCTGCCAGGCACTAGGTCAGCCATCATTGACCTCAGCAGCCTCCTAGCGCAACACGAAGTGGCGCTGAAACTTGACCGGTGGGGTGCAAAGCCAGAGACACCATGTGACACAAGGTGGGCCAACTACATTGCTGCTGCCTCATCACTGCTTGCCGTCCATAGGTAGGGGTCCATGCACACCTATAGGTCCACCCTCAACAACATAGATGTGCAAGACTTCACGTTGCAGCTGCCTAAGCTTCGCGCTGCGGTGCGGCTGCATGAGGTGGCTGCAACCGTAGCCAGGGCACCAACCACAGCCGCACGCAAAGCCACAGCAGCTGCTTGCAGTGTAAGGGGGGTTGTGGTGAATGTGGGGGACCATGCAAGCCAGCAGCGAGTGGCAGCAGCAACAACAACAGCAGGGTGTAGCATAGTTGTGCCAGCTGGTGTGCTCCCCCCACAGCCCCCCCTGCCCCCACAGCGTTGTTGGCCCATGGTTGCTGCAGGTCCTTGCAAACCTGCTGGATGTGGCGGTACAACTCGAAGGCATGCAAGCCGTCGTCCTTGCTGGCCCACAGCCGCTTAGGCATGAGGTATGTCTGGCCCACCACTGCCACTACGGTGATCCTCGGCAGCAGATCACTGTCCTGCAGGTGCTTGCAGACCTCACGAGCCCAGGCAGGCGCCCGCCGCTGCTCACACTCCTGTACCTCAGCCACCGCATCCCATGGACCCCTACCTATGGACGGCAAGCAGTGATGAGGCAGCAGCAATGTAGTTGGCCCACCTTGTGTCACATGGTGTCTCTGGCTTTGCACCCCACCGGTCAAGTTTCAGCGCCACTTCGTGTTGCGCTAGGAGGCTGCTGAGGTCAATGATGGCTGACCTAGTGCCTGGCAGCACCCCCAGACCCTTGAGGAGGGTGTTGTGAATGCCGTGGCTGTAACAAGGCTGCGCCCGGGTCACCCCAACCTGCCCCTCCTCTTGCAGCAGCTGACTGATACGCGCAATGACACCGGTAAACTCCCCAATGTTGACTGATGCGCTGTCTGCACAGATGCCGGCAATGTTCATGCCTGCGAGGCCAAGGTCAACCAACATCTGCATGAAGACCCGGACATGGGCCTCAACCGTGCCGTTGGCCAACTGGATGACGCCCACAACGTCTGTGACTATGGTGGTGAGGTTTGGGGCAGCAACTGAGCATGAGTGCCCCGCCCGCTCCACCTGCCCCTCGTGACCTAGCTGCTCCTCCCCCTGTGGCTTAGGGACTGCTGCTGTGACCTTGACGACGAGCACCTTCCCATGGCGCTTGGTTGTGCATCCGTCAAATGCCAAGTGTATCGCCGAGGCTTGCTTCAACATCTCTGCATGCAAAGTAATCCAATGCAAATGTAATCCAATGCAAATCCCTCACTCATCTCTTACTTATTTACCACCTCTCAGCCCAACCCAACCCAACCCAACCCAACCCAACCCAACCCAACCCAACCCAACCCAACCCAGCCAGCCCAGCCTCACCAAGGGTCTTGCTCTTCTGGTGCTTGGCTACCACGTGCAACTGCCGCCTCACAGTGGTGCTCTGCCTAGGTCGGTATGGGTTGGGCACCTGACATTGCTCATTCACGAACAACTCTCTACACATGGCCAGCTTGCGGTTGCTGGCATGTGTCTGCAACACCAGCCTGGCTGTGCTGAGGAAGTGTTGTGCGAGGTATGCAGTTGTTCTTGCCGCAGGCTTCCCACGGCGCCCCACTTGCGTGGGAATGAAGTTGGCTGTCAGCGCAGGTGGGTTAGCAGTGGGGCTGTCATGTGGGAATGCACAGCCTGTGGGGTTGCCGTGGGTGTCTAGCATGCCATAGCCACCCTCAGCACACCGTTGCAGCATCTCTGGTGACACCTGGTGCCGCATAAGGATGTTTAGTAGCTGCCGCTGACGCCGAGTGAGCCGGGGGCCGCTTAAACGGCAGCGGCGGACGTTGCGTAGCGCAAGGAACAACCGACGCTGGTCGTGATGCAGCAGTTGGTGTGAATGGGTGCGCTCCTCAACCTGCTGTTGCAATGACTCATTTTCACCCTGCACCTCTTGGTGTTCTGCCTGCAGCTGCTCCATGTCTGCCTGCACCTGCTGAAAATCTGCCATCGTATCACTGAGCTGTTGGTGGAGCCGCTCAACGTTTGCCCGCAACTGCATAGTCTCACCCTGTGCCTTCTTCATCTGAGCTCTCAAGCCACTAGGGCTGCACTCAAACCCTGCCTTGGGTGAGGCATTCAACTCTTGCAAGTGTTGGCGCAGCTTCTTGCTGGGTCTTTTACCCCCCATGGTGGTGAATAGGGCTGGGAGGGGGCCGGGGGGGAAAAGGGGAGCGAGCAGGCAGCGAGCAAGGGAACGGATGGGAGGGCTTGGGGGATGTGGATTGGAAGGTTGTGGGCTGGGAGGGGGTAGGCTGGGAGGGGTGGGCTGGGAGGGGGTGGGCAAGGAGGGGGTGGGCTGGAGGGGGAAGGCTGGGAAGGCTTAAAAGGGTGCGAGGGGAAGGGCTGGGAGGGGTTGGGCAGGCTCAATGAGGTGGACACCTGCAATGATGGGTGGAGGGGGGGCGGGCATGGTGGGTCGTTGCATGCCATGGCCTTGAACCTGCCTAATGAACATGATTTAACTTCATTGTTGTCAAACTGATTGAGGCCTAGGCTGTGTGATGTGCGATTTGTTTTAATGGGTTCGCCATTGAGTCAAGAAAAAACACCGTGTGGCCATTTTCGTGTGGGTGCAACGGGTGCAACACAGTGAAGGACATAGTGGAGGAGGGGGGGGGGGTGTAAACGGTGATACCTTAGTGTGCGCCGACCCAAATGATGTATTCCGCGGAAGTGAGCACAGATTTCTGTTTCAATCACCCCGTCTAGGTGCCCTGCACGCCCGGCAGTCATCGTGTTGGGTGTTGGCCGGATATTCCATTTGTCCCCAACCAGCTCACTACGCTAGGTAGATGGGGTCACATCGATGTGGCTCACCGTGCCAAGGAGACTCGTCTCGCCGCTGTGATTTGCTCGCGGGCACATGTGGCAGTACACGAGCAAAGACTCCAATGGCTAGCGCTGATGGTCAGATTACGCGGACTAACTCGCAGCTGCCAATGTGATAAACGCTATTGAAAACAGTGCAGTATCGAGAGAGTATTTGTATGAACATTACCACACATGGCTTGACGTCATGCATCTCCCACACCCGTGTGCAGGTCATGTATGACTGGGACATGTAAACCGCGCTAAACATCCGCCGCTGTGCAGTCGGCCCAGGGCCACGTCCTACTGAGATGTGTAGATGGGACGGCCGCCCAGCCATGCCAAAGCCAGGCCAGCCAGGCCAGGAGTGGTTGTACTAGCCCGACAATGCCCTGTTGCACAGGTGGCGGCGTAAGTCGCGGCAATACTCAGCTACAGCAGGACAATCCAAGGAAACAAGGTACTCAACCCCTCGCAAAGGGGATGCGTGTGAGTAAGAGCTATTGGGGTTACTTAGAGCTCAAGCTATTAGTGTACCTGAAGGCAAACATACCAGAATGGCTGAGCTGAAGTGGGCATTAGGCACAGCATGAGGGCCGTAGGGACTTAAGTTTTGATGTAACACCATGACCGCCTCGAAAGTTTCGTTGCATGTATCAAGCAGATATCCACAGCCGCATCCAAACCGCACACTCCTCCCAGCCCTGCGACGGAACCTGCTTGAGAGCTAATAACTAGATCGTCTCAGCCTGCATGCCTAGCGTGATGGGCAAGGAGGAGCTGAGCAAGCTGACCAATGCGGTACGTGAGGAAGCAGTAGGCGCTGCCGTGAAAGAATCACCCTCGCAAGTTCCGCCTAGCAATCGAATGCCGAGCTTTCTGCGTTTCCTTCGCGTCATAGGAGCTCAAGACCCAGTTGAAGGAACTGGGTTTGCCGCAGGCAGGGAAAAAGGAGGAGCTTGTGGAACGTATTCTCTCTGCACAAAACAC
This sequence comes from Haematococcus lacustris, assembly GCA_030144725.1. Taxonomy (NCBI): domain Eukaryota; kingdom Viridiplantae; phylum Chlorophyta; class Chlorophyceae; order Chlamydomonadales; family Haematococcaceae; genus Haematococcus; species Haematococcus lacustris. The sequence goes on along the minus strand of JASKMD010000029.1, from coordinate 1,682,914 downwards.
CAGCGACACTGAAGCAGCGCAGGCAATGCCGCCTGCCGTACCCCCTGACGCATCGGAGCCAGGTCCTTCAGCAGCAGAGCCAGTCATTGAGGCTTCAAAGGCGGGCGCCCAACTGCCGGCCGAGGCAGAGGCCGCCACCGTAGTAAAGGAGCAGCACGAGGAGGGATCAGCTGCAGTCAAGGGTCATGCCAAGATTGTATTTAGTGAGCAAGCTGCTAAAACAGTGAGTGCAGGCAGCATAGGATCAGGTCTTGTATGGGGTGATTAGTACTAACGTTGTTTGCCACAGATGCCAGACTTGAAGAAGCTAGTGGTTGTCAAGCCAGCAGAAGCACCAAAGGCAGAGCACATCAAGCTGAAGGAACGCGCAGACAGGTGACACAGAGAGGAGGGAGTTCTTGGGGAAATATGTCTGCAGCAGTGTGCATGTGTGTGTTTGATATATTTGTGTATGCTGTGGCTGTGAGTGCAGGTTCAAGGACCCAGATGTTGAGAAGTCAAAGCAGAGGGCGCTACGCTTTGGCTTGGTGGGTATGTTGCGCTGCCACGCCTGTTCAGTGAGCTGCTCTCCTAATGGTTAGCCAAGATAAGCAGGCCAGTATGCGGCTGTAGGTGTGCATATCATTGGTGCTGACACCCATGTGCTGTAATGGTGCAGGCACATCCTGAGATTGAGAAAGAGAAAACCATGAAGCGTGCAGAGCGTTTTGGTACCTTCCATCCTGAGCTGGACGCAGAGAAGAAGAAGGCTCGTGAAGCACGGTTTGGCAAGGAAGCCTTCAAGGACGTGACCAAGGAGGAGGACCCGGCCACCAAGGCAGCTGCACGTGCAGAGCGCTTCAAGCCCCTCACAGGCTCTACCATTGCAGCACCCAGCGCAGATGGCAGCAATACCTTTGAAGCTATGAAGAAGGTAAGAGCCTGTGCATCCTTATAAGCTCGCTGAGCTTAATCTGAGCAATTTAAGGACAAATCTGCTCTTTACCCCATATGTCATGGAGGCTCTTGCAGACTCTGAGGCATACTGGCATGAGCTGGCCACCATTCATTCAAAACATTTGCTGCTTGACGGTGCTTGCAGGCCAGAGCAGCCCGCTTTGCCACTGCAGCCGCAAAGTGAAGCTCAGCAGCATGTCACTGTGGACTACCTCTCGTGATACCTCCTTCCTCAACCCTGCTGGCAACATGGTTCACAGAGGTCTCGAGCGGCAGTGTCAGTGTCAGTGTTCCTACACCCTGCGGCTATGTGGCATGTAAGGCCTGACAGCGGCCGACATGTGCAAGTGAGGCTCTGATGCCTTCTCAGGCTAGCAGCCTGTCCACTGCCAGCAGCTGTCAGGTCCATTCTGATGTGGTGCAGTAGGACTGGCCATGGTCGAGTGCCGAGTGGCAATGTCAGACTGGTCGAGTAGACCTTGCCATGGCAGCCAATTGACAATATACTGGAGGGAGCTCAAGTTGGGTTCAGCTTGTCCTGTGTTCGTGGAAAGCTGGCGTTTTGAAGCTCCGCCCCTGGGCATGCACACCTGACACCATGCGGGCCTGCTGAATGACTTGCAGTCAAACACAGTCACTTTGGCTGGCACGATGAGGCAGGGAAGAATTCGCAGGCTTACCGCCCTCACTCGGGTCCAATAGTGGCCAGCAGGAAAGGCAGGGCAGTGCAAGGCAGGGCTGCGTGGGTTCTGCGACAGTGCTGCCACACGTGCTGTTGGGCAGTGCTTGGCCAGGCAGCCTGTGTGCTAGGTGGAGCGTTGTGGGGCCCAGGCGGGCCAGTGTGGCTCTTGCAGGCAATGGGCGGGGTGCAGTGCTCTGCAAGTTTAGGTTTTGTTGGTTCTTTGGCGGGGGCGGGGCAACTCGGGCTGGGACCTCGCCAGTCTCCCCAAGGCCAGTCAGGTAGGTCTGGTGCACATCACTCAATGCAACAGCTGCTGTCTTGTGTGTGGTGGGGCTGGGTGATCAGGTGGGGTGCAGATTGTTGCACTGGGCCTATGGCTGTTCTTATCATCGTCAGCAGCATCACCAGCAGCGTCTTGCGCTTGCCAATGTAACTAGTTGTTACCGAGCATACACTATATGTGCCTTGCAGATGCATTGCAGCACGGGTGGTCCTCCACTGCATGCAATTGGTTGTTGGTTGTGTGTGTGGGGAGGTGGGGGCTTCTGTTTTTGCCTGCCATGTTTGCCTGCCCTCCATTTGGCCCGTGCTTGCCACTTGTGAGCTCTGCTTCTCCTGCATCCTCACTGCAGAGTGCACCTGGCCTTGGGAGGGTCCCAGCCCAAGCGGGGGAGGAGGTGTTGAGGACAGGATATGGTGTTGAATCGTTTGGAACTCTGGAAATATCAGATAAATTGTTTTCCTCGTCCCGTGTGGTCCATGTTATTCCGTGTGTCACTGGTGCTGCCTTGTGCAGCAGCTGTAGCTTGCAGCGCCCAAGCTACGAGCAGTTTGTGTGATATCTACATCCTGACAGGAGGTCCTTGCTAAGTACCTTGTGTGGTTTTAACACTACACAGAACACTAGTCGAAGCACGACGGGTTCCAGCCGATCACCGGCGTAACTCTGGGCAGCTTGACATCAACTGCTCGTGCTTGACTCGTACGAGGTACCAACATCTTGCCCAGGCATTCCCTGATGTAACTTATGCTGGGAATGTTACAAGCAACGCTTAGATGCGGCAGTACCAGCTGCATGGTGAGCATCACACAAGCACAAGGGCAGGGTCGGTGCTTGGGAGTGATGAAGGCGGTACAGCGGCTTTATTCCTATCTTTCCTATTGATAGTATTTGATACACAGTGAAACAAAACTCATTGTACGTTGCTATGCCTTACTGAACACTGGCCGCAGCAGGCTTGTGAAAATTGCAGATTTTCATTCAGATTTCCAGTGAAAATTTTCATCTGAAAATCTGAACGTATTCACTGCACATCGGAAAGTGCCGGGTGCTGCCCCCGGTCAGATCGCAGATCGGGTGTTGCAGAGTGTTTGGCTTGGCTGTGATTGGCTTGGCTGGCGCCATTGTTTAGAGACCGCCATGGAGCTCATGGGCTGCAAGATTTGATCGAGCTCTGGCTTGTCATGCCTCAGATGAGAAGTGGAGAACAGCTTTCGTAGCATCGTGAAAGCAGCTGCAAGTTTACAAAGATATAAATAGAAAGAATAGAAGGAGCTTAGCACGTGACAAATGTTGGTCGCATGCAGTTGAAAAAGGAGCAGACGGTTCGGTTGTCGTCTGCAGACGAGAAGACATCCGTCTTTCGTCTGTTCGTCTACGGTCTCGTCTTTTCGTCTTGTCGTCTTCACAGCCCTGACTCCAATGGCAGCCACGCTAGTAAAGAACACTATTCTCAGGCATTGATACCGCTTTGATGACGAAAAGTGCAACATAGTTCCTTCGCCGCAGACCATCCAAGACGTGCATAGCTGGCTCGAAAACCGTCCATCCCCGCAACCGCGGACGTTCAAACCCTGCCCCGCCCTGGGCTCTTGCTAGTGAACGCTCATGACCGAAAGCTATTTCGCCTTTACTCGCGGTCGCTTTCAAGAAAAGTATCCTTCGTCCGCACTTGACAAATCGCAATTTTTAGTCGTACTTAATTAAAAAGCGCCTGAGCGGTGGACAATGATGGGAATTATGGTGAAAACCTAAAATCGAGGAAAAATCGGGCTGAGGAGATACAGAGTTGTCAGTACTGACAGACCCCCAAGTCAGTGCTGAGTGACCCACTTTCAGTGCTGACTGACCCGTTTCAGTGCTGATAAGTTTAAATTTCAGTGCTGACTGACCAACATTCAGTGCTGACTGACCCACTTTCAGTGCTGACTGATCCATTGTCAGTGCTGACTGATTAATTATCAGTGCTGACTGACCCACTTTCAGTGCTGAATGTCAGGCGTTCCCAACATGGTGTTGGTAATCTTCATGCAAGTGCAGCCCATCGACTCAATCATTTGATGTAACGTTTGCTGCGTCTGCTGCAATGTGATAATGCGCGTTTAACGTAAGACTGGAACCGCCATCGGAGTCATTCGATGCGGGCAGCCACATGTGACCCCGGATGTGTCCCAATTACAGACCGTGGTTAGCTACACTGGTAAGCTACGTCCTTGGCTATCCGTTAGCGATGCACGACATGTCGGTGGCGCACACCACCGAAGTCCGGCAAACATGGCAGCGCGAGCTTCCTGATCGTGCAGGCCGCTTGGCGAGGATGTGAAGAAACTCGAAACTGTGTGTGGCAGCGCTGTATCGCTGTAATGGTGGGCGGCACAGTAGGGACTAGTCACCCCCTCCAGCTATGATCCGCTTTATGTTTTGCACCATTGAACAAACAGCCTGACCTCACACAGATTTTTTATAGCATACTCACTAACGCGTCCGTGGTACTATGCAACTCAATCATTGGGTTTGTATGTGAAAAGATTGACCCCTTACAAGGTACACATGCTGATGGCTACAGGTGCACGAGGAGCCGACTCAGCTTGGCTTCCCACTCCGCCACGTGGCCACCACCAACACAGCTTGACCCACCATCTCCCAACCTTGTCTTCACCGCCCAGCTCCCAGTAGCCCCTCATCCCAGCAGCCCAGCCTCCCCCCTACCTCTCCTTCTCCTCGCCTCCTCCCCCCTACCTCTCCTTCACCCATCTCCTTATCCTTCACCCCCCATCACCCCGAGCCAAGCCCGTAGCCCCGCTCAGCCACTCACCCCACCCCTCTCAATCCCTAACCAAGAAGAAGGGCTGGGGCTGGGGCACGGGCTGGGGCTGGGGCTGGGGCTGGGGCTGGGGCTGGGGCTGGGGCTGGGGCTGGGGCTGGGGCTGGGGCTGGGGCTGGGGCTGGGGCTGGGGCTGGGGCTGGGGCTGGGGCTGGGGCTGGGGCTGGGGCTGGGGCTGGGGCTGGGGCTGGGGCTGGGGCTGGGGCTGGGGCTGGGGCTGGGGCTGGGGCTGGGGCTGGGGCTGGGGCTGGGGCTGGGGCTGGGGCTGGGGCTGGGGCTGGGGCTGGGGCTGGGGCTGGGGCTGGGGCTGGGGCTGGGGCTGGGGCTGGGGCTGGGGCTGGGGCTGGGGCTGGGGCTGGGGCAGCAGATGGGGCAGCAGATGGGGCAGCATGTGGGGTAGCAGCAGCAGCAGATGGGGCAGCAGCAGCAGCAGCTGGGGCAGCAGATGGGGCAGCCGCAGCAGCAGATGAGGCAGCAGCAGCAGCAGATGGGGCAGCAGCTGGGGCTGGGGCTGAGGCTGGGGCTGGGGCAAGCACGTCACGTAAGCGGCAAGCACATAAGTTAGCGTGAGGCACCTGCAGCTAACAAGTCGAGGGCAGCAAAGCAAGGTGAGAAAACACCACGTACTGCACCTAGCACCTTGTTAAGCGTAGTACAGCAGCCGGTAATGCACTTGCGCCAGCAGCAGCTCCAAATGCTAGTAGTGGTATCCAGTCGTCACCACTGCCGTCGTCGCGTCCACATGCCAAAAGCAAAACATGTTCCGACTGCTGCTGCGCGTTGCAGGTGCCAGCAACAACGGTGTGGCGAAGCGTGCTAGTGTGGCGCGCCTCGCATGAGGCAAAATCGCATGAATTCAAATGTCGATCTTTGGGCAGGCACTGAGCACCGCTGAGAGCGAGATAGTTTTAGCTACGTCGGCCATCTCGTAGCTTTGAGTCTCCTCTGTTTAAAGCACTGTTTACATATATTTTTGACTGAGTGGCTGCGGAGATACGGGCTTCCTATCACAGGGGGGTGGTTTTCAGGTAGTTGGGAACGCCTGACTTTCCTATTGCTACACAGTAAAACAAAACTCATTGTACGTGGAAAACATGTTTGATTGTAGGTGATCTTACTCAGCTACTCCAATTGAGTTGAGGCATCCTCGGTCGCACCCTCGATGACTACAAACCCCACACTGGTGGCACTTTTTCCCCCTAGACCACTGAGCACCTTTTCCTTAAAACCAACAGCCTTTTCTTTCATTGACCCGCTTGTAGCCCTGCTGGTGCTTCTTGCCAACAGGGGGCAGAGCCTAAGGTCATCCTATTTTCATTCTTGCAATGGGGGACAGAGCCTCCAGGCCAACAAAACTCATTCAACAAGGAACAACATGTTGGGTTGTGGGTAATCTCACTCCGCTACAATCATATTGAAGCATCCTCGGTCGCACCCTTCATGACTGCAAGCCCCACTCCGGTGGCACTCGTTCAAGGGGCTAATCCCCCTTGACCACTGGGCACCTCATCAAAACTAACAGCTTTAATGCTTATATGGCTACCAGCCCGTTGCACTAGTAAACACTAGTGAACTAGCTACAGCCCTAGAGTGTGCCATGGCTCTAGGGCTCGGGTAGGGATGAACGCTCCACTAGGAAGCTCCATTGTGGCTACAGGTTTATTTATCGCTGCTGCTTTTGGCGATACCTGCAAGCACATAGGGCCACGACATATGCTTAGTGTGCGGGGCAACAAGTGCAACCAGGGCAACTTGTGGGGGCTGTGTGCGATGTTTAGTGTGCGGGGCTTGCTTAGAGTGCGGGGCAACAAGTGCGGGGCAACAAGTGCGGGGCAACAAGTGCGGGGCAACAAGTGCTATGTACGGGGCTTACCTTTAGAAGGCAAAGGGCTCTGGCAAATGCCCTTGGCATTAGCTGCCGTATTACGAGGCCAATTCCCATCTTGTGCACTGCGAACAACAACAGCGTCGGTATAGTGGCTGAGCTATGACAGGCTACACTACAAGTAAAAGTAGGTGCTCGTCAGTTCTCTGTCTTCCCTCTCACCATGCCTTGCTGACTTTGCAAAGAAAGGTCATTGCATGCAGCACCTTGGCCCTCAACCTTAAGCCTTCAGGGCAGAGCCTCCAGGCTCACCCAATGACACAGCTCCAGGGGGCGCTGCATGCTCTCCCCGATGCGCTGAAAGTTGAGGCAGGGGTTGGTGTCACGGTCCAGCCACCTGCCCCATGGGGGGGCCTGGGGTAGTGGCACTGGGCCATGTGGGGGCTGGGCAGGGGGCTGGGCCTGGGCAGCGGGAGGGGGCTGGGCCTGGGCAGGGGGGGAGAGGGGCCTGGTGGGTTAGGGAGGGAGAGGGGCCTGTGGGGGAGGGTGGGGCTCCTAAGCAAGGGGGGTCCTGGGCTGGGGGAGGTGGGTCCTGGGCAAGGGGGTCCTGGGCAGGGGAAGGGGAGTTGAGCGGCACCTCGTGGCACCACAGCAGGCCCCACACATACTCAGCATGCCGCAGGCTCCAGGCTGGGCGCACCAGCCGCTGGATGACCTGGCCTGCTGGGGGTACCACTATTGCTATACAGCCTTTACACCGGGCTCGCCCATTGTATGGTACGCCTGCACCTCACAGACTGTTGCTTCGCTCCACCGTCACTATCTCCTGCCACACAGCCATCCTGTGGGTTTGCCTGTGGCCATCCTTCAGCCAAGATCAGTAGGTGTCACCACCACCGTTGCATTCACTGGCGCTTCTATGTGCCTTTACCAGCCCCCTCGTCCCTCACTAGGCCCTCCATTTCAGCCGGACCAGTAGTGGCCACTAGCAGCCACTAGCGGGAATACTAGGGACCACTAGTGGCCCAACTCAAATGGGGTTGAATGGGTTGTGTGGAGTATACCCAATGCACATGGACATGGTGCATGAGTGCCTACCACCTATACTATTGCCTGCCCGCGAGGGCTATTGTGTAGAGTTGGCATGGAAACATGCACTGATTGTGACCTGATGACAGCTCAAGAGGCGGCACACACTACTGTGCCACAGCGGGCTGCTGCTGCTGCTCCTGCTGCTGGGCCTTGGGTGGCTTGTCTCGCAGGGTCCTGGCACCACACCACAGGGTCCTGGCACCTCACCACAGGGTCCTGGCACCACAGGGTCCTGGCACCACACCACAGGGTCCTGGCCCACAGGGTCCTGGCACCACACCACAGGGTCCTGGCACAC